>JAMXBB010000008.1:109815858-110415858 GCA_024138015.1 Lumnitzera littorea | reverse complement strand
TCCATTAGATCATTAAAGGAAAGTATAAACTAGACTCTTTAATGGCAATAGCAATATGATTAAAATTAGGAGTTAAACACCTTAAAGCTTTAGCTTTGGCTACAATAGTTTGATTATTAATTTTCTCTTCGAAAGGCCTTGTTTGGCTTGCAAATATAGAAACTCTTGATAATAAAAGTTTAGATAGATTCATCGTTATTCACAAATAGAGTCCGAAACTCGCATCATAGAGTTTGGCAGCAGTTACCTTGGATAATCCTTTAAATTCATTTCGTAGGAATGACTAAGCTTCTTTTGATATTGTTGCTATAGTAATTTAAGAGAATAAAGACTCACAGACAATATGTTGATTGAAGAACAATGCCTTAGAGTCTTTCTTTTAGTTCTTTAACAACCTTCTTTCTTCATATGGATCAATAAACCCTTGCTCCATAAAGTCATCAGTACCATTCACGACAATACTAGTAAAGAGCTTGATTGCTCATATTTAAACTCCTCTAACTCTGCAGATGACGTGGCTTAGAGTTGATGGTGATGACATTAGGGGAAGAGCTCATGTAGGTTACAGTCCCAAGTTTGATGCAGGTGACTCTTCCTATTAACCCACTAAGTAGAGATTAGGATGACATACAAATTTCATAGTTGGACATGGATCAATTTGTGTAGCTTTAACTTGTTGCTTAGCTAGATACTGGTGATTGTGGACATATTAACAAGGAAAGGAGGCCAACTTTACTCCATGAGTAGAGGATCTATATAGACATACATATAAACTTGATATGTGACATTCCATAGATTTAATTTTATCCTTTTTGTTCGTTTTTATCAATTTTTGTACTTAATATGTATTGGAATTGACTTAATGAGTAATGAATAAAAAGTTCCATTTCATTTTTTTTTGCTGTTTTTTACTTCTTGTTGTTGAATATTTATTCTTAATTGGTTGATCTTATTATAAGTGAAGATTTGTTATAGTTGAGGAGTTTGGAATATGTACAGGGCAATCTTGATGAGTTGTTAAAGAGTTTCAAAGTTGCTCTTCTTCTTCTTCTTCTTATTGTTGTTGTTGTTGAGGGATATGGAGTATGTGCAAGGTATGCATGACTAAATAGATAGTGGAAATGGAATGAATTAGATGGTTGTTCAATTAAGTTTCATTTATTTGATGACTATAATTAGACAAGTATATGTTGCTTGAAGACATAGAAGAAAAATTCATTTATTTGCATGAAGTTTTCATTTATGAAGTTTTCTTTTTGTTTGCAAATTCTTTTTATAGGTGATATAAATTTTTGGTAAATTTGAAAATAGTAGTTGCCATTTCAATATTGCCGGTTAAAATCGTATCTTAAAAACACGATTTCAACATACTTTAAAATTGTATATTCAAGGCATGTTTTCAATACAGCTACATATAATCATATATTCAACACATAATTTTATGTAAGGTGTGTTTTCATTTATGAAGTTTTCTTTTTGTTTGCAAATTCTTTCTATAAGTGATATAAATTTTGGGTAAATTTGAAAATAGTAGTTGCCATTTCAATATTGCCCGTTAAAATCGTATCTTAAAAACACGATTTCAACATACTTTAAAATTGTATATTCAAGGCATGTTTTCATTACAGCTACATATAATTATATATTCAACACATAATTTTATGTAAGGTGTATTAGTTAGGAATACTTTTGCGTGAGTTGTATTTTTAGGTTTATTTTTTAAAAGATGCAACATTTTTATACTTTTCTCTTGAAATTTTTATTATTTTTTATTTGAGTTCAATGCGAGCGTTACATGATGATAAAGGTAAAAATCAAAGTCTCTCGGTTCTTATAATTAAATTCTTTTCTTTTTTTGGGATCTTGGTAATTAGATGTCAAGGAGAAGGAGATTATATATTGATGAATTTAGCTCGAATTTTTCTTCTTCTTCTTCTTCTTTTTTTTTTTTTTTTTTATCTAAATGGTCTTATAAATGATTTAGAACCTTTTAGAGGTTGTAAATTTTAAGTTAAAATTGCAGAAACGTGTAAGCACATAAGAGAAGTTATTTAGCAAGATGACATAGAAGAGCAATTACCCAAACATCCAATAGTGGTGGGGTGAATAACTTGAAATGGTTGGTCGGTGGTTTGGCTGTTGATGTTGGACTAGACTTTCTTTTTTATTTTGATAATATCTTTCATCTTTGTTGTCCAAATTCATTCACCTTGACATTTTAATTGTGCAAGAACTTCTTATGAGAGTTTTTGTTAAGTGGGAAAAACACACTTAATATTGCATCAATCTACATTGATATACACTTTTTTTTTTTTAACTATGATTATTTTTTTCAATTTGAGGGTTTTCACGCTAAATCTTTCTTTAATTTTTATTTATTTATTTATTTTTTATGTGTTTCAACTCATTGTTTCTACCATTTGATCCTTTCCACACATTTTTAGTAATTTGGATTTGTGGCAATCCTAGAAACCAAACTAAGTTATACTATAATTTGACTTTATTATCCGCATCATCTCTTAATTACGGTGTACTTCATTTTTCTCCACATGTTATGATGAAAAGTTCAATTAAATGTTGAATGGTTTCGCAAAAGAGGCAAGTACAATACCATTACTTTTCGTGGACCCTATGCATTAAAAACATTCACATGTTGTTCACTTACTTCTCCATTAAATGCCCTATTGGCGGGCCATATAATTTGATGGGACTTCGCAAAAAAACAAGCACATCAAACCGATTATAAGTCTAAATAGACATTATCAACATTAATAATGTATATATAGCAATCATCTCAATTATGATTTGGTTCACTTGGATAGTCATTACTATAAGCAATTAACTAATAATGACTAGCTGGCCAATCACTATATACGAAACTATCTACCTATCGATAGAGTTCTTTTTCAAAGTATTTATGTTTTTCGAGTTTTAGGTTATTTTGTATGCCATTTATTTTGAGTTTCTATTATCTCTTTTCTTATTTTGATAGGAATGATTCAATATTTTATTTTATTATTAATTTATATTTTCTTAAATCTAAATCATTAAATTCATATTTAGTTTAATGATCTAGATTTAAAAGATTAAAAACTAAGGATGGAATGAAAAATATGATTGTTCCCATAAAAATTAAAGTCGATGCTGTAGGAAAATCCCTTTTATTTAGGTGTTTTTTTTTTCTTTTTTCCTTCTTGCCCTTTTTATTTGAGTTTCCTTAAGAGTCGAATAAATATTCTTATTATATATTTTATTAGACAGTTAGTCTATCATATATAATATTAAAATCGTGAGCATCAATCCTATTTTTGGATTGAGAATGGTTTGCGTAACAACATATAAAGTGTATAAGTTTATGATATTCACATACGTATATATATTATGCCGACCTTTTACATACATAAATATATATATATATATATATGTATATGATGGGCAAGAGAATTTTTTCTATCTTTGAAATGATGTTACTTTTGAATTTTTGGCATATGGTTTGAATGTAATCCTAAAACCAGTTAATCAAAAAAGTGGACTGATGGCAAATCAACTTTTGTTTGAAAAGGAAAATCCTTATCCCAATTCTGTTCACTTTTCGATCCTGATTTGTGCATCATGACAATGGTACATTCAATCAATTCACATTATACATTGTTTGACGATAATTGTCGTACAATGAAAAAAGTGTTTGCCTTGTTATATATGTTTCTTTTTCTTAAGGTGGAGAAACCAAGAGGAATTCATTATTAATTGGAACATCTTCTACCTAGTACGTAGATCAATCCCAACTTGCATACGTAATAGATGATTTTGAGGTTAAATTTTTATAGATTAGAATCAATATTGGCGTGATAATCGTAATTTTACTTTACTGTTATAGCCTAATGACAAGTAAATTTTCTAGATTCGTATATATAGAATTTGCGCGGATATGCTTATATACATCTGTGCCACTACAAGAAAATATAGCAATTGAGAGTATAAAATTAATCAGCTTATGAACAAGTACTGTTATTATCACTTATGGTAGTAATTTTATTTTTCACAACTAACTATTGTTAGTATAATTTTATTTTATTTTTATTAATTGAGGAAATAACCATCTATTACTTAAAACTTTTTATTCTGTATGGAAGAATGAATAAAAAATTCTATCTTACAAAGGGAAAAAACCATTCCATATGGATAATAGAAAAGTGACCAAGAATCAAAATTCTCCAATCAACTTTTATTTTTCTTTTTTCTTATAATTGGACACTCCACCCACCCCACGCCACCACCCCCCAAATAAACACACACACACCCCATTGTTTGGTGGAAGTGGCCTAAAATGGAAAATGTCAAAATGAATTGGAAAATTAAATATATATATTTTAATGCATATGAGTAACTATAGTTTAGAAAGAAAGTATGATAACCCATATTTTAGAAGGAAAGAAAAGGTGGGATGGATGGATATCCATCCACATCTAGAGGACAATGTAGGAACAACGTTGACTAAATGTCAAGAGAAAGAGTCATAATATACAAAGCTCGTCTTTGGTGCTCGCCAACCCATTTATATAGTTGGTATCAAACCTATTTTCTAGAATCTGCATGAATTTATAAATACAACTTATCTCGAGAAAATTACTTGTTTATAATTAAAATTAAAAAAAAAAAATTTATCAAAATATAAAAGTAATTATCAAAATACTAATCTTATATTGCATATTATTTATATTACTATCACATGTTCAAAATGCGAAATTTGTATAATATCTATATTTAATCTTCAAGATGTAAAGTTAGTACAAATAGTAATGTCGCATTTTGAAGATAGTCACTAGTATAAATAGTACTGCTGTATCTTTAAGATGCAATAAATATTGGTATTTTGGTAATTTTTTTTATATAATTTATAATTATATAATTATTTTTTCTAAAGTCGGTAGACATATATTACACTCTAACTTATCTCTCCCAATAAACTCTTGAAGTCTATTTAGAACTCTCGTAAAGAGACTCATTGAACCATTTTAAGCAAAAGGTAACGAGACTAAATCAACTTATTTATAACTCAAGTCAAGTACATAACTTGAATACGGAAAAGTTAAGGACATAACTTATATTTTAATACAATAAATAAGATAATATAGGAATTTAAAACTCCTAATCTAAATGCTCCATTGATTTCTATCAATCTTAATTGACCATTGGTTGACTACCAATCTTTTTTATTGATTTGAATTTATATATATATATTTTTTCGATTCCATTCTTTAAAAAAAAAATCAATTTTAAAAATTATAATTTATAATAACCAACAGAATGATGAGGTAGACCGGATTTTTACTTTTTTTTTTTTTTCCCTTCATTAGACAATTATCTTCTAATTATTGTAATGCTTATTGATAATAACCTAATTAGTGGTTATGGTAACATCGTACGAGTAAAATAGACTCTGAGTTTGAATACACTCCATATGAGCAAAATCCATCCTCTCACTATCCTATCAGATCTAAAACTAGTCCACATGATCTTATCTTTAAACTTTCGTACACAGAAGTGTCAAAGAGTCCTGTTTCAAGATCACTTCCCCATACACCATTTCAACGTATATCTCTCCAATGAAGATTTTTCTCTAAACAAAGACTTCCTCCCTTCTATATACCAAAGACCCCACCCGAATTGGCCTCCTTACCGCCTCTTATGGCATCCAGTCATGTGTTGACAAGTGCAACGATGTGATTGAGACATGCTCTTAAGGTTGGCCATATGCAAAAAAGTTTGTCCTTCTCTAGTTTTAAGTTTTTCCTTTTCCTTCTTTTTTTTTTTCCCTCGGTATTATCTTCTTAAAGAGAAAATTCATTGATACTAATAATTATACATTTTGATATGTAATAAATAAATATCGATGATATTTAAATATATAATAATGATAATTAGTTCTTATTTTCACATGTTAATAAGTGCAATAATAGTATTGAGATATGCCCTTAAGATTGGCCATATGCAAAAGGGTTGCCCTTTTCTAATATTAAGTTTTTTTTTTCCCCTCAATATTATCTTCTTAAAAAAAATTCGTTGATACTAATAATTGTACGTTTTGAAGAGTGATGGATAAATATTAATAATATTTAAACATATAATAATAATAATAGTGGTTTTATATTTTCATATACTAGAATTTTATTACTACTTGCTCACCATTACTTTCCCTTTTTTTCTTGTCAATAATATATTATTACAAATGAAAAACAATATGTTTATTTTTGATAAGCGGTAACATATAATTAGCTTCGATACTATTTGTGATATCATTTGGAAATAGGATAATTCGATTCTAGTCTTCAGTTGAAATTCTCTAGTTATATATTTGGAATTCAACTTTGAGTTTAGGGAAAAAATGTTAAAAAAAAAAGAAGAAAAAGAAAAATTAAAACACGAAAATGCATCAACCATGGAAACCCCACGTCATTCATACCAACCCAAATTGTAATCAAACTTAGTGAATGAAACCTAGGGGAGGGCCCTTGCTTTATGATATGTGGGATTCAAAAAGCATTCTACAGGACAAGCAATTACTCATGAGAAGAACACATTAATGCTGTCGAATTAAACAGTACATGGTACTATTACTAGATCTGAATAGAATACTTTAATGTAAGGTGATACCGGTTCTCTAAAAAAATTAATAACTGATTATAACAAGTCAGTATGATCTAGTTAATGAGATTTCTTCAATATAGTTTTTATTGTAAGATGAGAATGGTTCTTTGAGAAAAATTAATGACTAATTACAACAAGCCAAAGTCATTACATAAACATTATTTCTAAGAAAGATTCTCTATCGTATTACTCGATTAAAAGTATGGGGATATACCTTTGGAAGTCTTAAACTTTTATCTGCTTTCTCAATAGTTGCTATATATCATATTTAGTTCCTATTTTATTACCCATTTATAACTTGCACCATGGTAAGCTTTTATTGTTGAATCTTTATTAACCAAGTTCACACAAGTATTTTCCTATATTTAAGGTTCCAATAGGAAATTTTTAAAATCACACTTTAAAGGAAGACAAGCTATTTGTTTTAATTTTACATGCAACTTGCGGCAAATAGAAGACGGAAAAGCAACAAATTAAGACAATTTGTTAGGGTTGGCTAGCTAAGAGATTATAGTTGGCTGATCGAGAGTCCAAGGATGGCTAATTGTGGTCTTCCATTTTTATGGTCATGTTGAATTGCCTTAATCTTTTGTTTCTTTTAGCAGTTTCCTCTTATTTAATTGGTAATTAAACAACATGCCTTTTGTATTGAGTTCCTTGTATTTTACTTTTGTAAACTCCAAATCTCGGTGTATTGTTAAGTTATGAGAGTAGTTGGATTGGAATGTGAGAGTAATGCTCTATGATTATGGGAGAACATTGTACTTGTGTTGTTATGATATAGTAGATCCTTTCAAACTTACTTTTGATATATAGGGTTTTCTAAGTAAAATGTCTTGGTCAATTTTCACTATTTATACTCGTTTATCTCTTATTATGTGTACCTATTGATCCAGAGCTAGTTTCGATCTTTAGCACAACAACTAGGCTAAAAAGGCTATTAGGTATGTAATAAGTTTTTGTATCAAAGCTTGGTTAGGTAATTGAGTAAGATTCAAATTCAGATTTTACAGATGCATTTATGTGCATATATACAAAAATACATACATAGATACATATATTTATTTATTCATTCTAGCTTAGTGTATTGGTGAGTTATAAAAGGAGCATAGGACTTGATTTTGAAAGGGTGCAATTTTGTACTTGTGCTATTACACAATAATAGATATAATACTCCATGGTTAAATTCCACATGAATTGTAGGAGTTGGTTTTACTACTTTATAAGTCCATGATGGTGAATACCTTAACGATACTAGGTTGTAACTTTTGGACTAAATGGTTAATAGGTTTATTGTATTTACTAGCTTGGTTTATTTACTACTTTTGGGTTAAAACGTTACGGTATATTATCTTGGTCTTGATTATAAATTTTTACATTGATATGGGGTTTTCAAGTAAGATTCAACCAATATTCTCTGATTTGTATGTTGTTTATCTCTTATTTTAATGTGTTTGTTGATATATAACCAATTTTAATGTTAGGTGATTTGTGCACTTTACATATTTAAGGTTTGTGAGCTATGTATTGAGGAATGGTGATTAAAGTATGATATTGACAAGCTTGATAGATGTACAAAATTTAGTTTATGACAAATAAGAATGTAGGGGATCCTTATACAATCAAGCTTGAGAAAGCATTGGATTGGTAGCCATAATTCATGAAGGATGAGGAATAAGCAAGACTTGATAAGAAAGCCCTAAAAGTGATTTAATCGAGTTAGATCAATAATCTTTTGCACAAATTACTGGTGAGCGACAAGATGAAAGATTTATGAAAAGAATGGAATCGTTATATATACATGAAGAGTTCTCTTATAGACCATGAGATTGCATTTGCTCTAAATAAGTAAGGAGTTATCGGTAAGATAACGTATATCTATGCCCGTGTCCTTGGTTAATCAGTTGAAAAAAATCATTCGGGAAATCTATATAATGATCTTATTATACTCTCTTTCATCTTCATTTTCTATATATTCATAGAGATCATAGTTTATAGCAAGGATAGTTTGTCATTATGTGAGGTAAAGAACAACATATTGAGTAAGGATAAATTACAGCATGAGATAAGATCTACAAGTGGTTAGGCTCTAAATGATTTAGTTGCTAAATATTGATGGATATTTGATGGTAGTAATGGCTCTAAAGGGGAGTCAAATGGCTGGAGTCTAATTTGATCTCACTATAGGTAAAAGGGCCATGTAAGGGCATAATGCTCCTAGAGAAAGAATTGATGCTAATATGGGACAATAAGGGTAAAGCAGTAGCTTATGTGACGTTAGTTGAATCAGAGGATAATATGGTCTATTGGCTTCTAGCAGATGAAGGAGATCCTTAGATTGAGTATTGCACTCTTATAATTATGTTTTATGTATATTTAGAAGCAATTGGTTCTGCACTGATTGACATTCGTAACGTAGTTATATATATTTGGAGAATAGGAAGAAGTTGAAAATGGTTAATTTAAGTACTACCTGAGTCAGACTACATAATATTGGATGTGCTCATTGTAAGCTTTATAATCAGCTACTTGAGGTTCTGATCGGCTAAAAGATCCGATTGAACTTAAATTATAAAGTAAAGTCAGAAATATTAGTAAAAATGATCCCATAAGTTTGAATATAAGAAAATAAGTAATAAAATAAAAGAAAATAATAATTTCCAAATTTTAAATATATTACTCGTTATTTATTGGAAATGCGTAAATTGTATTTTGATAACTAACGAATTACTAAAGATAAATTATATGTATACTAAAAATTATGAAATAACTTAAATAATATTTAGGAGTATTTATTTATACTATGTATGTATTTACATATAAGTATAAATATTCGTAATTACTTAAAATACACGAAATAGACTAAAATAATGTTAAATAATTAAAGAAAATGCATGAATAATTAAGGAAAAATCAAGAAAAATAAGGAAAAATGAAGAAATCTCCAGAATTGAGGCGTGGCAGCTTGGGAGTGATTAAATAAAAGCAACCAATTAAATTACAATAAATAGAAAATAAGAAAAAGAAGAAATAAGGCAATTGTTTAATCAATTTAATACACAATAATTTCCCTAGAGCTTTATAAATATCCCAAAAATTATAGAAGCTCATTTGTTTAGTTTGGAGAGTGAGAAAAATAGAGAGAACAGAAATATTGAGTGTTAGGATTAATTATAAAAAAATTATTCAAATTTATGCAATTAGGGTCTTAAAGGTGAACCAACAACTGACGAGCACCTAGAAGTGGATGGCCACCACCACCATATGATGGTGGCATCGCCAAGACCGATCAATAAGGCCACTGCGGCTAGAGCCACCAGTTCAGGTGAATTTAATTTCCAACTCAATTTTGTGTAATTTTGTAAAAATATTAAATATTATTAGAAAATTATGAAATTTGTTATTATGAAATATTTTAAGATGTAGATTTAAGGAAAAATTTTATTTTGATGAATTTATATCTAGAAATATACCTTCCTTAAGAAATCATGCAAAATAGAGCATGTTTCGAATTAAAATAAATAGACTTAGGAGTATAGTTTTTGATTCAAAATTTTTGTATAAAATACTTAGGTAATATAGAACAGTTCCATGAAGCCCTTTTTCAAAAAATTAATTTTTGAAAATTTTAAATAATTTTTAGGCCTTAAAATGATGCATAAAATGAGTTATTTTTGGTTAATTAAGTAATTAAATGGTTAATTGAGTAATTAAACTGATTTAGTCAATAATTATATGTTTTAGGATGTTGAAATATGATGCAGTATGATATTTATAGCGTTTAAAGTGTTTGATGTAATTATTAGGGTATTATGTAGTATATACGTAATAGGTAAAAATGGTGTATTTTAAGATAGTTTTGTAAATTAGGGTAATTAGGAGTGAAATTTGATTTATGATAAATTTATATATTTTGAGATGTTAATTGATGTTGGGAGATGATAATTGGAGTGATAAAAATATTAGATGTATATTATGTACATAATAGGTAATAATGCATAATATGAAAAATTGAAAATATAATAAATAGAAAATATTAGAATAAAAATTGATATTTTACTAATAATAGGAAAATATATAAAATATGGTAGAAGATTTAAATTTAGGCAATTATATGAAAAATGTAAAATTTTCTCATATTGGGAATAAATTCAGTAATTAAGTAAAATAAGGGATATACCGAATGGATTAACATACTGATTAGGGATAAATATGATATTTAGGAGACTAAAAAATAATGTGATTAATTTTACATTATAGGGTTGAAATGAGTTTTAGGGTTTGTGTATAAAACTATACTTAAAAACTAAACTAGAACCAAATTTAGAAATCGATGCAGAAACTGAACCTAGCCCTAAACCTAAAATAATTGTAAAAGATTTGACAACCTAAATAATTGGACATATTAAATCCTAAAGCAAAGATAACAATAAGTGTTATAGGATAAAAAAAATCTATGACAATTATATGAAAATTGAGATAACATTGGTATTATAAAAATCACTAACAATGGACTGAACGAGTCTTGCCTCGAGTTAGTAACCAAGGAGTTGAGGTAAGTTAGGATTAATATAGTGTTGTATTTTGAAGGCTTGAAATTGTACTTGATTGTGCTTATTCTGAGCTGATAATATGATTTTGATTTGCTACTTAGCTTGTATTGTATGATTTGTATGAAATAATTGATTACCCTAAACTGACCTAATCAAATATACAACCTGTAAATATAAATCGGACCTGCATAGTAACCCATTAGGGAAAACCTAGGATTCTCCGGTCAAATATCGATTCCTTCGAAAGGGATAGCGTTGGATAATATAATTGATTCCTTCTTCATTCTCAGTTGAATTAAGTGACAAGTGAGGAGGTCGCAACAAGGGTGAAGTAAATGGTTCAAAGATAGTCGCAAGAGGAGCGGTGTCTTCATTGCATAAGCTTAGGTTTGGTCATGAGTTGTTGCATTAATAGCAACTCTTCAACCCGGATTAGAACGGACGCAATTTCTCTAATCTCATGATGGGTCGGACAACGTCGTGCGATGACATTTGCTTATACATATATTGCATCTAACGAAGTGATTTGGTTGATAACCCTATTTGTGTTTATCGTCTAGTTTTGAGTCTTCGTCTTAATTTACTGAGTAATGGTTGCTCACATCCCTATAGATGTTGTTATAGGTACTAGTTAGGAAGCAGCTTACAATTACCCTAAAGCTAGCAACTGCTGGATTCTGGACATCCGAAGCACATATATACCTTTAAGTTCTTTGCTTATATTTAGAATCTTTCATTTTCAAATAATGTATTACTTAAAAAGTATAGGACAATAAAACTTTATAAACATTATTTGTAATACTTGAATTTTATTGTATGTATATGTTTCCATGCTTCCTTAGGTAAACAACTTATTTAATTTATGAACTGTTTACTTCAAAGCGGGTTAGTCATAAACGTCTTGTGAAAATCAGGTTTAAGATGGCGGCTGTATAGTAAGTTTCTATCTTAGAATGGGTTGCACGGTAAGACTGTTATGACTCTATCATTTTGAGGCATAACACTCATCATTATAAGATGTGTTTCTAAGTTGTTTTGTAATGTTTTATATCTTGTAACCAGATAATGTAGGTTATTATAATATATTGACATCTACAAAAAAATGAGGTTTTGCATAGTGATTTGGGGGTTCTAAGAGGTGTTAAGAACATAAATTGGTGCTTTTTTCAATTGTATTCTTGGTGGTTATATTATGGATCATTGTAGGTTATAGAAACAAAACACATTTTGGCAATGGACAAGAAAGCATGTTTTACTTCTCTCATGGATTGCATAAAGACTAAGAGCATGGATTGTATAAATGAAGGCGAAGCTTAAGATGTCTATAGAGTACTTGGTGAGTTAAGGTGCATTGATAGGTACAAGTGAAGAGGTGTTGTTGGCATCAACTGAATTTATAGCTAAGCATATATTTAAGAGTAAACAAACAATGTCATATAGGTATAGGACATGGGTTTGTAGATTAATCTTATGTATGAGGTAACCAAATGTTGGTAAAGCTTTAGTGTATGTATATGATAAGTGTGCAAATTTAAGCATAAGTAGAGAGATTTTAGAGTTTAGAGCTTAGGAAAGCAATGAATAAATACCAAAATGTGTCAGGGTTGATTTTCCAGAATCAATTGATTAAGTTATACATTGTTTGACCAAGAGGACATGGTTGACTAACTAAGAAGTTAAAGAAGGCAGTTGAATTTCCCTAATTTAGTAGCTATAATGTTTGAATCTTAGTATTTTGTTTCTTCTAATGATTTTCACTTCTTTAGATGCTTGTTTTGCGGTTAACTTCTATATTGATCACTAGGATTTGACTCATGTAACTAAATACATAAGCTTGTTTATTGTATTTATGAGTTACAAAAGCAATGTAGGCTCAACTATTAAAGTAATGCTTGTTAGGAGACAAGTGGGAGCAAGGTAAAAAGGAAATCCTACATTGGAAGATGAGAGTTAATGAAGGATATATAAGCGTGTGAGACCCATTAAACTGAAACTTAAGGTTTTGGGTTAGATATGGTATAAAGCCCACAACTTTATTCTTTTACAAGTTTTCTTCTACTTATTTAGGCTCCCCTTATCATAATAAGTGGTATCAAATTCGATGGTTCAATTGGAGTAAGATGGAATGAATGCGGTGGTTTAGCTCCCATGGATTGTCATACCATGTGGAAATAAGAGCTAGGTGATGGTGACTTTAGTGCAAGTTGATGATATGAGCTACACAAGGTGACTTGCAAGCCACTTACAAGGCATGCTTAATAGAGTCAATTGATGACCTCTTGATGAGGTGCAAGAGATTTCTACTTGAATGAAAGTAAAAATAGTAAGCCCAATGTAGTATAAACTCGCACTTGAGGGAGATTATTAAGATACAAGTGGGAGTAAGGTGAAAAAGGAAATCTTACATTGGAATATGAGAGTAAAGTGAATGATATATAAGTGTAGAAGACCCATTAACTAAATCTTTAGGTTTTGGATTAAATGCTGGATAAGCCTATAACTCTATTCCTTCATAGGTTTTTTCCCAATTATTCAAGGTTGCCCTTATCATAACAGTGCTTTATAATTATGAGATAACTTTGTATATGTGTTGTTATAGCATGGTGGATTTATTTAGTCTTCTTATGGTTTTACTTTGCTATTTTGGGCTTTTTGCAAAAAATTAACGTATAGATTTTTTTCCTTTTTTTTCTACCACAACAACTAAGCTTTGAAAGCTTTCACATGAGCACTACATTCGTATTGCTTATTATCATTAGTAGAATTTAGTCGATAGAGAGAGATGTAATGGGTTTTGGTATAGCTGGTGGTGGGCCTACAAGATAAAACACAATGGGGGGTACTAAGGTATTGTTTAACAAGATAATTCCGATACTTAAGTTAGTTAATGTTTAAGAGAGAAAGTGGAAATGTAAGAGCGCAAGAGAGCTTAGGAGTTGTAATATATGTGAAGGTGGTTTACTGCTAGTGACGTCCTATTATTTATAGAGGGGAGTTGGAGAGAATCTAGGTGCATGTTTGCATATCGAGGTGTCCACTGAGCCTGAAGAGTGGGGTCATGCAAACGGTTGTCTCCCATGAATTTAGGGATTCGATTGATGACAGAGTTGAGCCTTATCCAGTAATGTTTTCCTGCGGTACTCAACTTGAGATCAAGTCTCAAATGGAGAATGGAATAGTATTCATCTTGGAGCTTGTTGAGCCTTCATACTGGTCGGATGTGAGGTTGGACAGATCAACTGTAGAGTTGGTTAGGTTGGTCAAGAAGAGATCACATTGGGCTTAAGCTTAGGCATGTTGACCTAAGGTCAAATGGAGTTGGTGTAGACCTAAGAAACCTATATCCAAAATCTCCTATCAACACTTATCATTTTGAAATTAGTAATTAGAAAAAAAAGAAAGAATCAAGCTTCATTTATAGTAATAACTTCTCAATTTTTCCTTTTTTCCTTTTTAAATTTAACTAAAATTAAAAGATCTTGATTTGAGTGAGGATAACTGGTGTTTAAGATAAGGTGATGGTGTGTGCAGAGGAGATTGACAAGATGGTCATTCTAGCTATTTCTCATTTTTTTTTTTCATCTTTTTACTTTTTAGTTAAGCATATTCAATCAAAAGACAATCATAACTTATTAATGGTTTCTCAATGAAACTTAAAATAAGCAAAATATAAGATGCTTTATTTTTTAATAGAAAACAAAAAAGGATAAGGATACCATTTCCTTTGGCTTATTTGGAAAAAGTGAAAAACTCAAATAGAAAAATAAAAAAGTTCAAGGACTCATATATAAAAAAAAAAAAAAAGAGGGAGAGAAGTTTGACAATTATATTACTCGTAATCTTTGTGATAATCGGTATTAACAAAAAATAATATTTAGAATTAACATAAAATCTAATGAAGTCAGCAACCAATATGAAACAATGACCATAAAGTTTCATTTTTTTTTTCTTGTTTTTTTTTTAATCTCCAAATGAGGAAGTATTCCACTTGTCCTAACATCTAATAGTTGAGTTAGTTAACGTAAAAGCTTTTTCTTAAAAGACCACATGGTATAAACGACAAATGGACGTATACATATATATATATATATAGCACAAAGCCCCAGAGAAAGTGAAGAAACAAAGTCCACAACACAAAATCATTATCTTTTTAATTCCTCTCCCTTACCTTCTATCTTCTTATATGCCCTAAAAGGTGAGAGATAGAGTGAGAGAGGGGTGGTGGTGTCGAGACATGAAAAACACAATAAGGTGTGTGATTGCTTGCATCCTACCATGTGGAGCCCTAGATGTGATCCGAATAGTCCACTCAAATGGCCATGTAGAAGAACTCAGCGGCCGAATCCGAGCGGCTGAGATCATGAAGGCATATCCAAAGCATGTCCTTAAAAAGCCCTCTTATCCACCGGATCACGACGGCGGCGGCGTTGCTGCTCCTAGGATAGTGGTTGTTCCGCCGGACGCCGAGCTCCAACGTGGGAAAATCTATTTCCTCATGCCAATGATGCCTTCTTCTTCTGCACGAGAAAAGAATAGCAGTAGCAGCAGCAGCAGCAGTAGTAGGCCGAAATCTTTGGGGAGGAGGAAGAAGAGAAGGGATAATTGCCACGGTGTTGGTGGTGGTGGGGGTGAGAGATCATCAGGGAAGGACATCATCTCGGTTTCGAATAATAATGGTGTTAATCGTCCCCCATTGTTGTGTGATCAATATTTGAACGAGATCTTATCGGAGAAAGTTTCGTCGTCATCGACACGAGATGGAAGAAGAGGGCGTGTTGGTATATGGAGGCCTCACTTGGAGAGCATATCCGAGATTTCCTTTGAACTTTGATATGTGTAATTTAGGGGGTAACCATGGATTTAATTACCCGGGTTAATTGCAAAAATCAAAACCTGAGTTTTGGCACTTTCTCATCATATGAATATCAGTATTATTCTTCCTTTACAGTTATATAACCCGAATCTACGTATTTTTTCACTTTGCATGCTTATTTAATTTCTTTTTATTTTCAATTATACAACTTGAAATTTCGTTTTTTTTATTTTTATTTTTGTTAGGTATGTGAGTATTATTCCTTTTCTATAGTTTGTTATAAATCCGGATTTTTGCACCTTTCATTTTGTCTATTTGTTTTTTTTTTTTTAAATTTACAAAACCTGAGTCTTTACGTAAATATGTTATTATGATTCCCTTTTTTTTTTTCTTTTTTTTTTTTTCAGCTTTTCAATTTTAGAACCTTTGAAAATAGAAGAGCTTAACTGAAAATATGAAAACACAATAGATCTAATAAAGTGTTTTTTTTTTTTTTTAAATGATGAACCCTTATATAACTGAAAAGATGATAGCAGGTATAAGGAAAGGAAAAAAATAAAAACTTAATAGCTCGAGCTATATAGAAAAAGCATAAAGTGAAAACTGTAAAAATCTAGTTATGATTTCTTTTTCCAAAGGCTTGTTTTTGATCTTCTTGCTATGAGAAATTATTTTTTGGACTTTACCCATGTCCCTATAGTCCATCTTGATATGAAAAACACGACAAGGTAGATAAATTAGATTAAATAATCTTACTTCTGAATCCCATTTTTTGTTTTTCTAATATATGGATCTCATCATTGATTTTTTTTTAGTCGACGTATGCGATTTTTCAGAGTAACGGTGAGGAATGAGTTTGGTGAGAGTCATGTCAAGGAGAGACAATACAACGTGGATGTATAATAATTGCTTACATTTATAGTTTTGATTGAACAATATTTCCATCCAATTTGGTAAGTAGTATTACCTGCTGCAAGGCTGCAGCTTAATTGCTGGCATTAGAAAATATCTTTACATATAGCCGTTTTTCGGATTATTCTATACTCCCATCAAATAAATAAGGATTATATATTATTAAGAAATACAGTCCACCCATCATCACATTTTCTTCCGTTTTCATAAATAAAAAAAGTTTTAGTGGTATTAATATGTTATTTGGATAGATTAATAGCATATATATATATTAATAAATTATCAATACTTAAAAATATAAATTATAATTTTTTTAAAATTATATAATATTATTAATACTTACATATTATTCCTTTAAATACGATATTTTTTTTTCTCTATATATAGCATCTTATATAATCAAGAAGAGTGGGAAAAGAAAAAAACTCCTGCTAATTATTATAGCATTCATCCTGGAGGACACTACCCACCATCGGAGATATTCATAATCTAGGGTTTTTGTTTTTTTTTTTTTTTTTTTTGGGAGTTAGTAGTTTCAATTCAACAAGTTGTAAAAAAGAATGGATGGACAGATTAAATTATATATTAAGACAAAAAGGAAATGTGCATGTGTACGAGGGTCCAAAAACTCCACTTTATAAATCCTCGATTTGTGTGACTTCCTACGTCTATATAATTAGAAGTTCTTTTTTTTTTTTTGGCTAAATATAATTAGGAAGCTTATTTGAATTGATAAAGTATATCTTTTATATGAAAAAAAGAACAGTCCGTGCGTGTATATATATTATATATTGATCCAAAGGCCGAAGCATCATGTCACATTTACTAATAATTTTAGCACCCAATATATATATATATATATATATATAGTACACATGATTTCAGCATTAATCTTGAGCATTTTAGACATGAAAAAAAATTTAATGATACTAATATGCTACATAAATTGATAAATAATGTATAATTATATATAAAATTTTGATATATGTAAATACTATTAAAATTTTAACACGTGATAATAAAAAAAATATACATTTTTAAAACATACCAATTATATTTTCGCAAATCAAATTTTTATTGATATTTATACGCTATTTATCTATTCGCATGATGTGTTAATACCACTAAACCCTTTCTCGACATTACATACCTTTTCCTAAGTTTATTTTTCGTGTAATTCACGATTTATATAATTTTGGTCTGGAAACTTAGTTGATTACTTTTGTGACATTACAATCAACGTTCANAGCACCCAATATATATATAAATATATATATATAGTACACATGATTTCAGCATTAATCTTGAGCATTTTAGACATGAAAAAAAATTTAATGATACTAATATGCTACATAAATTGATAAATAATGTATAATTATATATAAAATTTTGATATATGTAAATACTATTAAAATTTTAACACGTGATAATAAAAAAAATATACATTTTTAAAACATACCAATTATATTTTCGCAAATCAAATTTTTATTGATATTTATACGCTATTTATCTATTCGCATGATGTGTTAATACCACTAAACCCTTTCTCGACATTACATACCTTTTCCTAAGTTTATTTTTCGTGTAATTCACGATTTATATAATTTTGGTCTGGAAACTTAGTTGATTACTTTTGTGACATTACAATCAACGTTCATAAATCCTTTCCCTTTTTTTTTTCTTTTAAAATTATACTTTTAGTTCTACTATTCTATTAATTCAGTATATTGGTAAGAAGACAATTGTAACTCATTTAAAAAAAAAAAATCAATTGTAACTTACCGAAGTATATATGCAAAAGATTGAGCAATGAAGTGCTTTTTGAATAATTTACACTTCTTTTCAAATAAATAAGAGATAATATCACAATCACTATTTAAACTCCGAATATTTTTTAACTTTACATATAAAGTTTGAAGTTACTAAATATTAGCTAATTGAATATTTATTTGTTAAATTTAATGCCTTCGTCTTCTTTGCACAAATAACATGATAAATGATCATTAGTAAAAAAGTACAACTATAAATGAGGTAATAAATTTTATAGGTAAAAATTCAATTGCCTATGACATTAGTATTTTTAAGGAAAAAGTACTCTTTTAATGATTTAATCCTTAATGTTTGCTCGGTTTTCTATTTTAGTGCTCAATATTTTTCTTTTATTTTTTTTTTAAATCCTCAACGTTTTCAAAATCTTACAAAAGTAGAACTTACATTAAATTAGTTAAATTTTTTACATATCTTAAGTATGTGCTAGCTTTTCATTAGCCTTGTGATGGTTGGGCAATGTACCTAGGATTCGCACAAATTTTTCTAGCCAATTTTTCTTAGTTTTAATTATTTTTATCTAATTTATTTATTAATTTTATCATATTATATAATTCAATATATTTAATATTATTTTTTTATTATATTATGAAAATAAACATATCCAATATTATCATTTTATTAAATTGAAAATTGTAGACCAATTTAAAACTAATACATGTAATAGATGGATAGATAATTCTACGGATTTATTGGATGTTCTATTTTTGTAATGTTTTAAAAACGTTCAGAACTCAAATAGATGAAAGAAAAGGTTGAGGACTCAAATCATAAAGTGAGTAAATGTTAAGGACTAAACTACTTTTTCTCTAACTTTAAACTTTGGATGTAAAGTTAAAAAAAAAAAAAGAAAAAACAACACCACCCAAATTTCTGGAGGTGATGTTGACATTATCTCTGTAAACAATTCTCTCCACAATTATATGCTTTAATCTTACCATATTGGAGAATTTTCTTATTGCATTATCATTTTGGTTGGTAGAAGTAAGGACTTACATGACTCTAACTTGGGATAAAGCTACAATCATCACTTTGACTTTGTGCATTTTTCAATTTTACACTTGATATTATTGACAAATCAATATCCTAACTGCCATGATGTTGTTAGATTGATTTTTGAAAGTAGATATATGATGATGGATTGTGATGGTCGATCATATTCAAAATGGTAGAAAAATGATAAATTTGAGAATTTTAGTTTAACTAAAAAGTTGGGAATTATGGATATTAATATCAACAATGATGGATCTGTAACTTTAGAGTGGTGATGGTGAAAAAAGGGAAGAGGATTCAAGAGAAGGGATACTCACACAGCTACCCCTCAATGGTTACATGTTGCTAAGGAGGATTTATGTTTGTGATTATGTGTTTGATGCGCATGAGTATGCACATTGATGTATGTATGTGTTTGAGAGAGAGAGAGAGAGAGAGTTTCAAGTTATTAAATGTAATAGCTTATTAAGCATTTATTTATCAAATTTACTACCCACATAATTTTTAAACAAATTAAATGATAAATTACCATTAATCAAATTGCAATCATAGCAAAGGCAATAAATTTAATGACTAAAAGTTTAATTGACTGTGAAATTTACCAGCTTCAAATTTTAGGTATAAAATAAATAGAAAGGAAAAAAAAAAAAAAACCCTCAAAGTTGAGGTGATTATCTTATTACACTGTCATTTTGGTTTGTAGAAGTAAGGACTTGCTCAACTTCAACTTGGAACAAAGTCACAACCACTGCTTGGAACTTTGCACATTTTTTCGATTTTATACTTGAATATTAAAGTTACTAGGTATCATTGTCAAATTTTACATTTGAAGCACTATTGAACTTTTACTTATTAAACTTACCACTCAATCATCTTGCAATAGATAAAGAAGTAAATAATCATTTCTTAAAGTACAATTATAGATAAAATAACAAATTTTAAGAAGTAAAATTCGATTGGATACGAATTTCCGCAAATTAGGTGTATTCACCCATTGCCATTCTCGTTATTGCAGCCAAAGATGTGTGCTGACTATAGTGAGCTAAAATGGAGCTTATGATTACGTTTAGATTAGTTTCACCATTCGCTAAAATCTCCTCGTTTGACGAATTATCAAGACTAGCTTACTAGTAAATGTTAACACTGCTAAATATCATAGTTGGTTGCATTTTTTCACTTGTCAGTATTACTAATTGTTGTTTAATGTCATAGTTGGGTCCTGAATGGTTATTTCAATATCGTATACATGAGTTGTGATATTTATAAAATATTTTATTCAACTAAACATTTACATTAATAATTCTCATACTCAATTCAATCTTACCTTTTTCCATTTAGCACATGGTGTGGTTCTCTAAATGTCCGTCTTTAAACGTGCTGCAGTCACATTAGTCAAAATGTTCACGTATGATGATGCGAAATATTTAGTCCAACATCCTTCTTGACGTGGAGGCGATTGAATTTACATGATTCCAAACGCAGGTAATGTGAAGACAAAGACGCCAAATATATGAAGTTCCAGTTCAACACGCAAGGAATGATAAAAAAATAAAGCGGAATGAAATAGAATGGGACGAGGACCACAATCATAAATTCTTTATTATGTTTGGAAATGATATTAAATATACAAATTAATATCATAATTTATTTGAAGATTTAAATAAATAATTTTAAGTCAATTTAATTAATGAGAGTAAAATGAAATCGTAATTTCATCCCCTTAATTTCATGTGTAGAAAGTCATTTTGGTAATTGGATTTTTAACTTAATTGAACACCATGGGTTGATATCTTTAATTAGTGATAGAGCTTGAGAAATTAGCTTGTTTAGGGATATTTTAGGGAGATCTAATTTGATAGCCTTAGAAAATGGATCGTCGGATTAAATTTTTCGTTCTCAACCTTACTCAGTCATCTTATGTGTGAAAAGAAGACTAAAAAACAATTTTTTTAGGTTTATTTAGGCTTTATTTAGTCTTATTGGGCTTTGATGAGACTTAGTTAGTTTTTAAGCTAAACAATAATGATAATAGGCTTTCTTTAATTGATAAAAGCTTTAAGCATACTTGTGCTAATATCCAAGCCCATAAATGCTAAAGAAAAATATAAACATAAATAAAGGAACTTAATGTCAGCCATGCATCTTAAAGTCATTTCGACAAACAAAATTAATCTCTAAACTTTATAAATAAAAGACTTTTTTTATTATTTGATTCATTCAGAATATTGATAAGCTTAAGACAAATACTAAAGCTCTGTTAACATCACTTCAAAGAGAATCAAATAAGCGATTCGATTAAGAACAATTTAAGAACACTGAATTTGATCCACTGTCATACGTGCATATTCGAGGTACCTATTTTGCTCATTCTTTCTCTCACATCTCTTTTTAACGATATCCCTTCACGTCTCATTGTCTCAAGACGTCTCTTAAGTCGATCGAGAAACCCATTGCACGTGATTGACCAGTTACAATAACCCTTCTACACACCGTGAAATCATGATTTTACCTCTATGGAATCTTTAATTCCACCTCTAAATTATAATACCAGATATACTTGAAATTCGATTTCATTTTAATCAATTTTTACGTACCAAATGTAACATTAGTGTCTTAAGTTCAAGCTTATAATTAGATAACTGGATGTCAATGTCCCAAGTGCCAATATATAACATGTTTTCTAAATAGTCCGATTAAGCCTATATAATCCTTAGAGTAAATAAGCAATGTTTACCATTTCAGGACAAACTATTTTATAAAAGGAGGTCGGGGTCACCAAATTACATTTTAAAAATGCAATTTTGTAAAGAAAACACGTGTTGGATTTGCGATTATAATATTGCCATCTCTAAATCGCATTATCTACGTGTGTTTTTAGTGCTGCCCTCATCCCTTTATGTTTAATAAAGCGGTGCGTATTTGGCCGTGGAAATCGATATTTATTTCGCCGGCCCTCCTTCCCTTCATTTGCGATACCTGCTGCTTGTTTGGGTGGGGTTGGGAAAAAGGAAATCGCAGGAAGACCATGCGGCTTAGAGATTCCAAAATCGTATTTTTCTTGTGCTATTGTTAAATCGCATTTCTTTGTTGGTTCTTCCTTCCTTTTTTTTTCACGCGACTGGATTTGGTGATAAAGCAAAACCGCATTCAAAAAACGCGGCTGCTGTTTAGCAACCGCATTTATCAAATTATTTTCGCCCCCCCTTTTAAGAAATATTTTGCCCCCTATTTCTCTAAATATGCAACTAGTTCCAAACTGCTTACCTGGATAAAAACCACGTATGAAACCGCCTTTTTTTTAAGGCATTGCCCACCTTTTAAAGATTAGACCTTTGATTCCATCTCTCGATCTTTAAAATGCTCATCTCATTAATTGTCAAACAGATCTTTCTTACATTCCCTTGTAGACATTTCATGCAGGTGCGAGAAATTGGAATTTGATAATGCGATTAAATCAAAACAGCTTGAAACTGCTTAATTTTATATTCAATCGAGCTTTTACTTGCTAAGTTTACTGTCACTATCATCTTTAGAAGGATGTGGCAAATGCTCACCTGCCAAATGGTACAATATAAACAATGAGAAATAAGACAAATAAATCTAACAAATAAAAGTTCGATTGAGTATATCGATTAGCAGCTGGAAGTAACATGATTTTGAAATTGCCCTCTTTTGATATTTGCTGATACAAAACAAATGTAAAAGAGAAAGGACAACCGGTCTGAGTGTTTGGACTGCTGCTTTAAGACCTCGTTGAATTAGCTCACTAGCAAAAGTTCCTAGACAAACTTCTACCTGTTCATGCATGACAATTAAACCGACACCTTGATATGGTTGAAGAAATGTTAAATTATAGTTATTGTACACTAAAATCAGAGATTAAGCAAGATGGCAGGAAATTACGACAGCATGTAAATCTTGTATCAAGGCGGGTGGACAAATTATCTACCAAAACGTTCTTTGGCCAAAGCTGCCCAGAGAACTCTTTCCAAGCAAGTAAATAGAACCGCAGAACAATCTTTTGCTCCACAAGCTTTTCTGCTATCTCCCCCAACGCTAGTCGTACATATCTGCCACAAAGAAACGCAATACCCCTTTCAACATATATTCAGCAAAATGATAAATTGTGCAAGCCACAATGAAAATATTCCTCCAAATACAACCGTTCTATCTTCCACTAACTCCATTTGCAATGCAAACTCCACATACAAGAGTGAACATCTCCAAGCCAAACATATGATCACTTGTGTGCAAAGTTATCAGTGATGACAGATCATTAGGAACAAAAATTAATTAGTTGTGATTTACTGACGGGTACAAATGAACAGTGGTAAAAAAAAAATCATTAGTTTTTCATAAAAACAGCTAAAGATCATAGTTTCATTTGCTCTTACCTACCACTTATCATGTTAAGTGGCGTGTCACACCTAGTGAGTCATCTTTTGTTAATAAGAGCTTCACGCAAAAACCACAGCATAAGCATGACTATGGCAAAGCGAGACTATCATAAACCATGTCATATAACTAACTAAGAGTACAGACAGAGTCACAACCATCCCAAGAAATACGATGTACCTTAAGAGGCTAAGAGGAGGATCTAAATGCCATCTTACATGCAGTAGATACAAGTCATGGATTGTATCAAGCAACAAACCTCAAAGAGCATATTGAGTATCCTCACGCTATTGCATTATCAAATGGGCAATCTCAACCTGGCAAAAAGAGTTTTTGTATTCTCTTTTCTTAGTAGTAGGGCCTATTCATTACTTCGCATTATATTGTTACTAGGCAGATATCAATGAAATGGGAGAGATAAGGTTTGGAACTTTGTTAGGTAATATGGCACAAGTTTTGCAAGCCAAAGGATGAGTGTGGGGGTATTCGCTGGTTTTAGTAAACTAAAAATGGAAGTAGGTTTGGCTCATCTTGAACATAAAGTTGAGCATGTAACTACCATGAATACTTGTACGCATAAAAACATGGATAAAGACCATATGTATGTCGTTTCCATAGATGCTTCTATTGTACCACTAGAAACGTGAGGTAAATTATTAAAAGAAAAGCTGTGGAATATTATAAATTATGCTAACGCATTAAAAAGCTAAGTGCAAGATGGTAATCTTATACATCCATCTATAGCCTTCTACCCCCATATCTCTATCTTTGTCCCCTCTGCCTCCCCCCTCATGTTTGTCACCTCACACACTAAAAATGTGCACACGTGCAAATGCACGTAGGAACATCAATGATTAAAGCATGCCTCACCAAGGTGCAAATCAATAATTGACAGGGGTAGGAGCCCTAGATCTTGATACTGAGTGGTTAATAAAATAATCCTAGCCTCACATGGTATTCGCAATACTACTTCGTGTTGGAGAGTTAGAAGGAAGAGCTTCCTCAAGATGGAGAAGAGAACATTGACCAGACCTTCAAAAACTAAGAGGGTGTGTTCTCAAATCCTACAATGTGATACATGTTCCTACAACAGAAATCCAGGAGAAAACTTTTTACTTTATCAACTTTAAAAATAAAAGAAGCAAGCAAAATATGAAAAAGGGGTAATATGCTTGCTCTTCACCACCAATTGAAAGACGTGAAGCTGACACATGCAATATGAATGATCTCAGGGATCCATAAGGCACTTATTATTGTGTCTGAAGCATCCAGCATCAATCCAATCTTCTTCTTTTGCTTCTGGCAAAGTGCGTCCATCTCCCAATCTTCTATGAAATAAACATGTTTTCCTTATGGAACAATATTTCCTATAAAGATCAAACAGAACAACACTAAGGGATAACTCCACTGATTGAGATCTAATTGCATGGGGTTATAGGTTCAATTCCCACGAAAGCTACTTCTCGGTCGACTTACACAGCCAACCTAAACTAGATTATGTACAAATTTCAAACAATAATTTAGGTTCCCAAACATAGCAGCAATATTATGGTTATGCCTTTCTAACGTGAAAAAGAAGAAAACAATGATGAAATTCAAAGTACTCATAGAGAGTTAGACCCTAAAGCCTCAAAGGTGGTACCAAAGGAAAAGAGTTCTCTCTCTCTCCCCCCACTCTCTCTCTTTCTCCGGTTTTTGGGTCAGAAAGAGAGTTATCTTCAACCATGTTGAATACCTAGAAGCTAGACGAACTACACAGGCTTTACTCAGATGACAGCAGAATTAAAGATGTCTGACAAGTCCAAGTCATAACATCCACATGCAACCTGATAGGCAAATTACTTTATTCTTCAGCATTCACTCCATACTCCACACCACAATTGTCTGAGCTAAATAGTCTTTTGGTTTGCTCAAAAACAGCCTTTTCTTTGTATCCCAGCTAAATTATTATGCCACGACTGACTGGAGATCAAGCCAACAATCAGATATGCAGGGTAAAATGATGCACAATGCTATCCATCCTAAATACAGGTGTTCATCCATTTCAATCACCTGATGTTTTCATGTCAGCTGCTTTCCTTGTTGATATAACCTAGGGTTCAACTATGGAAAAAGATTGGAATTTTTAGTAAGAATTATAGTAAAGATATGAACCTTAACAAGAATTAAGGCTAAACTGGGGATTTTATTGATAGAATGAAAGAGAAAATACGATAGCTGCCATGGAAGACAGCTCCAAGAGCACACTTGCTCTCAAAACCCTCCTCCTAAGCCTAATAATCCTGGAATAATCCTCTCTGACTCACTTTCCTCTCTCCTAAGGCCTATTTATAGGCAACCAATGACTTAACAATAAAAACAAACAACAATATAACTCCTAGCTGCACTATAACTAAGCCAATCGACTCACAAACAACTCAACTAAAAAAAAATTGCTATTGAGTATCGACAGTCATAACACTAGTCAGCAAATGCTACTCCCAGGGTGGGAAAGAATCAATAGAGGTGATATCCTGCAGACGAGGTTATTCTGATTTCCTTTCTACTGAACTGTGGTTGACACAATTTGTCTGGTCGATAATTCTCCTAAAAAGGACAGCACCAAGTACAAATTTGCATAGAAATGAACTGTGTAAAATTTTATCATTATTCCAAGGACATATGACAAAAAAGGTAAAACCATAAGTATAGCTGAGCAAGAAATCAACTTCACTAGTCAAATCCCAGAATCGACAAATACACTAGAAGAACAAAGATTGAAAACAAAGCCATTCACCAAACTGCACTTTTGGAGTGCAAAGAAATTTGCAATCCACATGGCCTGCAAATAAGATACTTCTGCTAATAGAGAACTTTAAAATGATATGGTCTTTGAAAATGTGGCATATATAAAGCTATACTACTGCCATAGCAAGAGAATCAAACAAAAACACTAGTTCTAATTGACTAACTTTGTCCAAAAATTTCAAATGATTTTCATCTGAAATTAAAGCCAACTTTCGACCCAAGCTAAGTTTTACTGTAGGATGAGGCGCTGCTACATATGTCTCTACTCAAACAATTTCTTGGATCAGAACAAACTTGAAGGTAGATGGCAAACAATTCTTTTTTGAGTTTTTATCATCAAGGACTCTCCTAATAAATCCATACAATTCACCTCACTTTTAACACAATCAATGACTGCCAGAGTCCTTGATGATAGCAAAGTGACTATTCTTCCCTTTGGCACCATTGAAACAGGACACGTAATTCCTCTTCAATGAATAACGAACTAATTCTGGTCCCGTTTAATCCAATTTTCTGGTACTAAAACCCAGAAGACAACAGTTTTGAAGCCCCTAAACGGAATGCATAAAAACATCTATGAGATTGAAAACCAATATAGCAAACAATTTTCCCTGCTCAAAACCATCAAACATTGCAAACCCTATTCAAACATAAAGCTCACAAAATATCCAACCATAATTAAACAAGATCACTCTATTAAAGGCAATAGGAAGGTCGTTTCTCAATCCCACTTACCATTGGAACCAGACCGCTTGGTGTGTTTAAGCCTCTCCAGCTGAACCTGTGTGTCCATCAACATCTTCAACCTCTGAACCTCCAAATCCTTGGCAAACTGCATCCTCTGCTTCTCCAAATCCACCATTTGCCTCAACTTCTCCGCCTCCACACGCTGATAAACCTCCCCAAACCTCTCAATAGCCTTTGCTAACCGCCTCATCCCTTCCCCATCCTCCTCCTCACTCTCTCTCTCCTCCACTTCCACATCCTCATCCTCCTCATCACTCTCTCTCTCTTCCTCATCCTCCTCCACATCATCCGCTGCAGCAGCCGCCGCAGCAATTTCCGAATAATTCCTCCTAAAGTATCCTCCATCCACCTTATCAGTCGCCGGCATCAGCAACGCCAACGGCCTCTTCTGCGGGAGATCCATAGCGGTCGCCATCAATGGAGATGGCGTGTTCCCGATGTTACTCTTCTTATAAGGGAGCGGCACAGCCATCGGCGGAGATATCGGCGAAGCCGCCGGTCGTTTAGCCGAATTCGAGCTCGAACCTGTCGTTGTGCCGATCAATGAATCAAGCCGATCGTAGAAAATCCAAGACGAGGTGAACGCTCCATTAGAAGACGAAACCCTAGCTTTCTCGATCTTATACTTTTTCTTGACAGTATCGATCCTGTTCTTGCACTGAACATCAGTCCTATAAGTCTTCTTTGTATGACCGTGAAGAGAGTTCACGGCGTCAGCGACTTCCTGCCAGTCCTTCTGACGGAGATTCCCACGGTTCAGCTCAAGAAAGCGCCGTCCCCAGGCGTCGATCAAAGTCGCCGTAGCTTCTTCGCTCCAGCAGTCTTCACGGACAGGCATAACACGGGGAGTTACCATCGGAGGAGCCGTAACGGATGCGGCTTCCGTCAAATCCCCCATCGGAAGAAAATAAAGTAAGCAAGCAAGATTAAAACTGGCGTTAGGGTTAGGGTTAGGGTTAGACCGAGGGTTCGGGAGATGGATATGAAATGTTTACGGAGTCTAGTATTTGTATGGGGGAAGTCTGTACCGGAGAAAGAGAGAAGTGGGGGGAGAGAGAAAAGCGAAAGGAATGCGTGCAAGGGTAAAACGGTAAAGTAAGTCGCCGCGCCGGTATAGCGCGTGAGGACAAAAGAGGATAGAGAGAGAAGGTTGGGAGGGGGGGAAGATTTGGGTGGGCCGGCTTAAGTTCGGTGGGACGGCTCGGCTCGGGTTTAGGATTGCGTTTAGGAAACGGCATGTTTGGTTTGGGGGGGGAGCGAGGGAATGAATGACGAGTCGGGTGAGTCGTGAGTCGTGACTGACCGTAAGGGGGGGATTCGTTTGACCGTCCGTCGATAACGAGGAGAGAGAGAGAGAGAGAGCGAAGAAGGGAGAGAGAGAGAGAGAGAGAGAGAGAGAGAGAGAGATGCCGTTTGGTTGGGTTGGATTTGCCTCGGTGATTTTAATATTTTTTTCTAATGTGGTGACTAAAACGTAAGTATCATTTTTCCCTGTAATGTCTGGTAAATTAAAAGTACATCCTGCAATGGCATATGGTGACGGCAACCTGTGGGCCCGACAACACACCTGATAGAAGGTTTACGTTGGACAGACTATCGCTGGTTTGGTTTTCACTCCATTTTAATGGTGGGGGATTCCAATATTGCTGGCTGTATCATATGGCAATTTTGGTGGTGAGTTTGGCAAAAACGTTTTTCGAATATCCATATTAATATTTAAGTTAATAAAACTCTTTTCGTCTCTATATTTTCAATTATATAGTCTTTATATGATTTTTCATTCCCCATTTAATTTTCTTTTTCTTCCATATTTTCTCTCTCCGTATTAATACTCTTTATATATATATCTATTTCTATATTTACTTAATTTATTATATTATATATGTTGAGATAATTTAACTATCCTAAATGAATCAAAACAATTATGATAATATAGTGCTTGAGATATGAAAGTTACGGCTGTAAAGAAATCCAAAGGAAGTTATGCTTTAAATAGGGAAGAGTACTCTCTTAGTTTCAATATTTATATAATTTCTATTTGAGTCTCCACTTTTTTTTTTTTTTTTAATTTTATCTTATTCCTTCATGTTTTCAAAATATTATAAAAGTTGTACTTCTATTAAATTCATTAATTTTTTCTCCCATCTTTATCGACCTTAAAATGGTTGGGCAATGTGATTGAAATGTTCACAAATTTTTCCAGCCCATTTTCCTTAAACTTAATTATTTGTATGTAATTTTCTATAATTTTTTATATTATAAAATTAAATTTATTTGATATAATTAATAATAATAATTAAATAAATTTATTTAATATCATCATTTTATTAAATTAGTTATTGTGGATCAATTTGAAACTAATATTGTTATGGATTGATGAATAATTTAAGATTTAGTTGAAGTTATATTTTTATAAGATTTTAAAAATATTGAGTCAAATAGAAGAAAAAAAGTTGAGGACTCAAATAAAAAAGCAGGTAAACCTAAAGGAGTATAAATATATTTTTCCCTTTAGAATATTATGGTAGAAAAGTGAAAGGAAAGCTATTATATTATTATTTCTTTTTCTTTTTCTTTTTTATTTCATGTACATATATATAAGATGAGTATGTATGGTAATATTTGTTTTAAGGGAAATTGTAAATAACTTCTCTTTTATCTTTTACCTTAATGTAAGTATAATCTCAAACTTATAAAGTGTATTTTAATACTCTCTAAATTCTTATAAATTGATAATATCATAAGTAAGTTTGCTTTTCCTATCAAAATGTATCTTGAGGTCAAAATTAAAAGGTGTAAAAATATAGGAGCATGAATTCACATAAAAATCAAAATTTAAATGTTATTGGTATTCTCTTGAAATTATTTGTTAATTTATGAGAGTTTAAAAATGTTAAAAGATATTTTATAAGTTTGAGGGTGCATTGACGTAAAAGTTTTTGGGATTATTTACATTTTTACTATGTTTTATGTTTAGGGAAAAATATTTTTCAAAAAACTAGTTTTCTATTTTTCTTTATTTACTTAGAAACATTATTCCATTGATGACAAACTTAAGTACCTTAATTGTGATAACCCACTATTAGGGTTGGGCAAAAAAATCATGAACCGTGGTTTGAACTGTGAACCAAATTAAACTAAAAAATTGTTTTTTTTTTTTTTTTTTTTTGCAAACTGTTTGATTTACAGTTCAATTTTGCTATATATAAACGGTTTGCAGTTTGGTTCAAAGAAACGAATCGAGCTGTATTGTTTTAAACCAAACCGAACCATTTAATTAAATAAAAAAATTCATGCAATTATTTTATAATTTTTTATATTTTTTCCTATCAATTTTTATAAATTTCATCAAATTTTTAATATTTTGTTATTCTTTATCATAATTTTATGTCAATTATTAATATTAATTTAATTAAATTTTATTTAAAATTTCATATTTGTTGGAGATAAAAATATTTAATGAAATTTTAGTATAAACGGTTTGAACTGTAGATCAAATCAATTTTAATTAGGTTAAAAAAATTTATGAACGGAACCGTATAATTAGATTCAAATTCTAAAGAAAATCGAACAATTATATTAAATTCGATTTGATAAGAGAGAAGAATCGTACCAAACTGAACTGAATCGAATCAAACCGTATCTATCCTTATTTAGCATAATGCTCTTAGAGATAACAAACTTTATTCACGCTCCTTTAAATCATGTCGACTATTTAAGAACCATCTAAAAGAGCACTAACTATAAAGATATCCCATTTCTTCCATCTTTAGAGTAGTTTCCTTTTTTGTCAAAAGTATACAAAAAAAAACCAAAAAATTGAAAAAGAAGGAAAAGGTTTAAAATGAAAAAAAAAAAAAAATCTCAAAAAATGAAAAGAGAACAAGAAAACACAAAAAAATTAAAAAAATTGAAAAATAAATAAAAGTTCAAAAATTCAAAAGAAAATGAAAAATTTCTATAGGTGGTGAAAAATGGTTTTTGATGGTGATATATAATTTTGTAAGATCAAAAATAATTTTTTGAGTTTAAATATGCAAATACAATTTGACAAGTACAATTCGCGGAATCACTATAAAGGCTTCGCCCCTTTTCATTTTGTAAAGGGCGCATGAGTCGTAACCTATTGTGTCATCTTCAACCTTTGGCATCAATTTTGTAGAGCTTTATCAGAGCTTAGTACTAAATTTTATTTTTATTTTTTTCCGCTCATTTCTGTTGTCTTTTGATTCAAATAAACTCTAATAAGTGGCTTGACTTCGTTAAGATAAAAAACTTGCATGAAGATAGATTGGATTAAACACGAATTGAAGAATCATGATGATGTACAAACTTTCATGCCAGTTTATCCATTGTGATTTTAATCTTGATCCTTCATTCTAAGATCATTATTACAAATAAGGCTTTCCCTTGATTAAAAATCCAACAAGAATTAAAAGCAAAACCATTCAATTTTGTTTGCATTCAAGCTTTCTCTCTGTACCTACACTCGTAACCCTCAAGCTTCATTATTAATTCAAACAGCTTCCAGACTATATCTTGAGCGATAACAACCCAAACTTCTAGTCTTAATTTATTAGTATAGCCTTAGATTGAAGTTTCAGTTTAGACCTAGTTATGGCTTTTCGATCTACTACCACCATTGCGACCTGGGATCAAAAACTATCATTCCATTGTAATCGTTGCCCTCTGAAATCAAGGTCCACCGTCTTTGTGAATTTCAATAGCTGCATTGTGCTTTGAATATGCCAACATCCAACTTATATGGGATACTCCATGTTAAGTAAAATCTCACATAAATTATGAGAGAGAATCGATATTAACTTTTAAAGACATTATGGTGAATATTAAGGCTGAGTAAAAAAATTGTGAATCGCAGATCGAACCGTGAACTAAATTAAATTGAAAAATTGGTTTTTTTCTTTTTTGATACGAACCTTTTGGTTTACAAATCAATTCGGGAAAATGAATAGAATCGAACCGTTTTGAATCGAACTGAACTGAATCGAACCGAACTGAATCGAACCAAACCAAACCGTTTACTTAAATAAATAAAATTCATATAATTATTTTATTCTTTTTTATATTTTTTCCATCAATTTTCATAAATTCCATCAAAATTTTCATGTCTTGTTATTTTTTATCATAATTTTATATCAGTTATTAAGATTAAGTTGAATAAATTCCATTTGAAATTTTATATTTATTAGAGATAAAAATTTGACACAAATGGTTCGAATCATAGATTGAATTGAGCTGAATCGATTTTAATTATATTTAAAAAATTTATGAATTGAACTGTATGATTAAGTTTGATTTTCAAAAAAATCGAATCATTATATTAGATTTGGTTTAACAAAAAGAGGCGAACCATACCGAATCGAGCTATGTCCACTCTTAGTGAATGTCTTGTCAATACTAATTAGAAATTTTTGAGTTAAGTGGTCGAAAAGATCCATTAATGCTTATTCGCTTAATTTTTTATTATTTTTGACTTGAGACATTACAAATGGTATTAGATCCAACCACTTGCTAGTAGATGTCTAGTATAGAGATGATTGAGAAGGGGGAAGATCAGTAAGGATGTTGCATGTTTAAGAGGAAAAAGGGAAAGGGGTGGGGGTAGGGGGGAGGCGAGGTGCATTATGATACCATGTAAATGGAATGTGAATAAAGTTTAATATGAATTTTAGGATATACTAAGTAATGATATATAAGGCTAAGTAGTGGATAACATGTTAATAGTGGCTAGAAACATTTATGTTAAGTAGTGAAAACGAATCCATTAGTGTTTATTGACTTGGTTATTAATTACTTTTACCTTGGCCGCTTATACTCTTTACCAACCTAATTTCCTTTTACTTGATTGATTTGAGCTCATGTAAACTTTGTAAATTACACCTATACCCTACATTTTCAAAATATAGCCTATGCTTTTGCCCACATAGATGCCACCATGATACGAATGTTAATGTGCCATCACTCTAAATAGTGAATAAAAAATCATCTTATGAAAGGTAACAATTGTTCCTTTTAAGGGAGAATAGAAAATTCAACTAAAATAAAATTTTCTAGATCAATTTGCAGGTAAATAAGATAATAAAAAGTATCATGAGAATACCTTTAAGTAAAGAGGTTGTAAGGGTTGATGGTAAATTGATATTTGTAAAGTTTTAATTATAGCATACTTTAGCCTACTACATTACCTATTAACTTAGGGGGGGGGGGGGGGGTGGAGGACAAATGTATCTAAGGTGGTATTGAGAACATGTCGAATGAAGAAGACATGGTATTGCTAGATTGAGCTTGTTTAAGCTCAACTTGTTTGTAAGATATATTTTTCTTTTAATTATATTTAAATAACATTTGCATATAAACTCAAATCATGTTGACATTTATACTCTACTCAAATTCAATTAGATTTGTTGGTCAGTCCAGTTGAATACCACGATGCTCAAGTTGTAGCCTAAAAAAATAAACATACAGCTATAGTCTAAGTTCAACATCTATAAGAAACCATATAAAATTTTCTATTTCATTTCTTCCACTTATCTCTTGTTTCATTCCTATGTTTTTATTTTCCCTTTCTTGTCTCATTTCTTTCTCGTCACTAGCCTTATCTTTATTGTTACGATTTTCATTAGATGTTATACTTGTAAACTTACCGCAATAAAATGGATTTGGTGTTGAGTATTTCAGCTAAGTGAATCAAACTTTCTAATATATTGTAAGGTTATAGGTAGAGATCGTACCTTCTTCGTGTATGTGCTATTTTGTTATTTTTGTTTCCTAATATTGTTTTTATCACCATTGCTCTATTAGATAGATTTTGTAATATCATTTTTGAAACTCATAAATAGCATATCTTCATGTGATTTAAATGAATAAGATATTACGAAATGTTCACACGATTAAGATGTTGAAAATTCACCTTAGCATTTTAATATCATAAAGATATAATATAAAAAATTATAAGTTTTATGCGATACACATACCTTGTAAGTTTTGTAGAGTATAAGTTTTAGTGTAGATTGGCTCCAAAATTTAGGAAGCTGCACTTATAAGGTGGGCATAGTTAAAGCCTTATATTCTATCTAACTTATATTTACACAACCTCAGTAATGATTCCCACCACCCCCTTCAACGACAGTTGCTTTAATTGTTTTGTGCTGTTTTCCTTTTGGATTTTTTTAATTTTTATAATATTATTTAATTAAATATATTTAATAATGTTATTTTACCAAATTAATTATTGTGATCTAGTTATAGTTAGAGTCTAATACATCTTCATTATCAATATTGACAAATAAAGACAGAATATAGGTACATAAAATGACAAAGTATAAAAATACGTGTATATAAAATGCAATTTATATTATGTTATTATATATATGATTTAGACAACTAATGTCAGAAACTATTTTCACTTATTTTTCATTGGATATACAATTAATTTTACCATATATAAAATAATTAGTAGAAGCCGTTCTGCTTTTCTTTTCTTTCTTTTTTTTTTTTTTTCCTTTAAAGCGTATTTCATTATTTAGATATTATCTTTATGTTGATAATGGAGAAGTAGGCAGGAGACAGATGGACTTTAGTCTAGGATAACAATTTCAAATATGACAAAAATAGGATGTATTTTTCTGCAAGAAAATCGATTAATGTATGACTATTTAATTCTACGGGATTTTAGCATCGAAATGTAATTGGTAAGAAAAATCAAATGCATAGTAATCTTTGGAGGTTCTTCATCTAAATAACTCAATAACTTTACTAGAAACATATCAAACTAATTATATTTGAGACCAATGTGGTATCATATAATGGTATATCCCCAAACATTCTTATGTTTCTATTTTTCCAACGTCAAATTCTATGATATTCATGATGAACATTGTCTGCACTGGATTAGATTAAGTCTGTGTGCGCCCATACAAAGTACATATTTATATATATATAATATAATATAAAATAATATTAATAATAAGAGTAATCGACAATCCACCTTTACGAGTTTCTATATTGCCCAACAAAAAGCATTATATTATTCAAATATACAATATGGAGTAGGTAGTAAAAAACTTTGGTTTTATCTCTTTGCATTTACAGATGATTGTTGTAATATTTTTATTAAGAAAAATAGCGACTAATGTATACTTGCTAAGAGGTTAAAACAAGAGAGAATTTGACACCTTCGTATTTTCATTCAAACTCTTAACGTAAAAAGCAACTATTTAATTGTCATTATAGATGATCATGGCTACAAGAATTTCGTATGGAGAAGTTGGAGGGATTTCGAGTATCCTAAAATTCAACCTCTTTATTGAGAAAGAGGAGAATACGAATCCAAAACAAACTTAACAAATCTTTTGAAAATGGTGGAATCCGGTATCATCCGAAGATTCTCCCAATAAAACATCCTGGCTAGAAATAAAAAACACAACGATTTGACAACAAATAGTGCTCTTAATTTTTGTACTTTTCATTTTTATTCTCGATTTTTATGATATTTCTATGTGTAATGGTAGAAAATCACAAAAATGTAGATGACATTACAATAATATTATAAAATTGTTTAAATTTCTAAATAAACTTAACCATTAATTCATCAATTAAGAGAATTTAAAAGAATGAAAATTGAGATAATTCATTTTCAAGCATATTATAGAAACTAGAAATACATATAAAACCTAAAAACTCTTCCAAAGGGGGCACAAGAACAACGATGTGAAGTGGGTTATGGCTTATAGGACAAAAAGAGATGCCAAATGGGAATTGGAGAATACAATGCAATACTTGTAGATGCTGCTAATAATTAGTAGCTAGATGCTACTGGTTTTGTAATGATCTTTTATATTTCATTTAATGAATATCCAGCTTACCGGGAGGAAGTGGGGTGGTGGTGGTGGTGGTGGGGCGGCGGTGGTGTGGGTGTGGGTTGGAAATGGGTAGCAAAAGGATGCAATCATAAAGCCGATAAAGATAACCAGAAGTGTAGCTCATCGAGAAACTATATTTGACTTATTAACGGCTCAAGAAGGATGGAATATATATTAAATTGTCGAAAATATACTAATGAATTCATCCAGACTGTTTTCATGTCCTAACGAATCGGAGAATAATGGTGGCACAACGAGACCTTGGTTGCTATCACGTGCTAAAATTCAACTGTGGTAAGTGAGGAGATCCATTGGAGAAATGATTCCATACATAATAATATGTTATATAAATATTAATAAAATATTGATATATATATATCGTGTAAAAATTTCGTTTGATAATAGATTTAGAAATTATTGTTATTATTAATATTTGTATTGATATTTTATTAATATTTATATGTTACGTATATGTAACACATAATATGTAATATCTATTGAGTATTTTTTCTATGGATTCATAGTTTGTGATTACGTGTATATAACACGTAAGGTGGTATACAATTAGCTTTCGGAGGCAATACATTTGCAGCTAGTCTAATTATTAGAGATCCACATATGTTTAGCGTGTGTAACCCTTCTAAAGGAGAACATAGATGGTTGTGGTCTGCTTTCACCACAAGTAAAAGAGTTATGTGGGGGAAGAACTAGTGTCTGATATGCCGACGGTAAGCGTTAAGCAACTGGTGGTGTGGCGGAACCTGAGTTGGAGGACAATCAGTTATTTCTTATCCTATTTAGAGGAATTAAATCCGTAAATACATTCCATGTATGTCATAGAGAAATTGGTTCTAGATTATGAGCATGTGTAGAATGTTTATGTAAGCAATGGCGAAAGCTGGAAATCAAAGGCCTAGTTGGAGTTTGGGTCATATTGCAAATTAGGTGGATTTTTAATCTATGTCGTATATAAAGTGTGAAATATGGATATTTTAAAGCTACTGGTTTTTAAAATTACAGATTAATTGTTGTTATTATTTATATATTTTAAATATCCCGTAACATCATTCCAATGTCATTTAAAAAAATAAAAAAATCTAGACAATGACAGCTATTGATCTATAACTTTAGGAATTTTAAGAAAATAGTAACCTTAGAGGATCCAAATTTTTAAAGTGTGCATTAGGGTTGTCTTGTATTGTTTTTCTTTCCCTTTTTCTCTTACTTTTATTTCAACGTGCTAATTATTGTAGTATAGCGAGATACATTGTTCCATTGAATTCTAATAGGCATGAGACAGATTAAGGGTCTATAATTTGTTACTAGAGTAAAAAACTAGTGATTTAAAGCAATTTTGTGGTGGATCCCAATCTTAGAGAGGAGGATCCCATTGTTAGTTTGATTTGCTATGAGGAAAACAATCTATTGTTGGTTATGAAACAAAAGTATCCATTTTACTTTATTTGAGTTTTGTATGGAGTCAATCTATTGGTTAATGAGTATAAGAAAGCTAGAGTCTAGAGGTGCCAAAAAGTACTTGATATTTAGGTTTTCAAGTAGGTTAGTATTAAGTGAAGAGATATATTTGTAGCCAGCACTGTAAATCAATCGAATTGAGTGGAGCTGAGTTGAATTGAACTTTTAAAGGTTTAAGCTCATCTCATCTAAAAGTTATTGAGCTTGAGCCAAGTGAGACTTTTATCAAGCTTAAAATTTATAAGCTTGAGCTTGAACTTATTAAAGGATTTGAAATTCAAGCTCTAACTCATTCAGCTTGGCTCATTTAGATAAAGGAGTTTAAGCTCATTTATTTAAGTAAGCCTAAGTTCAAATACATTTAGATAAACAAGCTTTAACAAGTCCAAGCTTAAGCATGAGCTAGCACTAAAGCTTGGAATTAATTTAGAATTTCAAAATCTACTTTCTTTTATTCTTTTTCTAATGAAGTTAATTGAGAGTTTTATGATTACTAGTTATCTTAATGGTTTAAAATCTATAGAGGCAATTAGTTCTTGGTCAACTACTAGGTTGTCGTTGGTTATTGGAGTTCATGCTCAACCCCTCAGTGCTTGTGGAAGATTGATTGTTTGTATAGTGAAATGGTAGTTTTCTTTTTTGGGCTTTATCGGAGCCTAAGATATATTCTTTATTAACTTCGGGTTTAGAAGTTCTTATTCCTTATATAAATAGTGTTATGTGTATGAACAGAGTACATATTAAGTGAAATTTATCTATGTATGTATGATAAAAATAAATTACGCTAATTAAGACTATGATCCAGACATTTGACACTATTAACTTCCTAGAAATTTACCTATATGTATATATGGAGAATTGTAATTAAAATTCCAAAAGAATAGGTAATTGAAACATGTACAGCAGATTATTAGGTGACATGATTATGGGTGGTCATACATTTGTATGATATCTTTGTTCCTTCTCAGGACACTAATTAGCCTTATGTCTTCAACAGCTTAGCAATTAGTCCCAAAAAAAGAAAAGCAAGAGGGACATGCAACGTAATATCATCTATTAATTCATGTCACATATTCATCTCGTCCGTGGGGAACACCAAATCTCGCAGAATCATGAAAAAATCCAAAAACAATAGTTACCAGGTTGCAAATCTCTTAAAATAACACCACCTACAGGTTTTTTTTTTTACCCTCCTCCATCATAAATAATATAGAGAGATAGCATTTACTCTTGAAATCTACCAAGGGGAAAAATATTTACCCAGTGTAAAACTCAATAGTAAACAAGAACAAGTTAAATAATAACCTTTATGAATACCGCCGTATAAAAAAAAAATTGCAATTTAATGGTTATAAATAATATTTCTATATATTAATATTTTATTTATCCTTAATCATCATTAAAGAATCGACGTGATATATCACTCCAAAATAAAACCTTTTTAGAATGATACTAGCTGTATAGCTCAAATGGAGTTGTACGGATTAGGGTTTTGGTATCGCGTTAACGGTTTCTTTTAGCGATATATTCGTGCCTACAACTTGTCGGAAAAGTTTTGATTAAAACATGATGATGAGGACATGTTACTTATGGAACTATAATCATCCTAAACTAATGTCTTGAAAGTTTTGATTCCATTATTCGATATACTTATTTATATATGTCTAATATATTCATTTATAAGAACAAGTTGTAGTTTTTGTATTTTTCTTCACTTTTTTTGTTTTTTTTTTTTGGTTACAAAGCTAAAGCTAATTTTAAGGATATGCATCAAGCTAGTATACTATTATGAGAACAAACCTAGTATTTTAAGTATTCTATTACCTAGTACATGATAAGAAACAGATCACCAAACCTTAGCTTCTAGGAGATATGCTTGGAAGTAGCGCTACTTGAGTCTTCATGATTCATCGTCTTGAGTTGATTGACGATCATCTTCTTCTTCTTCTTCTTCTTTTTATATGGAATTCCCCTAGCTTTGGCTTGACAATCCTTAACTTGGCGCAAATACACACGAATGGCTCCCTTTCCGAATGGATTGGTCTCTTGTGACCCCCCGTTCTCTCCATAAGCAGCTCGAAGCCTTCCAATCAATGCATCCAAGCTCCCCCAAGCTTGCCTCAAGGGGCAAGTACACGGAGCCGGTGGATCGGGTCGTCCGAAGAAGATGCAACCATCTAGATGGATCTTAGTCTTCCCGAACTGATCTAGGTGCCTAAGGAAATCAAGCACATGGTTGCAATTGCATTGAGATAGTGAGATTGGCGGCCTCTGATTTCTTAAATATTGTCCAAAAGCTTTCCAATCTCGCCGTTTCTGAGATTCGTATCGACTCAGTAGTGGTGTTGATGGTAATGATAATAGTGATTGTTGATCGATCGATTTTGATTGCAATGATGCATCAAGTAAATCTCTTCTTGTTTCTCCGGACATGGTTTTTGGAGACGTAGAGGAGGGTTCTAGTATTGAATAATCTTGAAGTGAAGAAAGAGGAAAATAGCTTTCCTATTTGGGTCTGCTTTAGGGCAATGTCATGGGGCCTAATGAAGGTGCTTTTTGTTCCTTCCTTTTAATTTTCTACCAATATACTAATTATGCCCTTGCCAAGTGCCCCCTATTTCCCACCAAATTTTTTATTATTAAATATAGGCAATTATTATTGTATGTTGTCACTACGACAATGAGTATATCATCACCTGCCTAGAAGCTGGAGGCATTTAAGTGTGAAAGGAAAACCTAGGAGTAAGTAATTTATGTACAAATATAAATTATATTTTATGTGCTTATCATACATTCATTTGGTGGCTTTGGTAATTATTATAATAAACCTTATGGTATTTCTGTTGTTCTATGTGGAATTTATTTTCGCGTTTACATTAAGAATACCTTTTTTTGGATTTTTTTTTAAAATAATATTTTAATAGAAACTCTATGAGTAGGATAATAATTGACAATTCTATGAGTTTAGCTATATCAAATGCTGAAAATGTCTACAAAACTTTTTCTTATGAAGCAAAGACCACAAAACTCCATTAGAGTTCAAGGGAGTACAAATTGCACGTTTGAACTTCCGATGCATGTATGAGTGCTTACGCGTAGTAAGGTTTTTAGTTCAGAGGATGGGATGACAATTTGAATGAAACGCTTGCAATGACTCCAAGGATTTAATTTTTTTTTTCTGCACAAGCAATTGGGATCACACAAAATAGTTTATGCAAATAATTATTCTTTTCGAACTTTGGCAATTATAACTATAATTTTATGGTACTATACTGATTTGGTTTGGATAATGGGGCTATGGTACTGGATAAAAGGGATTCTAGAGTATTGGATAACAACTTAAAATTTGTACTATATATATATATATATATATATATATTTGGGTAAATAAACTTGTACTATATATTTGATAATACAAAAATCTAATTAATATAATATAAAATAAATATATCTTTAAAATTATAAAAGTAATGCCACACCAAATTCCTAAATGATAATATCGAACTTTATTATAATTTATATTATGGTAATTAAATTAATTGATTTTTTATTATAAAAATTTGTGTTCGTATCGTTCATACGATGTATGGTATAATAAAATTATACTGTTTTATACTCCTTATACTTCTTATCCAGTTTTAATAACCAAATTCTATTTTAAGGAATAAAATACCATTTTCTCTCTCTACGATATATATATATATACACACTACAAATCATGAATAAACCCTACATATTATTTATATATATATATATATATATATATGAAAGCGTTAGTTTTCGCTCTCTTCTTCATACTAAGAATCAAGTTTAATAGGTTAGCATTTTCTATGGATTCCTTATTGGTTTTTCAACATGTAGAAGGTGTATTAACATTGAGGAGTGTTTGCTTGCTGGAAAACATTACGTTCGAACTATTTTTGATGATTGTTATAGTGAAATTTTCTTTTGCTACGTATTAGATGTTATAGTCGCAATTTCAAGAGGTTGTAAAGACAATAATAGTGATTGGTCTTTTATGATAATGGTTGATAATCATTTTTGGAAAATGATTTTTCTTTAATGGGAAGTAATACAGATTTTGGTGTGTACCTAATGATACTAGATCATTAGGACTAGTTAGTTGGTAGTTATATTAGTATATAAATGGAGTAGTTATGAACTGTATGGTCTGTTGAAACAAAAGAAGTGTATGTGCAGTAAGTGTGAGTGAAACAATAGTGAAAATAGTACAAGTGTTTAGTAGTGAGAAAACAAGCAAGAAACAGTGTATGTGCAATAAGAATAAAGAATAGCAAATAGTACAAATGGTGAAGTGACAAAAGTAAATAAACAAGAATGGAAAAACTGAATGTGTGAATGTGTCTTTGTTCTTAGTTTCTGTTGAATATTGTTTCTTAATAGTAGTATCAAAGCCACTTTTAAGAAATCAAAGATCCTCGGTTGTGTTTTCCTCCTAGTGATCATCAATGTCGAATAGCGTCGGAAATATTGCTGCCCTATTCCCTCTCTTAGATGGAAAAAATTACGACAAATGGTGTATTCAAATGTGAGTCCTCTTTGGCTTTCAAGAAGCGTTGGAGATTGTCAACAACGGCTTGCAAGAATTGGGTGAAGCTTCTTTGGATACTTAACGTGCTACGCACGGGGAAGCCAAAAGAAAGGACTGTAAGGCGCTTTACTACATTCATCAGTGTGTTGATGCTGCGAATTATGAGAAAATTTCTTCAATTGACACTACGAAGGAGGCTTGGGATACTCTTGAAAAGTGCTATAAAGGGGTTGATAAATTGAAGAAAGTCAGGTTGCAAACCTTAAGAAGATAGTATGAATTACTACAAATGGAAGCTAAAGAGAGTGTGAATGATTTTTGTACCCGTGTTACAACTTTGATGAATCAAATGAAGGCTAATGGTGAGATAGTAACAGATACAATGATAGTGGAGAAGATTCTTCATTCACTCACACCCAAATTTGATTATGTTGTAGTTACGATTGAAGAGTTGAAGGACCTTTCTAATCTAAGGCTTGAAGATCTACAAAGTTTCTTAGAGGCTTATGAACAAAGGATGAATGAAAGAAATATTGAAAAGAATTCGGAGCAAGCACTTCAAGCATAAATTAGACGAAGTGTATTTGAATCTTTCAGGGGACGACGAGGCTGAAGAAGAAGTAGAGGTAGAGGGCATGGCAGGAACTTCTTCAATCAACAGCGTGAATTTAAGTAAGGTGGTGATATTGCAAAGACTGATGTAAGCAGTACACAAAGACGAAGTGGATGGCATGGTAAAGGCAGTAGAAGGACATTTGATAAAGGAAACATACAGTGTTATAATTGCCAAAAGTTTGTACACTTTGTGGATTAATGTTGGACGCAAAAGTGAATCCTAAGAACTAAGAAGAAGTTGTTGCCTATGTTCAAGAAGAAGATGATTCGGACCACGTGCTCTTGATGGTTGCTGCTGCAACAAATACTTCAAGAAAAAATTCCTGGTACTTAGATATAGGATGCTTAAACCACATGTCTGGACATAGAGAGTGATTTGTTGAAGTTGATGAATCACATAAGAATAAGGTTAAATTTGCAGACAATAGTATGGTTGTAGTAGAAAGAATTGGCAAGATTTTGATTCAACAAAAGAATGTGAAGCAATCCTATATATTAGATGTCTTGTATGTACTTGAGATGAAGAACAACCTGTTGAGTTTAAGACAGCTCCTAGAAAAAGGATGTAGTATGAGCTTATGCAATAAGAAGCTGATAATGCGTGACAACAACGGAGGGCTAATTTTGAAATCGAATTTGAGCAAGAACAGGACTTTCAAGATAGATATTCCTACAAGCTGTTATCAAAGCTTGTTTGCGATGGTGGAAAACGAGGGTTGGTTGTGGCACATAAGGTATGGTCATCTCAATTTTAAAGGGTTGCATCAACTTGGGAATATGAAGATGGTGTTAGGATTACCTCAAATTGGCTTACAAGTGTGTGAAGCATGTCAGTTAGGTAAACAACTTAGAAATCGATTCAAACAACAGATTATGCCAAGAACTTTAGGACTCTTGGAAGTAGTATATTTTAATGTGTGTGGACTTATGTATATCACTTCAATTGGAGGTAATAGATACTTTGTATCTTTTATTGATGATTCTAGTCATAAAATATGGATTTATTTGATTCGAAATAAGAGTGAAGTATTTGAGGTGTTTAGAAAGTTTAAGAAGTTAGTTGAAAGGCAAAGTGGAAATCAACTTAAGGTACTGAGAACAGATGGTGGTAGTGAGTACACCTCAAATGACTTCAAGAGATTTTGTGAAGAAGATGGTGTCCTGCATGAGGTTATTGCTCCATTCATACCCTAATACAGTGGAGTTGCTAAGTGGAGGAACAGGACACTATTAGACATGGCTCGAAGTATGTTAACCACTAAGAAAGTGTTGAAAGGTTTTTGAGGTGAGGCAGTTATGACTATTGCATACATTTTGAATAGGTGCCCAATTCAACGAATAGTTGGAAAAACTCCTGAAGAAGTGTGAACTGGAAGGAAACCAAGTGTGAAGTATTTGAGGATATTTAGGAGTGTATGTTTTAGCCATATACTTGATGAGAACAGGAGGAAACTGGATGACAAAAGTGCACGAGCTGTCTTCTTGGGATATCATCCTACTGGAGCATACAAGCTCTATTGTTTAGCAACTGAGAAGGTGTTTATTAGTAGAGATGTAATTTTTTATGAGAAAAGTGTGTGGCAATGGGATAATGAAGTGTTAACTTCTTCTACTTAAGCTAAGGAGTTATATACATAGGATGAAGAGGATGAATCGGGTGGAACATTAGTATAGGACTAGAGTGTACCTGCTGATCGAAGTCATTGAGGCAACAATAGGGAGCTAAGAATTAGACAGAGGCCAAGGAGATTTGAGGACTATGAATTGTTTCCAGATAATGTGATTACTATAGAGGGAGATCTGGTTCACATGACTCTATTTGCTGATGTAGAACCAGGTGTGTTTGATTAGGCAGTGAAGGATCCAAAGTGGACAGAAGCTATGAAAGTAGAGTTAAGGTCTATTAAGAAGAATCAAACTTGGGATTTAGTTGATCTACCTAGTCATAAGAGGCCAATTGATGTGAAGTGGATTTATAAGATCAAGAGGAAACCCGATGGATCTATAGCTAAGTATAAAGCCAGGTTAGTGGCTAAAGGATTCCTATAAAAAGTTAGATTGGATTTTAATGAGGTGTTTTCTCCAGTAGCAAGGATTGAAACAATTCGATTAGTAGCAGTAATTGCAAGTTACAACTCATGGCCTATGTATCAAATGGATATTAAATCAGCCTTTCTTAATGGTCCTTTAGAAGAAAAGTATATGTGAAATAACCACCTGGTTTTGACATTAAGGGGAGTGAAAATAGGGTGTTTATGCTAAAGAAGGCATTATATGGCTTAAAGCAAGCTCCAAGGGCATGGAACAAAAGAATAGATATGTTTTTGTTGCAATAGGGGTTTAAAAAATGTAGTTGTGAGTATGGCGTGTATGTGAAGAAGGGTGAGCTTAAGGAATCAAAATTGAAGGGAAGTATTGATTTAATGGTTGTATGTCTATATGTTGATGATCTTCTTGTTATAGGTAGTAATGAATACGAAATTGAACACTTTAAGAAGATTATGGGGTTTGAGTTCGAGATTTCTGATTTGGGAAGATTGTCTTATTTCCTGGGTTTCGAGTTTACTGATGTTAGAGGGGGTGTGTTGTTGCACCAATCTAAATATGCTAGAGATGTATTAGCAAGATTTGATATGTTAGAGTGTAATTCTACTACTATACCAATTGATCCAAGTACTAAGTTGATGAAGAATGAAAATGAAAAGACAGCAAACTCAACTTTATATAAACAGATTGTAGGTTCATTGTGATATTTGTGCAACAGTAGACCGGACATCAAGTTTGCAGTAGGATTAGTAAGTAAATTCATGGAATGTTCAAGAGTGTTACATATGGTTACAGCTAATAAAATATTGAGATATGTGAAAGGAACATTGGATTATGGAGTTTTATTGAAAAATAAGGAAGAGGGATGTAATGGTGAAGTCATTGGATTCATTGACTCAGATTGGTGTGGTGACAAGGAAGATCGGAGGAGCACGACAGGATGCTTGTTCAAGTTTGGAAGTTCATCTTTTGCCTAGTGCTCAAAGAAACAATTAGCGGTAGCTCTATCCTTGTGTGAAGTTGAGTATATTGCTGCATCTACTATTACTTATGAAGCTATTTGGATTCTAACCTTATTTGAACAAATAAGAGTAAAGATCGCAAAGCCAGTGGAGTTGTGGATTGATAACAAGTCAACAATAAACTTAGCTCAACACCTAACAGCGCATGAAAGAAGCAAACATATAGAAACAAAATTTCACTATTTGAGAGATCATGTGAATCAAGAGAAGCTGAAGTTAATATACTGTAAGTCTAATGAATAGGAGGTTGACATATTAACCAAAGGATTGAAGACTAATAGATTTGAAAGATTAAGGACAATGATTGGAGCGAGATCCTTAAAGTGTGTTGCATAAATTTGTCTTAAGGGAGTGTATTGGGAAGTAATACAGAATTTAGTGTATACTTAATAATACTAGATTATTAATACTAGTTAGTTGGTAGTTATACTAGTATATAAATAGAGTAGTTGTGAAGTGTGTGGTGTGCCGAAACAAAAGAAGTGTGTGTGTAGTAAGTGTGAGTGAAGCAACAATGAAAGTAGTGTAAGTGTTTATTAGTGAGAAAACAAGCAAGAAACAGTATATGTGCAATAAGAATAAATAATAGTGAATAGTGTAAATAGTGAAGTGGCAAAAGTGAATAAACAAGAGTACAAAAACCGAATGTGTGTATTTGTCTTTATTTTTAGTTTTTATTGAATACTGTTTCTTAACATTCTCTTAGATAAATATATATATCTATCTATTTTTTTTTCTTAATTTTTCATTAGTATATCTCATATTAACAGCTATGCTAACGGTCATTCAAACCTATTTTTCATTTCTACCATAACTTATTATTAAAAATTACTAGTAAATGTAAGCAACTTTTTAATACTACGTACTATGATAATGCTTGAGAATTCTTAAAACTTGATTATAACATCAAACGAGCAACATTTAGAAAACAAACAAACAAACCCCAAACTCAATTTGAAACTCCACGGAATTAATGCCTGATAGCATCTCTCTAGCTTCACTATTAACGGGACTTGTTCATATTGTAGACTATCGCGGACAGCCTACATTGCGTTTGAAAAAGTTAATCATTGTTTGCGTCATGGTTCAGATGGTTGTACGGAAATATTCCCTTCTTCTAACGGTAATTTTATTTTCCCTCTCTTCGGTTTCCGTAATTTAACATGCTCGGTTTAGCATTTGAAGCCATATACAGTATATCATTCAATCTATACACAATCCCTTGTAGAGAGCAAAAAGATTTATTGGGTCATAAATAAGCAGTAATAATATTAAGATATATATTGATGATAATGAGTTTATTTTTTTTTTTAACATGTTAAGATATTATTGATATTTATTTACCATTCATCAAAATACTTATTATATTACTATTATTGAAAAAGTTTAATTCTATTTATATATATAATCTCCTAACCCTATGTTTTCCTTTGAGATTATGGGACTTATTCTATATCTTTCTTCAAGTGATTACATTTTTGTTTTCTTTTTTAGCAACCACTATTATAAATGTTATGAAAGGAAAAATTAGACCCCGTCCACCCATTGAAAGATTAATGGGTTTTGGCAAATATGACTATACCTTGGATGAACAAATAATTTAATTAAGATCATCAATTCTCTATCTATATAACGATTGGATCAAGTAATATCTTAGTAAATATAATTAATTCTTTATACATATAACGAGAGTGTGAGGTATATTAGATAATACTAAAAAAATACCATGTAGATCCAAAGTAAACGAATTAAAAGAACTATATTGCGAGCAAAATTTCAGAAAGGTGTATCCTTTAATTTTTTTTTTCCCCTTTGAAGAAAGATTTATAATTCAATTTAATGACCTACAGTAGACTTCTTCATATTTTAAGAATTCCTCATATAAGAGTGTGTGTGTGTGAATATATATTGCATAAAAATCTACTTACTAATGTCCCCATTAAAAGAAAAAAAAAAGGTTCAGATTAAATTATCATGGTAGTCCACTTCATCATCCCCACAAATGGAGCAATAATTGGTGGTTGCATATGATATTCCAGTACTGCTGACGTTTCCACAGCGTTATTTCTATTTGCAATTTTGTTTATTCTATTCAGCAATGCTTGTCAAGTTGATGATTTCACATTTTTGTTGAGGCCTTGGAGTAACTAAAACCCTTTCAGTCCATATTGAATCAATAGTGTATTTTGCCTTTTCCTTTTATTAGAATAAATATACCCTTAGGTGAATACCACGTGCATGCACCATGAGTTGTGTGTGTGTGTTTTTTTTATGTGAGTTATATGATTGATGTAATTTATGATGATAACATCAAATAGGATGAGATAAGAAGGGCTTAAGGACGAGGAATAAGTGGTCTTAACAGACTTGCACACTTGTATCAAAGGAGTTTGAAGTTTTAACTTCAAGTGCTTGAGGCGGTTACAATATGACTACTTTAATATTTAAATAAAGTGTGAGCCTTAAAAAAAGAGAGTAGGTAATGTTAGAATTTAGATCCTTTTATCTATGAAGAAAATCTTAGCCTAGATGCATATCAGCTGTAGACTTATCTTATTTGGGCCATGCAATTCTCACCTTAACATCTTTTGAACTCGTGAGTTGGGCCTACACTTCTTGGGCTCAAGGGCTTAAGCTTCAAGGAGTTGGAATGGGATAAGAGCTTAGCGGATATCTTCCTATAAGGTTAGTTGAGCTCTTAGAAGCTTGTGCTCTAACAAGGTTACCCTTAATGTTAGTGATCTGCCTTGGACATAACAAGATCAACCAAGCTTTGAAGAGCTTGGCTAAGTCCTTAGGGGATCGATCATGGTTTTTTAAGCTTGGCATATACCTTGAGAAAATTGGCTTGGCCTTGAAGACCTACTTTCAAAATAGCTTATCAATACTATGTAGTATTTATAGCATTTAGCATGTGATAATTACCTTTAGGCCATACTTGAGATAGTAGAAATTGATTAAGATTTCTTATGTTTCTATGTATATCTTTTAAAAGTGTATAATCTTTAGGTAAATAAGTTGATCATATAAGCTCATTGAGACAGGTAAAAATCAGATGGGTTAATTTTGATAGATTTCGAGTTTATTATCTGAAACCCTCCAAATCATTTTGGATTAGGCTAAGTAGTGGGCTGCTATTACCAATAGTTATTTGGGCTTAGCCCATTTAATATATTATACTTTAGCCCTCTATAATAAATGATGTTAAGATCTGTAAACACTATTCTTTTCCATTTTGATGACGCTTGTCGTCGCAATCGTTAAAACCGTACAAAGAAAATATTTTATATTGTTGGCCAATAACTTCCAGAATAGCAAAACCATAGGAACGACTTAAATGTGTTCTATATCAAACTTATTATTTGGTATCTAATTTTATTTGGTCTAGTCAAAGTTTGGGAGGATAAAAGATGTGGGTCCTCCTTTTATATGAGCTTTTGAATCTAGATTGATAACAGGGCAAGCTAAATCTTTCCAAGAACGAGTCATAACACTGTTGTTTTGCAATAGTGTTTATCAATTCAAAATCTTACTAACTTGAAAGAAAACTAAAAGCAAATAATTATTACTAGACTTCGGATTATACCTAAGGGGAAGTGAATTATTATCAGGGGGAAAAAATTAGAAAGGAAAAACCATAGATAACACATTAATCAATATATATATACACAAAAATTTGGAAAAAGTTCAAATTTAGTCATCATTTTTATTTGAATCCTCAACCTTAATTTTTTTTATTCAAGTCCTCAACATTTATAAAAGTTTGCAAACTATGACTTTTATTAATTTTTTTGTTAGCCAATGACATGTGTTGCAATTCTATTGGTCCAAGTAATTATATAAAATAAATATAATAATATAATCACAAAAATCATATAAATCAATAAAGTTAAAAAAGTAAGTAAATAAAAAAGGAAAATATGCAAATATATATATATATACACATGCATATAATGATATATATATATACATATCTATATATATTATTTGAGCAAATAAAAAATATTAAAAATTCTAAAAATAAAAAAAATCTAGAAAATTAAAAAAAGAAAAACTTGAAAAGAAATTTTCCATCACCCTCCATACGATGGCTAGAACACAAAAAAAAAAAAAAAAAAAAAAATAGAGTTATGACCTACCATTTGCTTGTGCTGGGGTGAGGGGAGGGGGTTTGGGGTGGTGAGAACCCAAAATCAAGTTAAAAAAGAAAAAAGAAGAAAGAAAACAAAGCCGAAACCTATTGATTTTTATTTGAGTTGTGTGACTTAGATGAAACTTAATTAGGTTTGTCTTTTTTTTTTTTTCTTTAGCGAAAAATCTATTGTAAGTAACTACCTACGCTCTTAGGGCGTTGCATAAGCTCCATGGGGGAGCAGGCTGCCACTTACCATCAGTGGTTTATTGATTTGACCTGCTTTAATAAGTGTATCATGATCTATCATTTTGTTTTGGTCATTCCAACCTCCTCAAGGTCAGTTAGTGGCTAAAGCTCTTTTTTTTTTTTTTTTTTTAGTTTTTCCAATTTTTCTTTTTTTTTTTAAGCTTTTGGAAAATTATTTTATTTTTTTTTCATTTGCTCAAATAATATATATCTATTTATATATATTTACTATTATGTATATGTGTAAATATTTTTATTTTCATTTTTTAACTTTTTATTAATTTTATATAATTTTTGTAATTATATTATCATATTTATTTTATATAATTATATGGATCAATAGAATTGTATAGCATGTTATTGACTAATGGAGAAAGTTAACACCATTAAAAAATTCTTGGTCTAAAATTTTTTATAAATGTTGATTTTGATTGGAATAAAAATATAAAGATGGAGGGATTAAATAGAAAAGATAATAGATGTTAGGGATTGGATATGTAGTTTTGTCTAAAAATTTCAAATGGATTTTGAAGTTTGCTTGGATAGAGGCAATCGTCAGGTTGTAAGCACTCCCCTTCCACGGTGCATAAAACTTTATTCTAAATCAGCCAAACATATCATGAAATATGACAATATGCCTTTGAGATCCTTGGTAGTAACATGGAATTAAATCCATAAAAAATTAACTCTAAGTTGAAACTCTTTGTTTTAAAAGGACTCTTTATTTATTTAAAAGACCTTCTAATGAAAAACATATTTAATAATACTATCACGTTACATAAATCGATAAGTGACATATAAGTACGAAAAAAATCTTGACATGTGATAATGAAGAAGAATACTTTTTAAAAAAGTACAAATTATATTTTCATGTCTTAAAATTTTATTGATACTTATATATTACTTATTAATTTATATGAAGTGTTAGTATTATTAAAGATAGAAAAATCTCTAGGCTTGCGAAACTCTTTCAACAAGAACCCATGCAAAGCTCAATTTGGGTGCCTCTCATAAAAAATTGTCAGATTCCAAGCTGACCTACGTAAGCGTTCATCCCTTAGGACACTCCTTTTGGTAAAAACAATACTAATTCGGGTTTTTCTTGCACAGTTAAATCATTGAAAGAGTCATCAAGAAAAGTGCTAGAGTCGAGATTTTGATATCAATGGATACTATAGTCTTATCCTTTGTTTTTGTTGGAGACTCTATACTTAGGTTTTGTCAATAAATTCAAGGGTTTCTATTGTAAGAGAGAATTCTAAGGTTCTAATAAATTGATTTATGAAAGTGAGAGTTTCTAATTTTATTTTCTTAATTGAATTTTTTTCTTATTGCTGTTGTTGTCTCTTTTTTTTTTTTATTGTAGATTTAGAGCTTTTGAAAGGATAATGAAGAGATTAAGTTTGGTGTTAGCAATTGAAAATACGAGATTCAATCTTAGAATAGTTGCTGATAAGGGTTGTCAATCAACCAAATCATAACGAGGGTTGATGAGGAGTCATAAATAAAGCTAAGGTCGATCGAATGAAGAAATTTTTTCTATCAAGCTACGTGCTAATTGACTGAACACGAGAATAAGTTGATTGAAGTTATATAATTAAGACTCTAATCAAGCCCTAAAACCTAAAAAGGTTAAGCAAATCACACTATGACTCATTTACTTTATTTAATTTTACATTGGAAAATTCTATTTATGTAAAACATGTTAGAAGCCTTTATAGAGGCTAATAAAAACTTTACTAATTAAATGAAATGATAAATAAAACAATGAAATAGAAATATGAAAACGAACACACAAAGTTTAAAATACTTAAGTAGTGGTCAACCCAAGGCTTCGCAAGATGGTCTACCTTGGCTTAAATGGGGCTAGTTGTCCTTTCTCTTGGTCCCTACCATCAAGCTTCTAGTTTATTCTGATCATCTTGGTTATAGTTCTTGCCTTTGTAATGTTGTTTAGGACCTAAGTCCACATTATCATTGCTAAGTTGGTGAACGTTTGCTTTGAAACCTAACTTCTTTTAGCTTAAAACTTGAAAGAAAAGCTTGTTAAGCAAAAAGAATTTTATTCTCTTGTTTCCTATTGCCCTAAGCAATTTGATCTCTCTTTGTCTCTATAATACTCATAGGTTTAAATACCTTTAACTATCTTTTTAAAAGGTGTACATGTTATGAAAACCATCATATAAAATCCCTTATCATACTATCATGGTCATTCTAAAAGGTAATCTCATCCATACACTTACCAATAGATAATGGTGCTCATACCCATCCATTGACATAAATCGAACTTTCTCAACAAAACAATGTAAAGCGTAAGGGTTTAGATGTGTTATAAACTTTAGCCCCAAAGTATGAATGAGAGTAATAGAGACCAAATTGATGCACCTACCTTGTTAATTATAATAAAACATACCTTTCCTTACATTAAACACTTACGCCGAAAAGATTTTCTCATTGCTCATTTTTTTATAAGATCGTGTAGTTAGGTTTTTCTTGAAAACAAATCCCATTTATAGACCTTCTATAGCCTTGGTCTCCTCTCAATCCTCACTAAATTTTATGATCCAACCTCTAGATCAGCTTCCTCCTCCTCTATGTCTTTTTTATTGTTAATTTCAAATTTAAAAATATACCCCTTACTAACCATTGCTTAATGATTTGTTCACTGTAAAGCCCAAACATATAAATAACTTCATTTCACTAGGCTTTAAACTTATAGGCCTTGAATTTAGTTGCCACATTTGATGTGTATGAGGAATTCTATGTTCTTGCAATCACATTTACAAGAGCCCTCACTTCTCTCCTATCAAGCATTACATCACCATGCTTTTACTTATGATCATCTAGCTCAGGTGATGTTCCTTATAACTTTTTTGCTCTCTCTATCTCATTTCCACTCTGAAAGTTAGCTTGATCACATCTTCCATTATCTTGCATGGCTACAATTAAAGTACATTAGCAATCTCAAAGGTTTATAGAATATTGATATGATGCATAATAACCAAGGTTTCAATGGTTCACCATGATCAATAATATTAATTGCTAAGTATAATCACAAGAGAGGTTCATGTAATAGAGTTTAATATGATAAAAGTTCTAATAAGAATCGGTTAAATCTAAAAGCCTTTTTATTCACTAATAAAACCTTTACTAACTAAATGGATAAAATAGTAAAAAAAGAAGAAGAAAATAACGATATAATATAAATTAATTAAGGAAAGAGTGATTTAGGTCTTAACAAGTTTAGTTGACCCTAACTTAAATAGGCGAGTTGACCTTGATCTTTAATGATCGGTCAACATGGCTTCTATATGAGACAACTCGATCTCACTCTTTGATCCCCTCCTCCAAGATTTTAGTTCATCTTTGTCTTAAATCACCTTAGTTATGGTTCTCCCATATTGTCTTCAACCTAGTTTCACATCAATAAATATGCTCATTTGAAAGTTAAAATGGTTAATATATACTTTAAGAAGTTGCATGCCAACTCTTCAAATGATGATGTAGCTACTAAATACTACTAATAGTTAGCATAGCTATGCATCACCAAACCTATTGACCCTTAAGTCTTTCGGTCATTCCTTGAATTGCTAAATCGGCTTTGGTTATGTAACCACCATTCCTCTCCATTATTCTTACACACACACACATATGCATGATTCTTGATTCCATTTTCGAAACGGTTCCAAACTAGCTAATGGCCATATCCTTAAATGCCTAAGAATAGACCAAATCCAATACCTCTAATTGCCAAAATATAACATGTGAGATAATTGGGAATTTCTATGGTCTTATCTGTGTTTTTCATAGAATCAGTCTGATTTTTTATTATATCGTTGATTTAATGTTTATTAAATTTGAATGGTTGAAAGTACAACTAATTTAACGGTTCATATATAATAGACATTAAATCAAAGATACAATAAGAGGTGAGATTAGTCCCGTAAAAAATAGTAACGAAATCGTAGAAAAATTTGAGATAATTATATTTATAATCAAGATGCATATAAAACTCTTAAACTTTTAAAGAGTAACTTTTAAAAATATGTAAAGAAACACAAACCATTGCCAAAAGGGGAAACGGAAAAGGAAAAGAAAAAAAAAAAAACCAAAACAATTGCTAAAATTTCTTGAAATTGTTGCTGAAAAAACAATTACATAGGTGAAAAATATGGATAAGCTCCGTGAATAATCTATAGTAGTCGTTTCTTGAATGAGCATGTTGACTCGAGATTCAAAACTGAATGGACCGATGAATTATCTTTAATAGTCATAATGTTCGAGTAATTGCATGGAATTTTTTTTTTTTTTTGGCCATAGAAAGGAAAGAATCCTAATCTTGGACTACCCTATTATCAGATGCATTCATGTTACCACAACTACCTTCCTAAAACAAATGCACTACTAAATCATACTTGAAAAAAGTTTTTCAATTGTAAAATCAAACAAACCTACTGTTGTAGTTCACACGATTATCGACTTAAATCCGCCAATGTAGAAAGAAAGACCAATTTGCAGTCTTGCACCAATTAGATGAGATCTATCTGTCTAGATCTTCGTCCGCACACTACGCAAATTGTTGGCGGTCGACCAGCAAAGATGTTGAAGCATTCGAAATGGAATAAATGGCCACATCTTAACATTGCTTTATCAGCAAGCATAAAGAAGTCCATCATCTCATGGCAATAGCCACGTTCCACATTGCTTCGTAGATTGCTTGAATAATTGCAGCGGTCCGTCTATCCGGAGACGGACTTAAACTATATTCTCGACGTGACTGCTGCCGTCGACGTCATTGCTGCCGTTGACGTCGCTGCTGTTGTCGAAGTCGCTGCTGCCATCCACGTCGCTGCTGCCGTCGATGTTGCTGCCGCCATCGACGTCGCTGCCGCCCTGTGCGTCTGCCTCGAGATCGGCTTCGCGGGCCTTCGGCACGGAAATGCGATGGAGGTCTTCTAGGCATCTTGAGAAATAATACGAAATTCTTGAATATTATGTCTGGTAAATGGTGTGAAACACTATTTGTTAACTTATAGCTATATTTGTACAACAAAAAAAAAAAAAAAAAAAAATTCGAAAGCTTTTGGTTAAGTTAGTTAATTTTGGCGGTTAGTAGTCTTTTTCAGCATTTGGTTAAGGTTTAAACTTATATGGAATGGAACCATCCAATCCAATATTATCCTAATGATCTCGAGCAGCTAAGCTAGGATTACTAACGATTTTTAGTGATTACGCGAAGCAATATGCTTTGCTATGGGATGCATCCGAAAAGGCAACAATATGCTTTGTTTTAATTAATTAGTTTACGCTTCATTTACACTTATCGCAATATAATAGGCTTTTGTCCTATCTTGTTAAGCATATCAAATATTCATCACGTTTCCAATGATGAAAAGCTTTATTTAAATAGATCTACGTGTGATGATGTAAATCTAATCCTGTCCTTTCTTTTACGGGGATTTCGATGGTAAGCGAGAATGCATTGATAGAGAAATATATAATAACGGATCGTGCTCTTGTGATATGTATATTAAAAGTTATAAAAAATGAAATCATTGTCGTTTAAAATTTTACATTTTTTCGCTATTGAATCTTAAAATGTTAGGACTTGCGTAAAAGAGAAAAAGAAAAGAAAAAAAAAAAAAAGAGCAATGATGGCAATTTCATAAAACCTTCTAGCAGTTACTATGAAGAGTAATATTTGCTCCGATGATTAGAATTTAACTCTAATAGCGCTACACGGGGTTAAAATACATAGCGTAATATATTAATGCGTGAAATCCAATCAAAGTTGAGTTTATTTAACTTAACACTGTGTTATTCTCCCTGTATTATCTATGGTATCTAAAAGAAAAGGAAAATCAAAGTAGAAGAATATATATAGTACTTTAAATAATGATATTGAATGCCAAATTTAGTATTGTATCATTTGCTAAGAAGAATAGATAATGTTTTGTATAGTGTCCCTAAATAACCACGTTAACAAATACTAATAAAAAGACCCAAATACCAATCCCTCTCATAACTCATATGGGATTTTACTTACCCCCTATAATTAGGTTCAATTCTTTTCCATTTTCCAGTTCTACCCACTACTGATTACACTCTTCGCTCTCGTAGAACCTCTTCTCTAAATAGAAGTTAAAACCTTATTTATATTAATAATAAAACCAACAAATACTAATGAACTCATTTTAACCACTTGATAAAAAATTTATAATCCTGTGTTGACAAGTTATTTATCACCGACTCTTATAGACTAAAATAAATCCATGCAGGACCTCATGGTATCACATTTTGTCTAATGAAAGCCTATATAAGCAAATGTATCTAATTATTCATAATTATGACTTTATAAATTAGTACCACAACTTCTTATAATTCATGTGAGACACTTAACCATGGGATCTTACAATCTCTTTTCTTCTCCCACTTTCCCCTTAAACATGCAATGTCCTCATTACAAAACCTTACAATTAGGCCCAAATCTTCCCTCATTTTCGGTGTACAATTCTGGTCACCTATTATCTATAGGTCATCTTTGAAGCGTATAAGGAGTCATACCCTAATGACACTCCTCATCTTTCTCAAACTTTTTCTTTAAACTAAAGCCAGACCTGAATTATTCACTTATTAGTAAGAGATTTGCTTTGATACCATTTATAATACTTCTAGAGTGAATAACCAAATGCAGTGAATAGCCAAATGCAATGATCAGCTAAGCTAATAAATACTAATAGGTTTATTTTAACCATTTAACCTAAAAGTTTAAGTTTGTGTTAATAAGGTATTTACAACCATGACTTTATAAATTAGTACCACAACCTCTTACAATCTGTGTGAAATACTTAACTATAGAGTCTTACACTCCATTTTGACCTTACCAAGGCTATATAAATGATTTCTTTTCATAAGTCTATATTTTTTACAAGATTGATATAACCCTTCGTTTTATATTCATTATTTTTAAACTATTTAAAATAATCGTATTTTTGACATTTTAGATCTGATGGATGTAAAATGAAAAGTGAGATAAAGGGTTAGATTAGTTCGGCAAAAAATACAGACGGAAGATTAAAATCTCCAGCGAAGTTAACATTTCTTCTCCAAAACTAATTAGTTTTAATGTTATCAGCAAAGAGAATTGGCAAAACGGTTTGTTGAATTTTGGACTGGAAGGAGAGTTGCCATTGACCGTTGACCGTAGTCTTACGCTCCTCTGTCGTGCATCAGACACATGTATCAAGTGTTGATGATAATAACAAAATTATACAAAATTGAAAATGTGTAATAAAGCATTTTACCATGAAGTCTCTAAAGTCGGGACATTGAGTATATGAGGACACATAAAACATCCCTGTTTTTAACCCCTGCGACAATCATCGGTAGGAGCCGGTAAATATTCATTAAGCATACATCAAGTACTCATAACTTTGGAAATGCCAAAAGCATTATTTAATAGATCTATATTAACGTTGTAAGAAAAAATAACATAAACAATCTCAACTATTATATTTCTAACTTTAATTAAAATACTTTTAAGTAATGTGTTAGTGGAATATATATATATATATAGACCTAGGCATCGGGTCGAACCATAATTAATTTTTAAATTGGCAGTTCTAAATCGATTCAATAGATCCGGTGGTTTAAGGATCGGTTCGAAACCCTTGAACAGTTTTTTTTAATATTTAATATTTTATTAATTTTTTAAAAAATACATTAATAATTATTAATAATGTGATATCCTTTCTTTCTTTTTTTTTTTTAAAGTATACTAATTTATTAATAATTTTAAATTTTTTTATTAATTTTCGACTTAATACGATTCCAATTTTTTTATATTTTTTTCTCATTGCACAAGCCTGAGTTTGGTTGTGAGTTGTTGCATTAATAGTAACTCCTCAACTCGGATTAGAGTAGGCACAATTTCTCTAATCTTATGATAGGCCGAACAACGTTGTGTAATGGCATTTACTTATACTTGTATAGCATCTAACTAAGTAATTTGGTTGATAACCTTGTTTATTTTTACTGTATGGTTTTGGGTTTCCATCTTAACTTACTGAGTTGTGATTGTTTTCATCTTTATAGCCATTGTTGCAGGTGCTAGCGATGAAGCGGCCTATAATCACCTTGATGCTAGTCATTGCGGGATCTTGGGAAGTAAGGATATGAACAAAAGACCAAATTCATTTTCTAGTTAAATTTATTTTAAAGCTTTTAGCATTAGTTTACAAATTACTCAATTAGATTATGATTATATTGTTAAATCTTGTAAATATACTCAGATTAATTTACTATGAATATTTGTTTTTCTTAAATTCATAAATAAACAATTTATTTAATTTATGAACTGTTTACTTCAAAGTGGGTTAATCGTGAACGTCTTGTGTAAATTAAGTCTAAAATGGCAGCTGTATGGTCAGCTTCTAACAACAGGACTATTACGATTTTGCCTTTTCGGGGCATAATACCCTAACTTCTTACATTGTCCCGTTTGAAATGACTAAAGCCTTTTTTTCTTACAAGATTATACCTTATCATTTTATCAAGAACAAAAGACATCAAATCAATATCATTCTTTTTCCTACTACACCATTGGTTTATTTTGCTACTCTTTCCTCTCTTTTATTTATTTATTTTATTTTATTCACTTTGTATAAACTAAATGCATTAAAACACTCTTTCATGTCCTTTCTAAACCCCACAAATTTCCTTACCAAGTTCGTGCTATGAAATCGGGTCCCATGAATAAATCATCATAATACATTCCTAAAAAAAATAACAATCCTAAATAATTAAGCTAATTGAACCTTAAACTCCTAAATGTAAGTCAATTACTTCCGAATTTGTGAAAAAACCTAAAACGTACTTAAACTCGTTAGAACGTTAAACCTTAGGATAATTAAGGGATTATAACCCTAAATAAATAATTAAAAATATAATTTGAACAAATTTTATTCAACTCTATAAAATTATAAAATTTCTTAAGAAGCAAATAATAACCTACGAATTAATTTAAGAACTAAATTCTAAAAGAATTACATATAAGATAATTCTCTAATTTTCTTTTATAAACTATGTTACAAATGGATAGATATACCAACCGATCACTTTAAATAACTTATCATTTAAAAGTTGAAATCACATATCACTTGAAAACCTATCAAAAGCTAGTGATAAGATAATTTTCATATATCACCATAACTTATACTACACATGGATAAACTATCTCATCACATTTGTCCACTTTATGGCTAGTTTGAAAAGAAAGAATAGGGAGGCCATACCTTATTAATCACACATCAAACCAAGTATCTTTTACATCTACTATTCACCTCTTATTACTTACGTCATCAAATCATTACAAAGTGTGACTTAAGTACTAACTAGAAGACAACAAAAAGGACTTAATGGAGCTCATAAATACAAACTTCCAACTGGCCACTTTTCATCTTAAATCCTCTCATTTTCATTCACTTTTCAAACACATTTCACTTACAAAAACAAGAGCAAACCAAACCCCACAAACTTACCCTTGTTGGTACGTATATGCACACACATTCAAGGCATAAAACTTGTTTTGTTTGCCTTCACTTTGTCCACATAAAAAGCCATTTCAGGAAACCTTAGAACACCCTAAAACCAAACTTAAACATCAAGGCTTTGGTAACTTAAGAAGCTTGCAAAAAGAGAAAGGAAAACAATAAGTAAAAGAGGATTCTTAGTGCACATCTACCTTTATACTCATTTAGGACGAGTAAGTTCTTTTTCTTGTTGAGTACCTTAGTATGCCATACTTAGGAGTTGATATTTTCATGAGGAAATTGACATGCACATAAGGTGATAACATAGCTAACATACTTAAGGTGATAAACTTATGAATCTCCTACATGAAAATTAGAATATGAGTATACTAAGTTTGTTATTATGTAGGATGCATGTGAAGCACTTAGACTGGAATTTTGTAATTTGAGAAAATCATGAAATATGTATATGGAAGAGGGTATAACATGCTTAAAGTGGAGTATTTGTATGGTACTTAAGTGTTATTTTCATTTTTATTAAGTTACACATGCTTAAATCTAACTTTAGGTAAAGGAAAAATCCATTACATGATGTTTTATGAGGAAATCAACTTTTTGAGATGTAAACTAAGTTATAGAACTTATGATAAGTATGTGATTCATAAATTCTACTTAGTACTTAAGATAAATAATCTTCTTATGGAAGAGAAGTTAAGTTGGAGTTGGGACATGAATAGTGTAGGTTCTTAATTTATTAATTAAAGAAAATGATGAAAAAAGTTGAAAAACCAAGTTGGAGGCCCTTGAACTAAACTGAACCGGACCGAACCGACTCGACCCAACCAAATTTAGAACCATAAAGAAACCCACTTAAAAATATAATAAAATAAAGTAAACAAAGTAAAAAGACTAACCAAAGTAAGTATAATAAATATATAAAGCCTAAAACTCAAAACTGAGCCAAAAAACTTTCAAAACAAGCTTTAAATTTCTATCTGAACCCTTATCAAATTTCTGACCAGTATCTAAATTAATTAAGAAAGGTTGTTTTAAAGCTCATAAGAAGCCTATATAAAACTCCTTAAGCCCATTAAAGTCACTAACTTTAGTTTATACTAAAAACAAGCCCATTTGATGACCTAAACTCACATAAGAATTTAAGAAAATGTTGTTGGCACCAGGGTCATAAGATAAGGATTGAAATCTAACTTTGAAGAGAGTTTTAAACTTAGAATAGAGTCTTAAGCTCAAGCCCAAAAGACTTCCTAGGATAACGAAAAGCCCAACAACTAAACTAAGCCCAAAATAGCACTAAACCTTGAGGATCGCTATTGTTTTGACTAGTGGATAGAATTTTGGGTCTTACCTCGAAAATCTAACCACATCACGTTAAAGTACACTCAAAAAAGATGAAAATAGACTATAATATCATAAAAATCGGATTTAAAATAAGAAAGTTATACGTGATTGAAATTTTAGTACAACCGAAAAGGATTTAGGAACTAAGTTAAAAATGTAACTTAAAAGATTTTAGGAATGCTTTCTAATTTTATTTGAAATTCTTATAATATCATATTTACGATGTTCAAAGGACCTTATCATTGGAGAAGACTCACTCCCAAACTGCTATAAATGAGTTATGGCCAAGTGAGTGATTTTCGATAACTTTATGTTTGGTTTTGTTTGTAGTGTAGATACACTTAAATTTATATAATGAACTTGAATACATGTGGGATATGGGAAATGCATGTGTGTGCTATTTAGATAATAAATGAAGTTATTTTTTATGATAGATATGTATCGTTGTTATGGAATGCAATTGTTTGATCATAATGAAAAACAGATTAAGTAATTATTCAATTAAAGAATTCAATGGATCATGTATTTCTCATAATTGTATCATAACTATACCAACTGTTACCTTACACGGAAGGTGGAAAGGGGCTCACAAGAGTAGGGGCTCCTATAGGGATTAAGTAATGGTATGCCATTTATATATTATTGAGTTTTTATCCTGAGCTTTCGAGCTTACTAGGTGTCAAGAGACGCTAACCATTAGTGAAGAGCCATGTTTTGTGATTTCCGTAGAGGGTATGTGATGTGAATTGTGGAGACCATCACACCGTTAGACTTAGAAATTTTGACTTATAGTTTGGTTTTGAAAAGGAAAGTGTATTTTCCATATGAAAAGTAAAGTTATTTATATTATGTATAAGTTTGAGTTGTTTTAAGCTGTTTTGAGCACGTTGAATAAAAACCTAGGTGTTAGAACTCGGTTGATGGTTTGTGTCGGTTAATTATTTCCACCCCCGACTACAGGAGATGTAATTTTGAGTTGCATGTAACTCCTAGGTTGTTGCATGTATTGTTTAACATTTTAAGTAATTAATGCATTCATATGGTTGTGCATTTAAATAAATTGTTTGTGTAGAAAGACGGAGGGATTATATCACTAAGCTTGTGTAGCTTACTCCCTAATAGTTTTTCCCTTGCAAGTTAATTAATAGCTAGGATAAGGATAGGAATCGAGTGCGGAGTGTTACTATTGAATAAGTATGATAAAAAGCTTGTGAAATTGATTTGGAAAGCTCTAGGAAACAACTAATATCTCAATTACGTTTAGTATCTTTAGTAAGTTTAGAATCTTCTAGAATTGTTTATCTTATTTCATTATTCTGGTAGGAGATATTAATTCTCTACAGTTTTGAGAAACTGTGGATACTGTGAAATATTGGATATCCATAGTTATTTATATTATACAATGAGTTAATAAACTAAAATAAAAGACCCTAACAATTAACTATTTAAAGTGTTGCAATCTCTAACTTATAAGGCAATTTTTTTGTCATGAGTGTATACATGATATGAAAATTTTAGCTAATACTACTATATCTCCTATAAAGTCCTTACATTTATCCTATGAAGAAAGAGGATAATCTTACACTCTTTGAAAAAGGTTACCCATAATCTATACTCTAGTCCTTCTTAAGACCTCATTGAGAGAGAAGTTAATCTTAGAGAAGAGTTAAATTGGGTTTTGAAACAAGAAGAGTTGCTTTGGGCTTCTAAGGCTAGATCGAGATGGATTATTAAGGGCGAACGGAACATAAAATTTTTTCATGCCAGTATTGTAGCAAAGAGATCAAAATCTAAGATTTATAGCTTGTTTGATATGTTAAGTAATTGGATTAATGAGGAGGAAGGTGTGATAAAACTTTTTAATGGTTTTTTTGAAAACCTGTTTACTACTAAGAGAATGTTTAGTTGGAAACAACCAACTATTTAGATAAGGGACCAAAAAATTTTATCAAAAGAGGAGAAGTTGGTTTTGTAGTTACCTTAGTTAGATACTGAGATTAAGGCAACCTTATAGTCCATCGGGAATAATAAAGCATCAGGGTTTGATGGATTACATGTGGAATTATTTAGGGCATGTAGGGATATAGTGGGAAAAATAACATGTTCTACAGTTAGGAGCATTCTTGATTCGGGTAGTATACTTAAGGACTTTAACAAGATTTTTCTTATCCTCATCCCAAAAATGATAGGAGTAAGGTAAAGGACATTAAGCCTATTAGTCTTTGTACAACTATATACAAGATTGTGAGAAAATGTTTGGTAAATAGATTATGGCCCCTCTTCAATGAAATTATCAATCCAGAGTAAGCACACTTCATTCCGAGATAAGCTATGAGGGACAATATCATTGTTTTCCAAGAAGTCCTTCATTCTATGAATAGGAGGTTAGGGAAGAAAAATTAGATGGTTGTTAAACTTGACTTGAAAAAAGCTTATGATAGAATGGAATGGGATTTTGTCCAAACAGTTCTGAAAAGTATTAACTTCCCATAATCTTGAACTCATCTAATTGGTTCTTATTTATCAATTGTGAATTACTATATTGTTCTTAATGGGTCCATGACTAAGGAGTTTGAATCTAGTAGGGGTCTGAGGCAAGGGGATCCCCTTTCACCTTATCTTTTTATTTGCTATTTAGAATTCATTAGTCGTATTATTCATGCCCTTATGAAAGAAAATATCTACTAACTCCTAAAGCTACGTGGAGTGGATTTGAAACTTTCACATCCTTTCTTTGTGGATGATCTTTTGTTAATAGGTGAAGCTATAAAAGACAAAGTCTAAATCATGAAGGAAGTCATGGAAGGTTTTAGTCACCTATTTGGACAAAAGGTAAACTATGAGAAATCTAGTGTTCTATTCTTGAAACATTCCATTTGAGCACTAAAACAAAGCTTAGCAACATCCTTAGGCATCAAGGAAAATGCTAATTTGGGAAAATACTTAGGCATACCCACAAAAGAAGGTGGAACCTTAGATGGGAAGGACCTTAATTTTATCCTAGAGAAGACTAGAGCTAAATTAGCATGGTGGAGGCGAAACTCCTGAGTATGGCAGGAAGGAAGGTTTTGATCAACTCTATGCTAGAAAGTATATCAAATTCCTACTTCCAAACTATCTTGTTTCCATCAGTTTTGGCTCAAAAGGTAGAGAAGATTAATAGGGACTTTCTTTGTGGTACAAATGCCGATCATCAAAAACTATATTGGGTTGGCTGGAAGAAGGTAGCAAAACCTAAAGAACATGGTAAATTAGGCATGTTAGATGTTAAGAAAAGAAACAAAGCTAACTTTGTGAGGCTTACATGGTGTCTCAAGAGGAAGAATAGTTTATGGACAAAATTTGTGAAAGATAAATATAAACTTTAGCTTGAGGGCAAAAGGGAAGGTAGAGAATCTCAGTTTTTCCATAAGCTAAAGAAGGTAGTAGAGTAAATTGAACCTCAGTAGAAAACGAAACCGATGGATGGTTAAGACACAAAATTCAGGTTGGATAATTAAGTTGAAGAAGGTTAGCCTATGGCATGGTTGTATGCCCCCTTAAACAAATTTGATTCCCTTATTTCTATGAAACGAGCTTGGGATGCAAACATTGGATGGAAGAAGGAAATCATTGGCTAACCAATTGATGCGATTATTAAGGGAAAGCTTAGATCGGTTACTTTTATAACATAAGAGAGGGAAAAGGATGTCAAAATTTGGTCCCATGAAATGAATGGGAAAGTCTCAACAAGGTTAGTATATCTCTCTCTTTGTGAAGAGGAGATAGAGGAATAGAGGATGGAAAGCTGGGAGTGGATTTGGAAGACACTTGCAACCCCATAAACCCAATTTCTGTTGTAGAGGATCTTAGACAATAGGCTTGCTATAAAGGATAATCTAGTAAAGAGGTGGATTTTTGTAGGCTTAGAATGCCCTTTGTGCAAAAGTGAAGAGGAAACATTTTTTTATTTATTCTTTAAATGTAGATAGAGTAAAGAACTCTGGAGATCTCTAGCTATACAATTTCCTGATAATATCCACTCTTTGGCAGAATGAAGTGCATGGTTAAAGAAAATTTGTAAGAAAAGAATGAGTCTTTGGAATCAGACCCTAACCCTAACGCCAGTCCTTTTGTTGTTTACTTTTAAAATGATTTGGTAGGAACGAAACATAAGGATATTTAGACCAAAAAATTCAGATAAGAACTGCGAAGAGAAGGTATGTATGGAATCAAATGAATGGTGGACCAAAATGAGAGTTGCGAAACGTAAGGGAAACTTACATGTTCTTATTGGATCACGGGAAAAATCATAATAAGGTTTGGTAAAAGTTAATTGTGATGGAGTAAAGACATAATTCCATTATAAAGTGAGGATAGGCATGATTTACAAAAATGTGAATGGACAGGTTATGGGAAGATCTTAGAAATAAGTCAAAGTAGATTCGCCTTTATAGGCAAAACTTTGAGCCATTAAGGAGGGAATTGATTTGGGATTGCAAATGGGAATGGACTGAATTATTATCGAAGTTGATTCACAATAAGCCTTTGAGTGGATCAAGAACCTAAGCGTAGATCCTGAATTTAGCCATCCTACTCTACACGAGTGTTTACAAGCTTCTAATTGTGTCCTTAATTTATCTTTTTATAGGGTCAACCGTAAAGCTAATTAAGTGGTAGATCTTTTAGCAAAGAAAGGATTAGGCTCACCACAAGCCTCTTCTTTTTATGATTATGTTTCTATGTTTATTTCTACTTTAGTATCCAAAGACCTTATCTATAGTTTTGACGTCTTGGATGGGTTGCCCAGGGGTATGCCCCATGACATTAGCTAATTGTGTGTTGTTTTTCTTCTTTTGAAAAACCTAGTTGTAAGTTGTTTTGGTTAATGAAGTATGTATCCATTGAAAAAAAAATTCACCTTATCAATATGACATTGATACTCATTACTAATGTTTTATTATATAATTATCTATATTATTTAAGAGAAAAGATGAAAACAACTATCATCAAACTACCATTTGACTTCATAAATTTTAATATAAGATTTTACTATGTTTCTCTCTCTCTTCTCTTTTTATCATCCTAATTACCTCTTTTATCTCTTTCTCTCACTTTTAAACCCACTTTTCACATAATTCTTTCATCCCAACCCTCAACTGTAAATACAACTTTTATTCATAATTTTAATATTTTCCTTCTCATTATGCATACACTTTCCATGTTACTCTCTTATTTATTCATTCACTTTTCATTAATAATTATACTAGAAATCTTTAAAAAGTTTTATTCAGTTGAAAATTTTCAAAGAGTTCTAAAATTAAATTGTTCAAATTAAAAGACTTATCCTTTAATAGCAAAAATTCAAAAAATTTTAAAATGCTTCCAATGTGTGTGTGTTTTTTCCCTTTTAACTTTTGATACATGCATTACGGGCACAGTCTATGGTATTATTTTACAATTTTATCTATTTTATTTATTCTATTGTGACCTTTATTATTATTTTTTTTCTTACTTTTATTATCAACATTATTTTTATCAAATGTGACGATCTATCGGATACTTCTCTTTTTTCCTTTTTTATTTTTGCACCTGTAATATGAGAGAAACGTTTTCTAATATGTAATTAGTGCTCTTATGTAGTTAATAATTTAGTCCATTAGCATGCACGAATATAGCTAAAAAAAAATTCTTATGTCTACACGTCTATTAATTAAATAAAAAATTACCCTATCTTGCTGTGCAAATTGATATAATTTTTATGGACAAATCTATGAATATTTAATTTTTTAATCAAGAATTCACTTTTATCTGGAAATAAAAAAATATAATGGACAACTCAAATCGAATGATTCGAATCAGCGGCAATAATGTACAACGATTTTTTGAGTGCTCGCACAATAAAAGTACCCATGTTATGTCGTTTCACGTACATGATTTAGTGCACGCGTATCTTAACTAAAATTATACATTAATGTTAATATGGGAAATCGACCTGATCAAGCATCTTTTATTTTTCCTAAAGTTTTTAAATTTATCCCCTCAAGATGCTTTTGTTTATTTTGGAAAAAAAAATGTTATATACAACCAATATTTGAAATTACAAGAAACAGTATTACGTCATATTGATGTTTTAATATATTTGAAAAATTTATAGAATCTCAATCATCAATTTGTATCTATCTATAAGATCTTGGCGAAAAAGGAAAAAAAAAAAAAAGAAATTGCATCTTTATAAGTAGTTTTAGAGATTCATTCCTTATGTTTATATATTTGATAAAATCAATCTCTGCCAAAAGGAGGGAAATATATGTTTATATATTCGACGCTGGGGCGGACCTAAACCAATTGTTCCCATCGGCGGAGTAAAATTCATCCTATTATTTGTTGCAATCTAGGCAAGTAGAAAAGGCAAAAGAACTGATCTTAAAACTGTTAAGAGAGTTGTGTAGCATTGATTCCTTAGTTTGCTTCGAGAATGTATGCAGTCAAGAGAGATGGACATGGTGACCCAGTTCGTTTCAATTTAATTACGTATGAGGACGAGGAGGCCGACAAGATCGATGATCACCCGGATTATAACGTTGTGAGTTGATATTATTACTGTGATTTTTTTTTCTTTTTTGCCCAACTATTATACTCAGTAGGCCAAGGTCTTTTTAGTCGAGTGACATGAACAATTGTCTTTTATAGTTGGCTACACATTCTGCTGTCTCGGATCTGCACGAGAGTACATGGAAGTCATTTTCGGAGACGTGAGTTAGAGTTGATTTTTCTTTCTTTTTCTTTTTTTCTTTTTTCTTTTTTTATAATATCAATTTCCTATTTGAAACTAAAAATTTTGTTTATTTTAATGATGTTTCAGTATGGAAGATTTGTACTTTCATGTTGATGAGGAATCGGGAGTTAAAGCTCCTTTAATTGCCACTGATGTTTATAAGGTAATCGTGAAGGTATGCACATTCCTGCTTTTTGAGATTGCACTTAGGATGAACGAACCGACAGAAACAGGAAGGAAATCTGCTTTTTGACTCCATGCAGAATGCTGTTCGTCTAGATAAGGAAATCGTCCATGATAGAGACTTGGATTATGACTACTTTGGCTTCAAAGTCCTTGAAAATTACCTTTTGCGCATCGACGGCCAAATAGTTGAGAGGCCTCAGCACATGTTTATGAGGGTCGCTATCGGAATTCACAAGGACGATATCGATTCTGCAGTGGAAACTTATCATATGATGTCTCAGCATTGGTTTATTCTTGCTTCTCCTACTCTTTTTAATTCCGGGACACCAAGGCCTCAGGTATATATATATATATATACATATTCATGGTTTTCTGATTGTCTTAAATGAATTCAACTATTGAAGACGAAGCCTAATTCACACGTGTTTTGTATTTTGTTTCTTATTGGAAAAGTTGAGCAGCTGCTTCCGTGTTTGCAAGAAAGAAGATAGTATTGGAAGGAGGAAGCGTAACTCTGCTCGTCGTCATTCTGTTAACGACATTCTATCTAGTGGGACATCTAAAGAAGTCATCGTCCCCATGTCGAGGGTTTTTAATGATACTTCGCATGATATCTATCAAGGAAGGGGAGAGAGGAAAGGTGGTTTTTGCAACAAAGAGATATTGAACGTTGTATTGGTATGTGTTGTTTTTTCTCCCCCCAAACTAATACGTAAGCGTTTTGCTTTCTAGGTGCTTTTGCTGTCTACATGGAGCCATGGCATGTTGGTATTCTCGAACTATTGACAAAAGAAATGGTAATGTTGGTTATGCTCCTCTCTTCCTTTATTTACACCGTTCAATGGTTAATCCTAGCAAGATACTCTTACCATTTATCATAAACTATCAAAGCATTAAGACTATTTCTTTGAGATTATTAGTAGCTTTTCTCTCATCTGTTTTATTCTAAAGATTGATTCGATCTTGCAGAAGAAGCATTGTGCTCAAGGTTCATACTGTGGTCTGTGGGTACCGGATCTCTTTATGCAGAGAGCCCAAAGTGATGAAGAATGGTCATTGTTTTGTCCTAATGAGGCTCCAGGCCTGGTAGATTATTGGGGTGAAGAATTTGAAAAGTTGTATCTCAAATATGAACGAGAGGTAAAACAACTAATTAATGCTCTCAATATATATATATATATATATATATATATATTTCTTTTCTAAGTCCATATCTATTGCGGCTGTTATTTAGCATTTATTGTTAAACTTGAAGTATTGACTTATGGTGATGTTGGTCATCTTTAGGGTAAGGCAAAGAAGGTTGTCCAAGCACGGGACATCTGGTCCTTCATATTAAAGTCTCAAGTAGAGAATGAGAATCCTTATATATTCTTTAAGGTAAGATGACAAGTTGATCTACTTGTGTTTCCTTTTTATTTGCCTTGAGTTAGCCTCATGTTGTTTCCCAACGTTCCATCATCCAGGATACTTGCATGCGCAAGAGCAATTTACAAAATTTAGGAGCCACTAAGCCTTCAAATTTGTATACAAAGACGGTAGAGGATACAAGTCTAACTGAAGTTGCTGTTTGTAGTCTTGCATCAATTGTACTACCTAAATTTGTTCGTGAAAAGGTTAAGTATTTTGTAAGTTATGGGGTATGATGTCGATATTTTTTGTTCTAACTTTATGTCATTACTTGTAGGGGATTCCTTATGAATCTCATCCATCCCAATTGCTTGGAAGTAAAGGCTCAAAGAATCGATTTTTTGATTTTGATGAACTGGTTAAGGTTTATATCTAATCCATAAATTTAGGAAAGTGGATAGTGGTTTGATTATTTCCACATCTACTCTTTTGCTAGTATGTTCATGTTGTAACTAATCGATTTCATTTTCCCTTAATATTTTTGAAAAGGTAACTTCAGTTGTTACTTCAAATCTGAACAAGATAATCGATGCTAATTACTATCCTAATAAGAATGTGAGGAGATCAAACCTTCGACATAGACCAATTAATATTAGTGTTCAAGGGCTTGCTGATACATTCATTTTACTTGGCATGGCATATGACTCGTTGGAGGTAATTGTGCATTCTCTTGTTCCCTTATCACGTTGAATTCACTTTAATATCTCTACCTTTTTTTTTACTATTATTCTATTTTTATAATGTGAATAATAGGCTCGACAATTAAACAAGGACATTTTTGAAACAATATACTACCATGCCCTAAAAGCTTCTTCAGAGTTAGCTGCCATCGAGGGGACCTATGAGGCATATGATGCAAGTCCAGTGAGTAAGGTAAATATGCATGAATATGCTTGTGTGAATAATAGTTTAATGGATTTAGTCATGAATTGATGATACATAACATGTAAACAACATATAGCAATATGTTGATAATAAGCATCCATAGATAAGCTAAGTCTTGTATAGTTATTTGTTAGTCCTTATAGACTTGATTAATGTATGAAGCTTTCGTTAAAACACCAATTCTTGTCTCTTTCCTAACTATCAATAAATTTTATGCATCTAAGTTTAGAAATATTAATTTTATTTGCAATCGAATAGGGAATTCTTCAACCAGACATGTGGGGTATTACACCATCGATTCGATGGGATTGGATGGCTCTCAAAAAGATGATATCAAAGAATGGAATAAGAAATTCACTTCTCATAGCTCCTAGATCAAGTGCTTCAATTAGTCGTATTCTTGGGAACAATAGGTGCTTTGAGCCACATTCGTCCAACATCTCTTTTTATGGATTTACAAGGTTTGTTCTACATTCCAATTAATCTTACAATTACATATATAGAATTTGGATGTTTTCTTGTTACCAATTTGGTGTTTCCATTCGTATCTCGTCCAATACGTATTGCTACATAATTCATAATCAATAAAAAGACTATTTTTTTTTTTCTCTCAAAGGGAAGGTATGCTTTTAATTTCATAGTTGGCAATATATACTTTTGCGAGATACGGTTAGATATACCAATTAGTGGTGTAATTCTCCATAAGAGTTCACTTGTAATCTTTCATTTGCCAATTTTTCTCTGTTAGTCAGGTGTTTTTTCATGTAAACAAACATCTCCAATATGACTTAACGGAAATGGGTCTTTGGAGTTGGAATCTTTTTGAGAATATTGTAAATGGATCGGTTCAATGCATCTCTGAAATCCCAGGTGAATTGAAAAGCATATACAAGTAAGTATTTTTATTTATTTTAATTTTCTTTTTCTCTTATTTTTTAATTTTATTTTTTTTTTTGGTAAGTTATGCTAATACTCCTTAGAAAACTTTTGAATTACACGGTTTCCTAACTTTTTTGAAAGTTAGCACTTATACCCCTAAAACAATTGCAAGGTCCATTTTTTTATGAATTGATTGCCTATGTATCTCCTCTTGCTAGCATGTACAATTAAATTAATAATATAATTGAATAATTTAGAAAAATACTCAAAAATTCAAAATGTTAAAAGGAAAAAAAAAAAAAGAAACATGTAGGAAAAGAAAATAGTAATAAAAAACAATATGGTGGTTGCCGACCATCCAAGAGAGGAAAGTGGCTAGCGAATACGTTGGAGGGCTAGAGTAAAAAATTTGATACTTCTAGCTCAGTCTTTCTAATGGATTCCGTATGTCACTGTGTTTTGTAAACTTGATGAAGACTTGAAGAGAAAGTTTGAGAAAACTCCACGAAATAAACATCACACATCACGTAATTAATTGGAAGATAATGCCCTAATATAATGACATTACATGCCCTCTTGCCTCATAAAGACGGGAAAAAAAAAAAACTCAATAAATGAATATCCCCATAGTATCTATTTATAATGAACAAATGAAAATTAACCAATTTTGTCTCTCTTCTTTCTATATAGTTACTAAAAAGAATGAGAATCTTGTAAAAACTCCTAACTTATTTCTCTGATTATAAACCATGTCCTATCCATGTCTTTTCTTTTCTTAGATTTCTCCTTATCAATATTCTTTCAAAAATGTTTGTAAGGAATGCTCTTCTTTATATTTTCATGCGATTTTTCTTCTTTTTTTTTAATATTTTGAATTTTTTATTATATTTAATTTTAGTTTATTAAGTATGTTAAATTAATTGTCCAATCAACCAGAAGAGATACATAGATAGCCCACTCAAAAAAAAAAAATAGGTCCCACAACTATTTTAGAGCATGAGTGCTGACTTTATAAAAAAAATAAAAAAAAAAAGCTGGGTAAATGTGCGATTTTTAAAGTTTTTAGGAGTAGTTCTTTTCTCCTTATGTTCCTTTCTTTTTCCTTCTTTTTTAAGAACTTCATGGGAGATCGACCAGCAGACTTCGATTGATAGGGCTATTGATAGAGGATGTTATATAGACCAAAGCCAAAGCTTGAATATATACATGGAACCTGCCGATTTGGAAAAGCTTTCTTCTCTGCATTTTTATGCATGGTCTAAGGTACAGATATTGTTTGTATAATCTATTAGATTCTCAAGGATATTTTTATGCATTAGGCATCTTTCAATCCTATTACTGATTTACTCATTTATATCTCAATTAGATAATCATGTAGAGGATTTTGAGTGAGGTTACTATAAGTAAGTGGATGCACTTGAGATTTTTCTTAGAAGTCCTATAATGATAACTTTTTATGCATTTCAATATTGATTAACATTAAGCATTTTCAGTTATCAAAATCTAACTTCTTGTTATTCTAAACGATTAACTTAGTGAGACAAGCATTTCATTTTCTTGAATATGATTTAGAGATCCAAATTTAGAACTCACTTTGCTAAATCAAATAAATAACCCTAGCTTGGAACGGGTTTTATCCATGTGCTAAGTTTTATTCCCAATATGCTATAGGAAAGAAAAAAAAAAAATGAAATCATGAAAATGGGTGAGCCTCTAGAATTGTACATACACATATATACACACACAAACTCATATAAAATTACAAATATAATAGTTGCGATTGTTTATATTATATATATATATATATATATTTAGCGTTAAGATAGATTTATTAAATAAAGCTAGTGGTAATCGCCACAAGCTATAGGTACTTGACACATGCTAAATGAATATTTACTAGTTTGTTGGCCAAAAGGGAAAAAAAAGAAAAAGAAAAAGAAAAATAAAAAGAAAGAATATTTACCGGGTTATGTTGATGACTGTTGCAGGGATTAAAGACAGGGGTGTTTTATGTGTCCCCGTATCCTCGGTGTCCCGACTTTAGAGACTTCATGGTAAATGCTTTATTTACTCAATTTCTACTTTATATTCATTTGTTATTTTGATCTAACGCTTGATACACGTGTCCGATGCACAATAGGGGACCATGAGCCAAACGGTGATAGACAACGATGAGGAACAATAAAATGGCGAAAGCTACATCTCTTCCTTCGAGTCCCAAATTCAACAAACTGATCTTCCCATTCTCTTGCTGATAACATTCGTTGGACTGATTCAATCGCTCTAGCAAGTAAAAATTCTGGTTGGTTTGCTTAGCTAATTATTGAAACGTTCGCGACACAGTACTTTAGATTTCAACAATTTAAATATCCTAACTTTACAATAAAATATAGAACAAATAATATTCTTCTTTTTCTTTTCTCTTTTTTTTTGTATACTTTGGAAAATATGATCTTTTTTAATGCGCATCTTACTTTTTAATACTGAATTACAACTTAAAAATAAAACAACTAATATTAAGTATTTCGGATCTTTTTACGTATTCGAACCGTTCTCATAGCATGATTTGGATTAATTTGATATGATTACAATAATTTTATTAAATACTTAGTTATAATATGGAGTTTTCCGTTTCAATTTTAAAAAATTTGTTATTTCGAACATCACGTTTAATAAATGAGAATATGATTATCTTTTGGATATATATCTCTTTTTGCCTTTTATTTTTTCGCCTGTATCATGAGAGAAGCATCTTTTAGTGTGTAATCAACGCTTTTATATAGTTGATAATTTAGTCTATTAGCATGTAGGAATATAGTGAAAAAAATTTCTTATGTCTAGACGTCTATTAATTAAATAAGAGATGATGTTACCTTATCCTGAATTGATATAATTTTTACGGACAATTCTACGAATATTTAATTTTTTGAATTAAGAAGTCACTTTTATATGCATTATATCCATCCCTCTCTACCTATCATTTCATGCAATTTCTATATTGTCAAATTCTAAAAGAATTGAGGATTTCGCTACACTCAGTTTTGGAAAACTGAAAAAGAAAAAAAAAAATCATGGAACCATACACCGTGGAGGCAAATGGAAGTACTAGACCTATGGAATTGGAAACGAAAGGCACACAAACTAAGAAAGGACAAAGGATCTCCACCGCAAACTGGGCAGCGTTCCGCAAGCTTCAACAAGCAGTCGAGATGAAACTGGTACTGCGGCCTTGTTTCTTATTTTCGATAACCGGCCGTGACACGTCGTATCTTCGGGTTAAGGACCGCCTGCGTCGCGGCATCCGGAATCGGACTCTTCTCCGGCCTCGCTCGCATCCACGGTTCTTGTTTTGATTACGGCACCGTGCCCATTTCGGTAGTTCCAGAGTAGTTGGTCCTGTTTTGATTACGGGGACAGCGTCGTTGGTTCATCTCATCTGGAATCCGACCTCGCTCGCGTCCACGATTCCTGTTTCGATTACGGGACCGCGCCCATTTTGGTAGTTCCATCGTGGTTGGTTCATCTCACCTGGAGTCGGACCTCGCCCGTGTCCACGATTCCTGTATCAATTATGGCGACCACATCGATTTTAGTGGCTTTGGCGTCGTTGACGTTGGCGATGGCCTCGCCGGCGATTCTGGTTGTGGCCATATTTTCTACAAAACAAATTAAAGTAATTGAATCACACAAACTCACTGACTCTAATTTTACTGCACAAAATGAACCAAAAGTATCAACCGTTGAGTATAAATAGTACAGTAGAAGTGAGTTTTATCTTTTAACAACTCTTTTGCGTTTTGAATAAAATAGATAGGTAATAAAAATTTTATGTTTTAAGAATCACAATTACCAAAATTAAGATAGAAATATATATTATAATATTTACTTGATATAATGTTTTTATGTAAGCAATACTTATTTCATTATTTATCTTATCTTATTAATTGTAATATTAAATTGAGAATATTATTAAAAATATTCATATATTTTTATGTGGTTTATTTTGAAAAGTAATTGAAAAACATTTAACTTTTCTTATTTATTGATGGTATGATTATTCATTCCATAGCCTAAATGTAATGAGCATACATGATTCTATTAATTGCAACCTCTTGAAATTATTTGATAAATTCAGACTTTAATTATAATAAAATTGAATAAAGATTGAAAAATGATATATGCAAAATAATTGCATCTTGATATATTTGAGTGATGTTGGCATTCATTTAGCCCAATTGTTAGGCATCACATTATTCGGTTTAAGGTTTAATAAAATAGGTTAAAACTTTATTGTCCAATTTAGGATTAGATTATCCTATTTCGATTTGATATAATTAATGTAAAATTAGTAAATGACTCATGATTTCGAGGAGTGGACAGTAGAATGAATAACTCATAATGTCAGAAAGTGTATTGGATTTGTAGAATCTTTTGAGTTGTGCATCCTTAGTTTAGTGTTTGTAGCTTCAATTTAATCACAGTTTCCTGAAGCAATTACATCAAAAGTATGTAAAGAAATATGTTGAAATGTTGAAACTTAAAAAAGAATAGATATTTTATAATGCTTATACCGTATTTATCCTTTTATAAGATTAATATTTCATGACTTTGTCATTATATGTTTTATAATAGGAGCTTATATATATTATTCTAACGAGGTCATAAATGTTAATTATTTTTGTTTCTTTTTTCTATTTTAGCATAAATTGCACTTTTCAGCTTCTATAATCTACCTCTTTCATCTCTATTCAACACAATATTTCTTAATATTATTTAACTTGAGATTTCAAATTTTTTTTTTGTTGAAATTGCTTTATATGGCATGTTAATTCATTTGGTATTTGGTATCATTCATTCGTATAGAAGTAATATAAATATATGTCATTAATTATGTAGAAAGTTTATTTATATTTCTCTATTTCCTTCTCATATATATATATATATATATATATATATTGTTTGGTTTACCTACCTAGCAAGTGTTCAAAGTTCAATCTATCATTTATTTCACGCATTGTAATTTGAAAGAGCAAAAGGATTAGTAAAAAATGATTGGTTGAAATTGCATCATATTCTATGTCAATTCATTTGGTCTTTGATGTCTCGTCATTATCTTTTAATTGGCAAAATAGTACTTTTATGTTACATATTTTTCTATTTTGCATTTTGGTCTATTTGTTAACAAATAGGGAAATCTATCAATTAATAAAAGAGTAACAGTAAAGTTAATTTAAGATATTTGTTTATTGAGTTGATGTCTTAAATTATTGATTGAATTGTTTGAATGTTGTAAATGGTCAATTTTAATATTGGATTTCAAGATAATTGATTAAATGGATTTGACTTATTGAGTTAAGGTGACAGAGTTTGAGAAGTCAAGTTCATAAATTACCGGGATAATTAAAAGAGATTTGGTATGGTAGGCTTAAAGTAGGGCACATTAGATCAGTTCATCTAATGTAAACTATCTTGATTTTGCTCACACTAAAATAATAAATAAAGCTTTTATTTAGCTTTAAATCTATGAAATTAGCCATTTAAGATCTATTAATAAAGAGTTTCAATCTTAACTATTATTCACCATTATGATTTAACGGATGTGATCAACTATTATTTTCTATAAATACCTCATTTAGATGAGAGAATAACCTTTATTAACGTCATTACTCTATCGGAATCTCATCTTAAAGATCAAACATTTAAACACCTCAAGAACTCTATTCTGTTCTTCGTTAATTTTAAAGTTTGATATCATCACTTTTCCATTTATTACTATACATGTTAGAGCCTCATCAAGATTGTTCACTCCTCCTCCTTATACTCTCTCTTGATCATCTCGTGCGAGTCATTCAAGTTATTTTCTTAATCACGTATAACGTGGCTTCTTACATGGTACGCACGTAATACTTATATCCATACTTACATCCCCACAAATGTTCTTTAGGTAAACACAAAATAAAATATCTTCATTTCTTGAGTAATTGAAATAATTTGTGAAGTTAGTTAATGTACCATCCATTTGCGTAGAAGGAATATAAATATTTGTTGCTATTTGTGTAGAAAGTTTATTTATATTTCTCTATTTCTTTATTGTTCAGCTATTTTTCGTGTTTCTTTACTCACTGTTTTTTTTTTTTTGCTTGCCTAATTAAGGGTTTCTTTATTGTTAAAAAGTCACTATTTTGTCGTTCATTCCAATTAAGTTGGATTCGGGATGCACTCGTCCTAAGAAAAGAAAAATGTTAAAAATCGAACATTGATTTTAAACTATTTGTCAGAGATTCTTAAAAAAAAAAAAAACAGTGAGTAAAGAAACACGAAAAATAGCTGAACAATAAAGAAATAGAGAAATATAAATAAACTTTCTACACAAATAGCAACAAATATTTATATTCCTTCTACGCAAATGGATGGTACATTAACTAACTTCACAAATTATTTCAATTACTCAAGAAATGAAGATATTTTATTTTGTGTTTACCTAAAGAACATTTGTGGGGATGTAAGTATGGATATAAGTATTACGTGCGTACCATGTAAGAAGCCACGTTATACGTGATTAAGAAAATAACTTGAATGACTCGCACGAGATGATCAAGAGAGAGTATAAGGAGGAGGAGTGAACAATCTTGATGAGGCTCTAACATGTATAGTAATAAATGGAAAAGTGATGATATCAAACTTTAAAATTAACGAAGAACAGAATAGAGTTCTTGAGGTGTTTAAATGTTTGNATATATATATATATATATATATATATATCCATTACATTTAGTTAGTTGACAAAATAATGAATGGTGAATAAGATAGAAATAAAAAATAAATTATCCAATATACCCTTAGAACTAGTTTTCTCCAGTTTTCATAATCAATACAACAACTTATAAGGATAAGGTATTTATGGCAAAGATAATAACTAGGCCATTGAATAGCAATTGATATGTTGGGAACAAATTGTTTTTCAATATTTTCGATAATATATAGCAATTCATTGAGAATGGTTATTTGGTGTTTAAAATTCTAATAGAATAATTAGAAATGTGAAAATGAGTTTTAGCTCACAGTTAATCCATTTAACTCGCTTTTAAATGAGTTTGGATCGAGATTTTTTTATTCATTTAAAAAGCAAGCTAAATGAATCCGACTCATTTAACTCGCATGTCAAAGTTGGCTGGTTTGGATGGACTCATTTAATACATTTATATATTTAGCCTGCGAACTAACTTGTTTAACTTACTTATAAAATATATTAGTGTCAAGGTTTTTTTATCCATTTAAAAAGCGGATCAAATGAGATTCTAAGATGGGATAAATTCAAAAATATTCCTCTCATTTTAAGAGGTTTCTATCTCTCGTTCATGACTTTGACATTTAATATTTCCATGACTATGATAAAAAGATAGGGAGATATTGGGTTCTCTTGACGTAGCCCGCTAGTAGAAAATTCTTCCTTCATCAATCCATTTAATGGGATTTGGAATTTAGTTGTAGCTACACAAGAACTAATAAGATTGATCCAGGAGATTAGGAAGTTAAGACTTTGGTGAGAAGTTTCAATAAAGTGTCACTCCGTTCAATCATAAGCTTTTTTTATATCCAATTTGACTACCATTCAATTTTTTCCACCCATCTTCTTGCCAAAAGACTAAAATTTCTTGAAAGATAATGATATTATATCTTCAAGATCTCCCATGGTTAAAGCTAGCTTGCTCTAGGCTAATAAGTTCATTAAGTAATTATCTTAGTCAATTGATTATACATTTACTTACAACTTTATACATGATAGTGCAAAAACTAATCGGTCGGAACTCCCTTACTTTGTTAGCCTTCATGATTTTTGGAATCAACATAATCAGCGTTTTGTTAAGCGCTTGTGGCATCCCACCCGTGCTTAAAATACGTCTCACTACCTCACATACAATGCTACCAACAATATCTCAATAGCATTAAAAAAATTCTAACATGTAGTCCATCTATGCCTAGGGCTTTATTGTTCATAATACACGAAAGGGCCTTTTTTTTTTTAAATTTTTTCATTCCTTTATGTTTTGTCAAGCGCTTGTTTTTCCTCGCAGTACTGACTCTCTAGGCCTTTATTCCAATTAAAAGATGGCACTAGACAAACACCATTTCTGACATGAAGAGATTCTCAAAGAAATTCTGAAACATAATTTGGACTTCTTCCTTCTTGTAAACCCACATAAGAAAACTGGGTAATTCTTTCAACCTCAATGATCCATTTCCAATGGGCCTTCGCAGCCCACATTCTTCTTATGTAGAAATCTACTCTTGTTCTATTTTAAGACAATTTTCTTTTAAAATAAGATCTTGAGTGCGTCTAAAGAAAATTTCCACTCTTAATTGAGCTATCCTCTCACTAATGATTTTTTTTTTTTTTCGCACATGAATAATGCCAAACACTTCTTTCCTCCATATCTTCAATTCATCTATAAATTCCTTAAGATCCTTAGGGCATTTAAAATTGGGATTACTCCACTTGGAAGCCATGAAATTTTTAAAAATCAGGTGATCAAACCACCTATTTTGAAATGTGAAGGGTCCTAAAGATTTACAACCTCCTTTAATTTTTGGGCAAAGTGTTTAGAAGAATTGGCAAGTGATCAGATTGACTGTAATAGGGATGAAATATTTTTGTCTTTGGAAACATTCATCTCCAATTTTATTTATCCCAGGCTCTATTCGGTCTAGTTTGTATTAGTTTAAATATCCTTTTTGATCTTTTAAAACAAGTAAATTTAATGAAGCCCAAGTCTATGTACCGCAATCATTCATACACTCTTGGTATCTAGATGCTCTTGTTTGATTAATGTCTCTCCTGCCTTGGTTTTCTTCTCTACATATAACTTCATTAAAATCACCTATCATCTAAGGCCCATGCAATCTCCCCGCCCAACCTCTCAATTCGTCCCATAATCTTACTCTATTATCATAAATCGAACTAGCATAAATTGCAGATAAGAACCAAGAAACATGAGAATGTCTACTCTTACCAGGATCTCCATGAGGATTTGCTATCAAGAGACATGCTATTCCCTGATAACAATATCGTCCCAATTCCATAGAATAATTACTCCGCGGTTGAATCCTTCAGCTTCAAAAGAAGCATTGTAGTAAACTGCAAATATTCTTGAAGACCAATTGCTACTGCTCTAACCAGTTGAGTTTCGGTTAGGACGCTTATTTTCGGATCATATTTATTCACCAAATCCTTTATGGCATTCCTTCTATCCTCTAAACTGGCACCCCAGACATTTCAAGCAAGAATTCTCGGTGGTTTTGTTTCATACTAGATGATAACGTGCCATAAGCTTTGGATTCAAAATTTGAACAATCATTTAAAATATCGATCAAAGGAATATCTTTGGTGGAAGTTTTCAATTTCTACCCTCCATTAGCATGGTCTGAAGGATGTTCTCATCGTTACCATCTACTCTTCCTACGGTATTAACACTACCGTTCTCCCCCTGGTCTTCCATGAGAGATAGGACAAACGGAATTCATTGCACTTCCATTGGAATTGCTTCGTCTAAAAAGATCTTCTCTATTAGAACTCTAGATGTCCATTCGAGGATCTTCAGGGTGTCTCTGTCTACTATGTTTGCTCTTATCATTAGCATCTTCACTTCCAAGAGACCTTCGTCTGTTGTGGTGATGGTTTGTTGAACTTACCTGTAGGTTCTCCCTTCTGTTGTTCTGCGGAGAAATAGTATCTTCGGAACACTGTTTCCCTTCCACGTTGTTCGACTCATGATGATTATTCTTTAAACCTTAGTGACAACCTTCCATGAAAACAATCTCCTCTTCATTTCCCATATCTTCATTAGCGCTCCAAGATATGCAAATTAGTCTGCAGGATTTGCCCCGATCCTTTCACTTCTAGCAGTTTGCACCATGTTGCTGAGCAAGCCTCCTTAGGGAGAAATCGGCCTTTTTTATTTTTATTGTTTGGATTTAGAGCATGATTTTTTGCAATAGGGGTTTCTCCTTTAGATGATTTTTCTCCTTTTAGATCACCAGTCCTCTCTTGATGGATACTGGCAGTTCCTGACCTTAGGGAGATTTCACTTTTACTCGAGTCTTTTCATTTTCTTTTTCAATCACCGTGTTATTTAAAACAATGCCTCTTTGCATTAAATTACGTGTCCCATCATAGCCTTTTGGGGGTATTGGTAACACGGTTAAAAACATGTTTTTTTACTCTACGTTTATCAACATTCTTCTTTAATTATTTGGATGTAGAAGATTAGTAATATCAGTTCGAAGGTAGCTGTGGAATGTATAAGAATCTTTATTATATAAACTTAAAAGTACATAAATACGTTAAATGAGCTAACTTAGGCCGATCTACTTTAGCCCGTAGGTTAAACTAATTAAGCTCATTTGGCTTGGTTTTTTAATAGGCCAAAAAACTTTAATCCTAATCCATTTAAAAGCAAGTTAAATGAGTTAATTCGCGGATTAGAGATATAAATATTATAAACAAGTTAACCCAAACTGATTTTCTTTTACTCACAAGTTAAAGGGCTAAGTTCATTTAATTTACTTTTAAATAGACAAAAAATTTTTAGTTAAAACTCATTTAAAAAGTAGGTTAAACGTGTTGACCTACAGGCAAAAACCTACTTATACACTTCTACATAAGCTCCGAATTGGCTGTAAGAGTATATCATGGCTTTTATGATTGGTATTGTATCTATCATATCACAACTTCTCAAGCTACGCTAGAGTGGGTGCAATTTTTCAAATTTCACGACGAACCGTATAACGTTGTGCATGTGACACATTGTTTATTTATGCATTGCATGTAATATTTGATTGATAACTTGGTTGTTTTGTTCAATTTGTCAATATATTTTGTTTGCTATCCTTTATTAAGCTCGTAGTTCATTGACTCATTTCTCTATAGTTTTTTGCAGCTTATTGAAGCTAAAAACATTAGATAAGCTAGGATTTTGAGTACTTGAGTGTAGACATCCCATTTTTTCTCTCTTTGTAATTTTAGAAATTTTTTAGAATAGGGAAAAAGGATCTAAATTTAGAATAGAAATAGAAAATTTAGAAAAATATGAAATATAGAAAATTTAGAAGAGTACAATAAAGTAGAAATTAAAAAAAAAAAGAAAAATAAATAGATAGTTTAAAATAGAATAGGAACTTTTAACTTAATTTTAGTATTTTATTTAGGCCTTAATTAAACAAATGAAATTTTGGGGTTAGGTTTAAATTTAAGTTTAGTTCAGGCCAACTTAGTCCATATATCTATATATAGACAAGGCATAGACCAACAATCTGATGGAAAGACACAACACATACAATCATTAGGTTGCGAATGTATGTAGTTTCCTTATCTTTCATGGACTTTTCCATGCTTTCTTAGAGAAAACTCGCTTGGGGTCTTCAATTTAAGACTCTTTTTTACTCGATTTTCTTTTTAATTTCATCGAATTAATGGTGAAATCACAATGCCGGCATGGAGTACTTTGAATTGATGCCAAGAACCTATGTGAATTCATATTCTAGAAGGTTAAAATGAAGTTTGAAAATTAGGAAAAACTTAAAAGTTTAGATTTTCCTTCTCTCTTAAATCTCTATGATTGAAGATGTGCAAGGATTTTTGAAGCATCCAATCTTCCATTTTGGCAAGAATAAGTGTTATGGATGCAGATTTGACCTCTTAATTCATTAGAATCATAGCTAATTCGAATCAAATCCACTTAAAAACCCATTTACTCAATATCTTCATATTAAATCCGATTTCAACTTTCCATGCAAACTTAAAGTTTGATTAGTATGAAAGGAGACTTAGGGAACTCGTTTAAGCAAGAAGTAACAATAGAAACACTCCATATAAGCTTGAATTTGAGTTTTCTCTCTCTAGGAATAGCCACCATGAAACCCTAACTTCTCTCTTCGAAACCAACCACACAATCACTCCTTACGCAAAACCAAGTGCATGGCTAAATTCACCATGGCCAAAAGCCTAGGACCTCACCCCTCTTAGACTCTAACATGCTACCACATGAAGCTTGCATACTCTCTCTCTCTTTTATTGTTGCCACCACTTCGAATCGACTACCAGTGTGCTTTTCCACTTCAAATTACAACTACAACTGCTTGATTTTGTTTTAGTGTCTGGAGCCACTAAGATTAAGCCCCGTTCGCACCTACTGCATCCTTTGACTTATGATTCGCAAGCCGACCCAAATTCGACCTAACGACCCAATTTATACTCGCGTCCAAATCGACCTCTTGTTACTGTTTAAGTCCTACTCTCTCTCTTATGTTTTTTTTTATGTGTTTTTTTTTATACAATTTCATGTATTATTTTTGTTTTAATTTATTTGTTGTAAATTTATTGTAATTGTAAAAAAAATCCAAAAATGGAAAAAAAAAAAAAGATAGCGAAACTTTTTTTTTTAGTTAATACAAAAAAAAACTAAAAAATAAAAAATAAAGAAAAATAATTGAGTAAAAAAATAATTAAAAGATAAAAAAATAAATAATATTTTACCACTTAGGAAAATTCATTTTTCGAAAGAATAAAATAAAATCAACTCTTCTCAAAATTATGATATTTTAGAATTTTCCAAAAATAAAAACAAATCAATATAAGACCCTTTAGATTTTTTTTTTTAAAATAAACTCGGACCGAATTAAAACGTAAATTCAATTACTTTTTAGAAATTAAAAAGAAATAATACATGTAAAAGTTTTCAGGAAAAGAACTATGGAAGTTTAATCTCGATTAGTAGATATGTAGGCACTTTTTCAGTAACTTAAAAAAATAAAAAAAATTATTTTTCCCCTTTATAAAATTTTCTTTCTTTTTATTTTCTTATTTTTTTGGCAAATAGGTACAATTTCCTCTTCAAGATGTTAATAGATATTATTAGTAGAATATTTTGAAAAATAAATACTAAATTTTGAATATTTGAAGTGGAATTCGATTAAGGTTTAAATATGATAGCCCTGAATACTCAGGGATCTGATTTTCTTGAAGTATTAAAAAATTGAAGTAAATTGAAGTATTAAAAATTGTAAGCTAGTGGCCAAATTAGAATAATTTTGCCTAATTGATTCTAAATCATTTTATCTCGATTTTACCAGGTGGTGACTTCATTTATTTTTGAAAATAAGAAACCGAGTTTTCCTTAATTTTTGTCGAGGATTTAAATCAAATAGACTTAGTGATGCGAACTGTGACTAAGAACAGACAAAGCCGATCGCTAGATAGATCCAAGTTTGCAGAAAGCTCGAAAGAGTTAATAGGAAAAGTACGAAATGACAGAATGACGAATGGAACAATAAACAAAACCTAAGAACAGCTTTAGAGGATATGATGCATCAATAGAACTTCCGAGGACTCACAGCATAATTTGATATGACGCACGAATCGGTTTGATGAGGTTACTTGCCACCTAGTCTTGCTCAAGAGTTAGGATAAGAGTGATGCCGAAAGTAAATAATGCAATGTTTACGCAAAGGAGGAGTACTATAAAAGTATATTAATCATTATCTACCTGCAACTATAATTACAAAGATATTTATACCCATAAGTTAAGGCATCTTGCCTAAAAGGGAAATAACAAAAGGCCATTTCCTAAGGAATTAATATACAAGATACAAAAGAATAAAAATGAATACATAAGGAAGACAATCATTAGTGCAGCGGATTCTACATATGATTTTATATATGTAGCGATGCTGTTACGCCCCGAAGCGGCAGAGTCATAACAGCCCCACCGTGTAAACCATCCTAAGATAGAGGTTGACCTTACAACCGCTATCTTAGATTTGATCTACACAAGGCGTCCACAACTAACTCGCTTTGAAGTAAACAGTTTGTAATTTAAATAAATCATTTACTTAAGAAAGTGAGGAAATATATATATATATATAATATAATTCAGTTATTGTAATTAAAATTTACAATACTTTTTCATAATATATTTTCTAGTTATTACATTATTCAGAAATGAAAAATAATTCTAAAATAAAAACTTAGACCTTAAAATTTTGTATTTATTCTTCAATGTTTTTCCTCACTCCCTAGAATCCAACAGTTGCTAGCTTTAGAGTAATTAGTTGCCACTTCTTAGCCAGCACCTGCACAACGTTTATAGGGATGTGAGCAACTACAGTTTAGTAAATTAGGATGGAGGACTTAAAACTATACCATACATACAACAAAGTTTTCAATCACTTATTAGGTGCAATGCATGTGTAAGCAAATGCTATCGTACAACGTTGTCCGGCCCGTCGTGAGATTAGAGAAATTGCGCTCGCTTTAATCCGGGTTGAGGAGTTGTCGTAAATGCAATAGCTCATGACCAAACCCATGCTTGTGTAACGGAGATCTTGCTCCTCTCGCGACTACCTTCGAACCACTGTCTTCACCCTTACCGTGACCTCCTCTCTTGTCACTTAGTTCGACTAAGGATGAAGAAGGGACCATTTTGTAATCCCACGCTATCCCTTTCGAAGGGGTCGGTATTTGGCCGGAGAGTCCTAAGTTCGCCTAACGGGTTGCCGTGCATGTCCGATTATGATTGCTGGTCGTATATTTGATTAAGTCCAATTTAGGGTGATCAATCATTCCATACAAATCATACAATACATGCTAGAGTAACAAACAGAGTCATAGCATCACCCATAATCAAGCACATGCACACATCCAACTATCTAACAAGCATAACCAAGCATAATGTTAAGCCTCCAAAATATTGCATCGTATAAATCCCAACTTACCTCAACTCCTCGCTCATTCACTCGAGGTCCGATTTGTTCAGGCTATCGCCGATCATCCCTATATCACAAACGTTGTTTCAGCTTTTCATATAACTATTATAGGTTCATTTTATCCTATAATGCTTATTGTTAAGTTTTGTTTAGGGTTTAATATGCTTAATTATCTAGGTCTTAAGTCTTTTATAATTATTTTAGGCTTGGGGTTAGGTTCGGGTTCGGGTTCGGTTTCCACATCGATTTCTAAATTAGGTTCTAGTTCGATTTCTAAGTAATGTTTTATATTCCAACCCTAAAAATTCGTTTCAACTCATAATTTGAAATTAATCACATTACTTTCCAATCTCTTAAATATCATTATTACCCTTAGTCAGTATTTTATTTCACCCGGTACACTTATATCCTTATTAGTGTACCGAATTTACTCTTGATGTGAGAAATTTTTATATTTTTCATATAATTACATAAATTTAAGTTTCTTATCATATTTATTATATATCCCTATTATTTATATAATATCAATTTTTATCCTAATATTTTCTATTTATTATATTTTCAAAAATTACATATTATGCATTATTACCTATTATGTACATAATGCACTTCTAATATTTCTATCACTTTAATTACCATCCCTAAACATCAATTATCATTTCAAAATGTCTAAATTCATCCTAAATCAGATTTTACTCCTAATTTCCCTAATTTACAAAATTAACTTAAAGTTAACTATTTTTCCCTATTAATCATTTACTACATAATTAACCTAATAATTACATCTAACACCCTAAATGCTACAGGTAGCATACTCCATCAGATTTCAACATCCTAAAACATATAATTATTCACTAAATCAGTAATTAATCATTTAATAACTTAATTAACCCTAAATTACCCATTTTATGCCTCATTTTAGGGCCTAAAAATTATCTAAAAATTTTGAAAATTAATTTTTGAAATCGGCCTTCATAGCATTGTTCTATATCATCTAAGTAATCTATACAAAAATTTTGGGTTTGAAACTACACTCCTAGGGTTATTTATTTTTAAACCGAAATATGCTTAGTTTTGCAAGATTTCTTAAGGACCATATATTACGAGACATATTTTCATCAAAATAATATTTTTTCTAAAAACTACATGCAAAAATATTCCAGAATAATAAAATTCATAATTTTCTAAGAATATTTACTATTTTTACAAAATTACACAAGAATCGGGCTGAAAATCGGACTTACCGATCTGGGTGGCTCCGGCCACCGTCAGTTGTCGTGGCCTTGTTGGCCAACCTGGGCGCTGCCACCACCGTGTGGTGGTGGTGGCCGTTCACTTCCAACTGCTCGTCTGGTGGGGGTTCCCTTTAAAGGCCTTAATTGCACAGTTTTTCCTAATTTTTTTCTAACCCGAATTTTTCTCTCAATGTTCGCCTCTCTCTATTTTTCTCACTTTCCAATCTACCTGAATGAGCTCTGTGATTTTTTCTGATATTTATAGAGCTTTGAGGAATTTATTGTGTATTAAATTGGACAAGATAATTGCCTTATCTCTTAATTTTTGGCTTTTGTGTTGTCTTAATTTAATTTGCCGAATTTTTTCTTATTTTTCCTAGCTACCACGACCCAATTCTGGATCCTTCCTTATTTTTCTTGATTTTTCCTTAATTAATTATGAATTTTCTTTAAGTATTTAGTATTATTTTAGCACATTTTGCGTATTTTAAGTAATTACGCGTATTTATACCTACATGTAAATTTATATATAGTATAAATAAATATTCCTAAATATCATTTAGGTCATTCTATTATTTTTAGTATACATATAATTTATCTCTAGTGATTCGTTAATTATCGGAATGCATTTTAAGCATTTTCGATAAATAACGAGTTATATATATATAATTTGGAATTTTTATAGTCTTTTATTTTATTGCTTATTTTTTTTAAATTCAAACTTACGAGATCATTTTTACTAATATTTTTAGCTTTACCTTATAATTTAGGTTTATAGATGCGGTATTGGTGATGCTGTTGGAAGATGTGAACAAAAAGGTATGGATAGTCTGCTTGTCCAAACAGGAGCGGCTTGGTCAATTTGGACTCTTTCTCTCAACATCTTGATAAGGGTACGGCTGAGTAACTAATTAGCTAAGCATGTGTTAGAATGAAGATGGGATGTTGTCTTAGCCTTCCATTTCTTGGTACACAACATGCGAGAAACAAGTAGTCACTCAACTCAGTAGGTAGAATGAGTTTGCAAGGAGATACTCGGCCTCTGCATGAGTCGGCTGGAATAAGGGGATTTGTCTTGTTAGTCCCTTTAGTCCTTAGGCTCGGCTATAGGTCAGTAGTTCAGTAACTTGATTCCTATCATTCCTTCCGGATTGTTTTAGATTTGGGTTTAAATCCGAATGGTCTTCGTTTAGCTCTTTGTCAGGGTAATATAGATTGAGGTCGGCAACATTAAAGGTGTTAGAAACCCCATAGTCCTCGGGTAACTCCAATCTATAAGCATTGTCATTGATCTTCTAGAGGATTTTGAAAGGTCCTTCAACTCTTGTAGATAATTTGTTCCTCCTCTTGTTCGGGAACCATTCTTTGCTGAGGTACAGCCATACCAAGTCTCTTAGCTAAAATTACTTAGCTGTCCTACCCTTAGTCTTTTCCTACATCCTTCTAGCAGCTTGGTCGATATGCTAAGTGATTTTATCATAGATGTGCTAGAAGGATTGTACTTTAGTTGAGGCGTTATGGTCATCTTGTGTTGGTGCAAGTATAAGGGTGTGGTCAAAGGGCAACTTGAGATTGAAACCATAGACTACCTCGAAGGGAGTCTGCTTAGTAGTGTCATGCACTGTTCGGTTGTAAGTGAACTCAACCACTGGTAAGTAGACGTCCCAATCAACCAAGTTCTTACCTATTGCAGCTTGAAGTAGTGATCCTAAAATGCGATTGACTACCTCTGTTTAGCCATTAGTTTGGGGGTGACAGGAAGTACTAAATAGTAGTTTGGTTCCCATTTGATGCTATAAGGTCTTTTAGAAATGGCTTAAGAACTTTGCATCTCTATTGAAGACTACACTTTTCAGCATGTCATGTATCCGCACAATCTCCTATAAGAAAAGAGAAGCAATAGCCGAAGTATCGTTAGTTTTGGAGCAGGGCAGGAATTGTACCATTTTTTTGAACCGATCCATGACGACCATTATAGAATCTTGGTCTCAAGTAGTTTATGGTAGTCCAAGAACAAAGTTCATGCTTAATTCAGTCTATGGCTTCGTCAAGATAGGTAAATGCATTGCTTTCCCTTGCTCGGCTCAGCACTTAACCCTCTTGCACACAGCAAAGCTTTCGATAACTTAGTGCGCATCTCTTTTTATTCTCGACCAAAAGAATCGACCATTTAATAGTTCATAAGTCCTTCTTTCTCTAAAATGTTCGGAGACTCCTCTACTATGAGCTTCCCTAAACAATAGTTCCCACAATGAACAGGTCGGTATGGATAATTTTCCACTTCAAAACAAGTAACCATCCTCCATTGTTCTTCTATCAACACATTGCATGATTATGGGTCTAAAGTGTGGATCCCTAGAATACTGTTCTTTGATACTTGCAAATCTAAACAGCCTAGTCTGAAGTTTGGTTAAAAGCATATGTCTCCTTGGAAGAGCATCTGTAACTATCTTGCTCTTTCTCTACTAGTATTTTATTATAAAATTGAATTCTTCAAGGAATTTAACCCATGTAGCCTATCGTTTCGATAACTTCATTTGACTTTGGAGGTACCTTAGGAATTCATGGTCAATGTAGATGACAAGCTCTTTTAGTAGTATATAATGTTGCCATACTTGCAGTGCTCGAGTCAGTGTCAAGAGTTCTTTGTCATACACAGAATAATTCAACTACGGTCCTCTGAGCTTTTCATTGTGGAAGGCAATGGGTTGGCCATTCTGCATTAGGATAATGCTTATTCTAATACCTGATGTGTTACATTCTAACTTAAATATTCTTTTAAAGTCAGGTAAAACCAACACCAGGGTGGAGGCCAACCTTTCTTTTATCTTGGCAAAGCTTTTTTCCTCCCTTTCTCCCTACTAGAAGTTAGTGTTTTTCTTTGTTAGCTTAGTAAGTGGTGTGGCAAAGATGCTAAAATTCTTGATGAATCATCTATAGAACGAAGCTAGTCTGTTGCGAATCGTAGCCAAGAACAGATAAGGTTGGTCGTTGAATGGGTCCGAGCTTGCAAAAAGCTTAAAAAGAGTTGATGAGGAAATGTACGAAAGGGTGAAACAGTAAGCAAAACCTACGAATAGCTCTAAAGAATATGACACACCAATGGAACTTCTAAGGACTTACGACACAATTCGATGTGATGCACGAATAGGTCCAATGAGGTTACTCGCCACCTAACCTTGCTTAAGGGAAATGATAAGAGTGATGCCGAGAGTAAACAACAGTGTTTACGTAGGGAGGAAGGTACTCAAAAGTGTATTGAAGATTATCTGATGTCTTATAACTACAAGTACAAGGGTATTTATACCCGTAAACTAGGGTAATTTACTTAAAAGGGAAAAGACAAAAAGGACATTTCCTCAGGGGGGGGAATGTATATGTTATAAAGGGGCAAAAATGAATATACAAGGAAAATAATCATTGGTACTATAGATTTTATATGTGATACTGTACACATAGCGATGCGGCATTGGCGAGATCGTTAGGAGATGCGGACAAAAAAAGTATGGACAAATGGGCTTGTCCGAGTAAGGATGGCTTAATCAATCCGGATTCTCTCTCTCGACTTCTTGGTAAAGATAATGCCGAGTGATTGTATGGCTTGGCACCAGATAGTTCTCATCTACTCCACAAACCATAGAATAATGGGCTATCATACGGCACGGCATTAAAGGTGATTCAATAAGGAAGTATTTGGCTTCAGCAGGGGTTGGTTGGAACATAAGGATTCGACATACTAGCCCCTTCAGTCCTTAGGCTTGGCTGCAAGTTAGGGGTCCCGTAGCTTAATTCCCACCATTCCCTTCGAGTTGTTTTGGATTTGGAATCAAATTCGAATGGTGTTCACTCAGTCCTCTGTTAGGGTGATATGGGTTAAGGTCAATAATGTTGAAGGCGTCAAAAACTTCATAGTCTTCAGGTAGCTTCAACTTGTAGGCGTTGTCATTGATTTTTTGGAGGACTTTGAAAGGTCCTTCTGCCCTTGCAAATAGCTTGTTCTTCCTTTTGTTCGGGAATCGCTCCTTGCTAAGGTGTAGCCATACCAAGTCTCCCAGTTGAAACTTTTTGGCCGACCGACCTTTGGTCTTTTCATGCTTTCTCCTGGCAGCTTAGTCGATGTGCCAAGTGACATTATCGTAGATGTGTTGGAGAGATTGTGCTCTGGCCGAGGCGTTACGGTCCTCTTGTGCAGGTGCTGGTATAAGTATAAGGGCGTGGTTGAGGGGCAACGAGGGATTGAATCCATAGACCACCTCCAAGGGAGTCTACTTGGTGGTGTCATGTACGGTTCAGTTATAGGCAAATTCAACCACTGGCAGGCAAACGTCCTAATCAGCCATGTTCTTACCTACTGTAGCTTGGAGTAGTGACCCCAAAGTACAATTAATCACCTCTGTTTGGCCGTCAGTTTGGGGATGACACGAGGTATTGAAGAGTAATTTGGTTGCCAACCGATACCACAAAGTTCTCCAAAAATGGCTCAAGAACTTTGGGTCTCTATCGAAGTCTACACTTCTCGGTACATCGTATGTCCGCACAACCTCCTGTAAGAAAAGAGAAACAATAAACAAAGCGTCATTAGTTTTGGTGTAGGGCACAAAGTGTGCCATCTTACTAAACTGATCTACTATGACTATTACAGAATCTTTTCCTTAGGCAGTTCTTGGTAGTCTGAGAACAAAGTCCATACTTAGCTCAGTCTACAGTCTCGTCGGAATAGGTAGGGGAATTGCTTTCCCTTGTATGGCTCGGCACTTAGCCTTTTTGTACACAACATAGCCTTCGACCAAAAGAATCGGCCATTTAATAGTTCACAAGTTCTCCGTTCTCCAAAGTGTTCGGAGAGTCCACCACTATGGGCTTCCCTGATTAATAATTCCCGTAGAGAACAAGTCAGCACGTACAGTTTCCCGCCTCGAAATAGATAGCTATCCTCCACATAATACTCGTCCATTGTCTTCCCATCCGTGCATCACATAATTATTGGTCCAAAGTGTGGATCCTTGAAGTACTGTTTTTTGATATTCGTAAAACTAAACAGTCTGGTCTGCAGTTTTGACAAGAGCACATGCCTCCTTGAAAGAGCATCTGCAACTACGTTGCTCTTTCCTTACTTGTATTTGATCACAAAATTGAATCCCTTAAGGAATTCAACCCATCCCGCCTGCTACTTGGACAGTTTAGTTTAACTTTAAAGGTACCATAGTGACTCGTGATCAGTATATAAGACAAATTCTTTCGGCAGTAGATAGTGCTGCCACACTTGCAGTGCTTAGATTAGTGCCAAGAGTTGTTTGTCATATATGGAGTAATTTAATTAGGGTCCTCAGAGCTTCTTACTGTAGAAGGCAATTGGTTGTCCTTCCTACATACAACGCCTATTCCAATGCTTGACGCATTGCACTCCAGCTCAAAAATTTTATCAAAGCCGAGGAGTACTAACATTAGGGCAGAGGTTAGCTTCTTCTTTACCTTAGCGAAACTCCTTTCCTCTCGTGGAAAGCATACATGGGCAGTATGTCGCAGAGAATCTGGTTGGAGTAATTGCCGATAATGAGCAGTAGTAATACTTATTGAGTGACGTGTAATGCTCCCTTGTCACTTAACCATTACAGCTTGTACGGCTTCGGATGCTCAACAATTGACAACCTCAGTTTTGAGACAAGGTCGATTGACGCTACATTGGTACAACTTCCACTATCCATGATGAGGACATATGTCTATTCATTCACCTTTCAAGTGATATGAAATAAGTTCTCTCTTTGCTTCTCCTCTCATGAAGGTTCCACGCTCATAGTGCGTTGGACAACCAGGAGTAACTGGTCCAAGTCCTCAGCATACACGTCTTCCTCGATTAACTCTTTCTTGGCATTCTCATTCTCGGCAGGAACCTCCTCCTCCTTGGGTTCCTCATCCATTCTCTCTACGTCTAACTTCGGGGTATCTTCCTTAATGACCATTGTTCTTCGGTTCGGGTACTGAGTAGCCATATGTCTGAACCCTTGGCACTTGAAGCATTTGATCTGGCTAATCTTCCTACCAGACCCTTGCCCTTTCTCATACGTTCGGGTTGGCACTACATCTTCAGGCTGACTTTTCTGCTCAGCTTTGACATTTATCTTACTTCTTGGCTCGGCACTCGACAGCATCCAGTGACTTGCTTATGCCGGTTGGCTAGTCAGCACTCTGGTTTCTACTCAACTTCTTCTTTGCCTCTCTACCCGCTGGGTAATCCTAATAGCTTCATCCATTGTGTCAAATCGTTGGAGTTCCACAATGTTTTAGATGTCTCCTCTCAATCCAGTGACAAACCTTAAAACTGTTCAGGCAAGTGGTTCCTCCACTTCGCATCTTATCATAAGCATTTGAAATTCTTGAACATATTCATCAACAGTTTAACCTACTTGTCTTAGCTCCTAAAGACGTATGAAAGTATCTTGGAGATATGTTTCCAGCACGAATCTGTTTCTAAGCATCCTCTTCATCTCAGGTTAAGTATTAATCTTTCGGTACAAATTCTTCCACTACATGGCGGCATATCCAAAAAATTCAACAGCAGCAGTCGTCCTCACTTTCTTGTAATCCTCATACGGGTAATAATCAAATACACACTCCACCTTCTCTTCCCAATCTAGGTACTCGTCAATATTTCCAAACCTATTGAAACTCAGAATCTGAAGCTTCATATGGTCGAATGCTCTGGGTACTCGTACACGCTCCTCTTCAAAATATTTTTCTTCCTCCTCATCAAGCTCTTTCAGGTCTATCCTTGCCTTATTCGTCCGCCAACTCCTCCAACTCCTCCACCTTGAAATGGTCGAGTTGGGTTCTGACCTCTAACAAGGTGAGCAGCTTGTGGAGTGTTTTATGCAGCCTTAATTGGTCAGCAAGACAGTGCATGAACATCTCGGATCAAATCTACTGAGAGGTTAGCTACCTCATCAAGTATCTCGTCAGTACTTCTGCGAGTTCCTTGAGATTGACGCGTATGGTGGATAACTCCACTATCATCATCAGTACCAACATTCATATTTGAGTCTGTCATTTTTCCTCGTAGATTTAGAATTTAAACAAACACTTCAAAAAGTGAACAACTAATAATACCGCAGTTAAATGAACTCAATAACCGACTTTGTTTCAAACAGGCAAAACAAAGTATAATAAAAATCCAAGAAGAGTTAATTATAGTTCACACAAAACCTTCGCTTCAATACCAAGATGTTGTGAACTGTAGCCAAGAACAAACAAGGCCGATCGCTAAATGGGTTCGAGCTTGCAGAAAGCTCGAAAAGACTTAATGAAGGGAAGGTACGAAAGGGTGAAATTAAAGGATGAAAACAGTAAGTAAAACTTACGAACAGCTCCAAAGGATATGACGCACCAATGGAACTTTTGAGGACTCATAGCATAATTTGATGTAACGCACGAATAGGTCCAATGTGGTTACTCGCCACCTAACCTTGCTTAAGGGAAATGATAACAGTGATGCTGAGAGTAAACAACAGTGTTTACGTAGGGAGGAAGATACTCAAAAGTGTATTGAGGATTATTTGATGTCTTATAACTACAAGTAAAAGGATATTTATACCCGCAAACTAAGATAATTTGCCTAAAAGGGAAAAGACAAAAAGGACATTTCCTAAGCGGGGCAATGTACATGTTGTAAAGGGGCAAAAATAAATATACAAGAAAAATAATCACTGGTACTACAGATTCTACATGTGATACTGTACATGTGGCGATGTGGCATTGGTAAGGTCATTAAGAGATGTAAACAAAACAAGTACGAACAGATGGGCTTGTCTGAGTAAGGATGGCTTAATCAATTCGGATTCTCTCTCTTAGTTTTTTGGCAAAGATAATGTTGAGTGATTGTATGGCTTGGCATCGGATAGTTCTCATCTACTCAGCAATCCATAGAATAATGGGCTGTCATACGGTACGGCATTAAAGGTGATTCAACAAAGAAGTACTCGGTTTCAGCAGGGGTTGGTTAAAACATAAGGATTCAACATACTAGCCCCTTTAGTCCTTAAGCTGAGCTGTAAGTCAGGGGTCTCGAAGCTTGATGCCCATCACAGTCCATAAAAGCTTCTCACATCGGTATAAGTAGTAGGAGTCAACTACTTTACAATTGCTCGTAAGCCACTTTTACTGACTACATAACCCAAGAATACCACTTCTTCCTGCCAAAAGCAACATTTCTTAAGATTGCAGAATACTCTCTCGACATAAAGGACATCTGATACTTCTCGGAGATGCCCCTAGTGATGTGGCATGTCAACACTGTAGACCGATATGTTGTCAAAGTACACCATAACACATCTTCCAATCAAATGTCTTAATATGTGGTTCATCAATCACATGAAAGTGCTCGGGGTGTTCGACAGGTCGAATGACATGACCATCTACTCATAGTGTCCATGCCAAGTTTTAAATGCAGTCTTCTACCCATCTCCTAGCCTCATACGGATTTAATGGTAGCCATATTTCAGGTCAATCAAACTAAAGACCTTAGCTCCACTACTCAACTCATCTAACATGTCTTCTAACCTCGGGATCGGATACCTGTATTTAATCGTGATCTTGTTTATGGCTCGGCTATCGATACACATTCGCTAGGTTCCATCCATCTTCGACACCAAAAGCGCTGGCACAATACAAGGGTTGAGACTTTCTTGAACATATCTGATCTCTAATAACTCATTGACTTGGCATTGGAGTTAAGAAGCCTACTAGGAATTCATTCGATATGATAGCTTATTCAACAATGCAGTGCTAGCTGCTAAGTCAATGTAGTGTTTTAAGCCTCGAGTTGGGGGCAACCCCTTAGGTAACTATTCTGGGAACAGGTCAGCATACTTGTCCAGCAATTCCTTGATTTCCTAAGGTAGTTTACCTCACTCCTGCATTTCTAATAAGCACCTGACCAATATGAAGGTCGGCTCGTCAACATTGATGGCTTCTTGCCTACTCATCACCAGAGCCTTCTTTGATCCACGAGCAAGTTTTGTCTGCAACTTGTTAACTTCTCTCGATGGCATTTGGTTTAGTGTGATCTTTTGATCATCCTTCTCGAACATGTATATGTTCTTGTAGTTGTCATGGATAACTCTTCTATTGAACAGCTACGGTCTACCTAGTAACATGTGGGAAGTACACATGTGTGGCACGTCTCAGAGAATCTGGTTTGAGTAATTCTCTATAATGATTGGTAATAGTATTTACCAAGTAACATGTAATGCTTTCTTCTCACTTAACTAGTACAAATTGTACGGCTTTGGATGTGCCACAGTTGGCAACTTCAATTTTGTAATAAGATTGGTATATACTACATTTGTGTAACTTCTACTGTCCATAATGAGGGCACATACTTGATTATTTACCTTACATATGGTATGAAACAAATTCTCTCTTTGCTCCTCCTCTCGTGAAGGTTTCATGTTCATAATATGTCGGACAACTATGAGTAACTAGTCTAAGTCCTCAACAAACATGTCCTCCTCAATCAGTTCTTTCTTGGCGTTCTTTCTTGGTAGAGACCTCCTCTTCTTCAGGTTCCTCATTGGTGCTATCTACTTCTAGCTTCGAGATCTCTCCCTTGACAACCATCGTTTGTCGATTCGGGTACTAAGCAACTATGTGTTCGAACCCTTGGCACTTAAAGCATTTGATCTGGCTTGTCTTCTTACCTGACCCTTGCCCCTTCTCATAAGTTTGAGTTGGCATTTCAGTGTCAAGTTGGCCCTTTAGTTCGTCTTGGACATCTTTCTTTTGGCTCGGCTTAGTGCTCAACTGAGCTTGGTGACTTGCCTGTCTGAGTCAGATAGTCGGCATCCTCGTTAATACTTGACTCCTTCTTTGCCTTTCCACTCACTGGGCTACTCTGATGGCCTCATCCATTGTAGTAAATCATTTGAGTTCTACAATGTCTCGAATGTTTGCTCTTAATCTAGTAATGAATCTTGAAACTGTCCGAGCTGGTGGTTCCTTTACTTCACAACAGATCATAAGCATTTGAAATTCTTAAATATACTTGTTAATAGTCTGGCTTCCTTGCCTCAGCTCCTAAAGCCAAGTAAAAGTGTCTTGAAGATAAGTTTCCGGCATGAATTTGTTTCTGAATATTCTCTTCATCTCTGGCTAAGTATTAATCTCTTGGTATCTTTCTCATCTTCTCATGGCTTGGAAATTCTTTCATCACATGGCGGTGTATCTGGAGAATTCAACAACAGCAGTTCTCACCTGCTCATAATCCTCATATTGGTAATAGTCGAAAACATGCTCCACTTTCTCTTCTCATTCTCAATATTAGTCAACATTCCCAAATCTATTGAAACTTAGAATCCAAAGTTTCACATGGTCAGATGCTTTGGGGGCTTAAGCTCGCTTGTCCTTGAAGTACTCTTCTTCTTCCCCATCTCCTATGTTTGTCAAATCAATCATTCTCCTCATTTGTCTACCTACTCTTCCACTTTAAACTGGTTGAGTTAGGTTTTGACCTCTAACAGGTTGAATAGCTTGTCGGGTATTTTGTACGGTCTTAGTAGGTTGGTAAGCTAATGCATGAACAACTCGAGTCAAATTTATAAAGATGTTGGCCACCTCATCATGTCTTTCGTCAGTGCTTCTTGGAGTTTCTTGAGATTGTCGGCCATAGTGGACAACTTTACTATTGTCATCTCCTATACCAATATTCATACTAAGGTCCATCATTTTCTTCATAGATTCAGAGTTCAAATAAACACCTTAAGAATTTAACAGCTAACAAACACAGTACTCAAATAAACACAATAACTTGCTCTATTTTACATACACCAAATAGAGTACGACAGAACTTTAAAAACTAATTATAGCTCACATGAAACCTTCACTTTGATACCAAGATGATGCAAACCGTGATCAAGAATAGATAAGGCCTGTCACTGGATGTTATACCCCAAAGTCGTAGAGTCATAACAGTCCTATTATGTAAAACAACCTATAACAAGAATTGACCTCATAGTGCCTATCATAAATACGATCTACTCAAGACGTTAATGACTCCTTGCTTTGAAGTAAATAGTTCGATTAAGATTTTTAGCTAAAATTTACAGTAAAAGTAAAATCTAAAGTCATATATATATAATTACATTCATATTACCTTAAAATTCTCAGGAGATCTTACATCCTAACATAACAACCAGCTAATTTACATATCATATAGTAGTTCTTCATCTTAACAATACTAGAAAGACCTTAAACAAAAACTTGATCATTGGGCCAATGGATCCTCACTCCCTATAGCTTCAAAAGAAATCTAACCTTTAGGTAATTGTATTGCGGCATCACAAATTAGAAGTCAGGACTTGCAAAAGAATCTATGCGGGTATGAGCAACTACAGCTCAGTAAGTTGAATTGGAGACTCATGAATATATACAAGCATAATTAGGATTATTAAGCAATTATTCTCATGAAATGCAACAAATAAGTGCCATTATATAACGTAGTCCGGTTCGTTGTGAAATCAGAGTAATTTCACTTACTCTAATTTGAGTTGAGGAGTTTCCATATTATGCAACATCTCATAACTAAACCTAGGTTTGTGCAATGAAGATACTACTTCTCTTAAGACTATCCTTCGAACCAATGCTCTCATCCTCACCTCAACCTCCTCTTCTATCACTTAGTTAGGCTAAGGATGAGAAAAAACTAATTTGCTATCTAGCACTATCTTTTTCAAAGATGTCGGTGTTTGATTAGAGAATCCTAATGATCCCCTAAAGGGTTGCAATGCATGACAATTTAGGGTATTAAGGTCGACTAGGATTAGGTTCAATTTAGGATGTTTAGAAAATTTCACACCAATCCAGTCATAATAGCCATCAATCACAACATAGATTCCAGCATGAAGTCAGATATGCAAGCATATGCATAAAACTATTTACAATCACAATCATACACAATTCTAAATCTCTAAGTACTCTAAAATAGTACTCCAAATACGGTGAAGTAATAAACCCAACTTACTTGAAATCTTCAGTTGCTCACTTAATCAGTTGCAGGTTGACTTGTCTCCGTATATCATATAATATAAATACACTTTTTAATACTTATACTTCGATGATACATATTCTAGATTATGATTTAATTAAATTCTTCTTATATACTTATTATTTACTAATGATAAATTCTACATTAGTTCAGGATTCGTTTTCTAAATCAGATTCCAATTTAGGCTCTAATTAGGTTTCAACTACGAGAAATCCTAAAATTATGTTTTCAACCCTAATGTAAAATTAATGACATTATGCTCGAGTATCCTAACATCATGTTAGGTCTTAATTCAATATTCTAACGTATTCAGTATACTTTAATCTTGATTGGTATACCGAATTTACTTTCGATGTGAGAAAATTTTATATTTTTTGTATAATTACCTAAAATTAATTTTTGTACTAGATTTAATATGTACCGATATTATTATTATATTATCCAATTTAACCTATTATTTCATATTTATTAAAATTCCTATTTCACATATTACCAAATTACTCACATTTACTACATAATTCCCATATTAATTGTAATTAATACTCCAAATGCTAGGATTATGTTACCCTACCAGAATTTAATATCTTTAAACATCTAATTATCTTATAAATCAGTAATTAGTCATTTAATTACTTAATTAGTTTAAAATTACTCATTTTTCTCATCATTTTAGGGCTAAAAAAATTATTTAAAATTTTCAAAAATTAATTTTAGAAAAATGACTTCATAGTACTATTATATATCACTTAAGTATGCCTATTTATTCTAATTCTAAATATGCTCGGTTTTGTTCAATTTCTTAAGAACCCTATATTTACAGACATGATTAAACTTAATCAATATTTTTTCCTAAATCTACATACAATAAAACAGTAGAATAATAAATTTCATAATTTTATGGGTAGAATTAATAATTTTAAGAAATTTTACAAAATCGGATGAGATTTGAGACTCACTTGGTTTTTGAGCTTTCAACCACCAACACCAGTCTAAGGTGTGTTAGTTGGTCCAAGCAATCGGTTTGGAGTGGGGTGGTGGTTCGGTGGTGATGTATAGGTTTGGCTTACTTATCTTAATTGCGTAGATTCGAGAAATTTTTTCTAAAACCCTAATTTCCTTCAATTTTCGATGCTCTTCAATTTTCCTAATCTTCTAACTGTCCAAATAGTCTTTTAAATTTTTTTGGCTATTTATAGAGCTATAAAGTAAGCTTTATGCATTAATTTAGACAAGACATGGCCTAAATTTCTTCCATTTTGTCTTTTTTGTTGCTTGAATTTAATTAGTCAAATTTTCTCTTCTTTCCTCCTAGTTGCTACGACTTGATCTAGATCATTCCCAATCTCTCTGATTTTTCTTTGATTTTTTTATAATTTTCTTTAATTATTTAGCAATTTTTTAGTAAATTTCAAGCAATTTAGGTAATTTCATGTATTTCTACTTATACGTAAATACATATAGAGTATAAATAAATACTCCTAAATATTATTTAAATCATTCAATGATTATTAGTATACATATAATTTATTTCTAGCGATTAATTAATTATTGGAATGCATTTTACGCATTTTCGATAAATAACAAGTAATATACTTAAAATTTGAAAATTTTATATTCTTTTATTTTATTACTTATTTTCTTAAATTCAAACTTGCGAGATCACTTTTAATAATATTTTTAGTTTTAATTTATAATTTAGGTTGGATTGGATCATTTAGTCGATTGTCCTAAATCTTATATACTAAGCTTAATCCTACAGTTATAAAGCCTACATTTTAGGCTTACATTGGATGGATCTAAGCTTGTAGAACGCTCGAAAGAGTTAATGGAGAAAGTGCAAAATCATAGAATGACGAATGGAATAGTAAGCAAAACCCACGAATAACTTTAGAGGATATGATGTACCAATGAAACTTTCGAAAACTCACAGCACAATTCAATATGATGCATAAATCGATCTGATGAGGTTACCTACCACCTAGCCTTACTTAAGAGTTAGGATAAGAGTGATGTCAAGAGTAAACGATGCAGTGTTTACACAAAAGAGAAGTACTCAAAAAGTGTATTGATCATGATCTGCTTGCAGCTATAGTTATAAGGGTATTTATATCCATAAGTTAGGGCATCTTGCCCAAAAGGGAAAAGACAAAAGGCCATTTCCTAAGGAATTAATATACAAGACACAAAAGGTAAAAATGAATATATAAGGAAGACAATCATTGCTGTAATGGATTCTACACATAATTCTATATACGTGGCAATACGATATTGGTGATACCGTTGGAAGATGTAGGCAAAAAGGCACGAATAATTTGCTTATCCGAGCAGGAGTAGCTTGGTTAGTCCGAACTCTTTCTTTTGGCATCTCGGCAAGGTTACGACCAAGTAACTAATTAGCCAGCATGTACGAGAATGAAGATGGGATGTTGGCTCGGCCTTCCATTTCTCAGCACACAACATGCAAGAAGCAAGCAGTTAATTAGCTCGATAGGTAAAATGGGTTAGTAAGGAGATACTCGAACTTCACATGAGTTGGCTGGAACAGGAGGATTTGTCTTGCCAATCTCTCTAGTCCTCAGGCTCGGATATGGGTCAATGGTCCAATAGCACGATTCCAATCACTTAAGGTTTGATTTAAATCATATTAAGGAAAACAAATAAACCAAAAATGTTCAAGCCCAAAACATTTCATATGACTTATAAACTGAACCATTAGTAATGTTACATTGGTTTTTATTACATCATAGTTTTTCTTTTTCAAGATGTTTAGGCTTCTAACTTGCTCTAAGAGGAAGATTGGGATGTAAGACTTACCTTGTAGAAACTGGCTTACTAATTCTACAACCATAAAGTAGATAAGGAACTTTCCATTTGGGAATAGAATGCCAAGATAAAAGCTTTAATTCTATTCTATCTTTAAGTTTAGGGAATGCCGCAAAGGATGGTCTACTCGTTAGAATTAGATTCAGTTGTGGACCAAGCTTTTAAATCTTCTAATTTGATGCAGTTCACATTGCAATTTTTTAGAGCCTTGTTTACTTTAACCTTTTAGATTCCTAAGAATCTTGAAAAAGCGTTTATTAAGTCAACTTCCAAGTTTGGAGTATATATGCTTTCCAAGGGAAGGGCTTAAAGCAGTTAAGTATACTCTTCAATTGTTGGACTAATTAGGTAGGATCTAACTCAAAAAGTTACCTCTTCGAGTTCCCAAAAATTAATCAAGGCCTTAATTAAGCTTATCTCAATTTTTACCTAGGGAAGTGATAGAATGGGCCTTATCTGGTTAGTGATGTTCTCTTACTCCCTTAGATTGAAGTACTAAAACCATTGGTCTAAGGCAAGCTTGGGGTTGATGAACTTGTCAACAAACATTCCTCTAAAATGCACAGAGTTTAAACAAGCGCTTCCTTATAAGGTGATCATACGCAACACTTAACCTTTAGAGGTAGTTGGTTAAGTTATGTTTAGCTACATCACATTTCTCATCCAATGCCTCCAAGTCTAACATTCTGGGTATATCAGGCTCTAGTTCAACATTTAGAGCTAAACAAGCCAATGGTACTAAAACCTCAATTAGTCCTATGGCCTTTGTGCCATATACTAAAGAGAATGGTATTGCTCTGGTAGGTATGTGTTTTGAACTGCTATAGACCTATAATGCCGGTGGCAACTTATTGTGCCATTCCTTTTTATTATCATGTACCATTCGGCTAAGGACTTTCAAGAGTGTTTTATTCGTCGCTTCGCCTTGACCATTTCCCTTTGGATAATATAGTATGGACTTTATGTGGTTGGTATTATAAGATTCCAATAACTACCAAACATGTAAATTGTTAAATGGAGTCCCATTATCTATCATCACTTGCCTCGTGATTCCAAATCTACAAATGATATACTCCTTCATAAAGGTAGCCATTATCGGTCCAGTTACCTTCTTTAAGGGAATAGCTTCCACCCATTTTGTAAAACACTTGATGCTCACTAGTACCCATATGCATCCTCTAGATGGTGGATGTATGGGATTGATTAAATCAAATGCCCAAGTGTGGAATAGCCAAGGAATTGTCAAACTATGTAGCTTAATTGCCATAGAGTTAGCATAAGACATACTTTTTAGCAAAATTAAAAGCATCCAATGATGGGAATCAGGCTACTAAACCATTGACCCATAGTCGAGCCCAAAGACTAGAGAAACTAGCAAGATGAATCTTCCTGTTCCAGCCGACTCATGCAAAGGCTGAGTATTTCCTTACCGATCCATTCTGCCTATTGAGTCGAGTGACTGACTGTTTCTTGCATGTTGTATGCCAAGAAACGAAAGGCCGAGACAGCATCCCATCTTCATTCTCGCACTTACTCGGCCGATTACTTACTCGGCCATACCCCTATTAAGATGCCGAGAGAAAGAGTCTGGACTGACCAAGCCACCCTTGTTTGGATAAGCAAACTATTCATACCTTTTTGTTTACATCTTCTATTGGCATCACCAATACCACATCGCTACGTATATAGAATTATGTATAAAATCTATTGCACCAATGATTGTCTTCCCCGTATATTCATTTTTATCCTTTTGTGTCTTATACATTAATTCCTTAGGAAATGCCCTTTTTGTCTTTTCCCTTTTGCGCAATATGCCCTAACTTACGGGTATAAATACCTTTGTAATTGTAGCTGCATGCAAATAATGATCAATACACTTTTTAAGTACTTCTCCCTTATGTAAACACTATATTGTTTACTCTCGGTATCACTCTTATCCTAGCCCTTGAGCAAGGCTAGGTGGTGAGTAACCTCATCGGACCGATTCGTATGTCATATCGAATTGTGTCGTGAGCCTTCGAAAATTCCATTGGTGCGTCATATCCTCTAAAGCTATTCGTGGGTTTTGCTTACTATTCCATTTGTCATTCTATCATTTTGCACTTTCCCCATTAACTCTTTCGAGCTTTTTGCAAGCTTAGACTCATCTAACGACCAGCTTTATCTATTCTTGGTTACGGTTCGCATTATTCATCTCCATAGTTGGCCAATAATAGCCTTTGTCGAGGAGCTGATAATACAGCTTCCTACTACCTTAATGTTCACCACATTCTCTAGAATGGAGTTCTTTTAGTATCATCTTAGTTTTAGGTGGCGCCACATACTACAAAGGTAATTATCTATTTAATTACCTAATTAGTCCAAAATTACTCGTTTTATGCATCATTTTAAGGATTTAAAATTATTTAAAATTTTTGAAAATTAATTTTTGAAAAAGGGCTCATAGCATTACTTTAAATGCACTAACTAGCCTACATAAAAATTTTATGCTCAAAACTATACTCCTAAGGTTATTTATTTTTAAACTGAACAAAGCTCGGGTTTGTGAGATTTTTTAAGGACAGTATATTTTCATGTATCAATTCACCAAAATAAAATTTTCCTTAAATCTACATACTAAAATATCTCAGAATAACAAATTTCATAATTTTCTAAAAATATTTAATATTTTTACAAATTAAACAAAAATCGGATTGAAAATCGAACCCACCTATCCGATCAACTTCTAGCCACCAAAGGTGGCTCCAAGTGTATCAGCTAAGTTGGGCGATGGTGGTAGGGTAGTGTAGTGGTGGCTATTCATTTTTAGGTGGTCGTCGGATGTGGATTCTCTCCTAAAGTTCTAATTGCACAAATTTTCTTTTTATAATTTTTGTAAATAATCATAACCCTCAATATTTCAATTCTCTATTTTTCTATTCTCCCAACTGACCAAATAAGCTTCTAATTTAATTTGGGTATTTATAGGGTTGCCTAGATATTTTTTCTTCATTAATTTGACTTGACATTAGCTTTATCTTATCATTTTTCTACTTTCTATTTGATGAATTTTAATTGGTTGATTTTATTTATTCAATTCCAATCTACTACGCTTCAATTATGGACAATTCCATATTTTTCCATAATTTGCTTGATTTTTTTTTTTTAATTGAGTTGGATCGAATAATTTGCTCATTCACCCTAAATTCTACAAACCAAACTCCAAGTAGTTGATTGCAAAACTTACAGCATGCTTCTAGTACAACTTATAAGTAAAGGGTAACTCGAATTGTATACCAAAAAAAGGGATAACATTTAGACACAATTGTCAGGTCAAGACGTTACATATTTAAGGAGAAAAATTGTGATACCCCATAGTTAAATATCATACATAGATTATGGTATTGGTTTATAAGATCATGATAATGAATACCTCATCAACATGAGATTGCAACTTTTGAGCTAAGTAATGTTAATGGGCTCATTTCTGTTTGTTAGTTTGTTTTATTAATTGATTTTAACATTGGGCTTTACATAATAATAACAACAACAACAACAATATAACATCTTAGGCAAATAGTGAAAAACTAATGCAAAAAACAAATATAAACCCATAAATCACTTAGCTTGAAAGTTACAACCATGTATTGATAAGATATTTACCATCGTGACTTTATTAGCTAATATCATAACCTCCCAATCTATATGGAATACTTAATCATAAGGTATTACAATCTTCTCTCCTCATCCTTCTAAATATATAATGTTCTCATCACAAAACTTTACAATTGAACCAAAATCTTTCCCTTTCTTTGGTGTACAAGTTAAACTGACCTCTACCGATCCTAGAAGCATGCCAAGAGTCATATCTTGATAGCACTCTCTGTTCTCTTCGAATCCTTTTTCTAATTTGGAGCCAAACTTGAATCGTCCACCTATTAGTATGAGGTTGACTATAATACTATTTGTATTCCTCCGAGCAAAATGTAATGAATAACCAAGCCAATAAATATTAGTGGACCTATTTTAACCACTTAGCCCAAAAGTTATAACTATGTATTAATAAAATATTCACCACCATGGTTTTATAAACTAATACCACAATCTCTCATAATTCATGTGTAAAACTTAATCATGGGTATGATAATCTCTTTCCTTTATACATGCAACAACCTTATCTTAAGACCTCATGAATAGGCTTAGTTTTTCTCTCTTTTCGATGTATAGTACGAGTTACCTACTACGTACAGGTCATTTTGGAAGCATCTTGGGAGTCACCTTATTGATGACACTCCCCATCCTTTTTGAACCCCTTATCTCAACTACAGTTAGACCCAAATTATCTACGTATTAACAGGGAATCGACTTTGATACCATTTATAATATCTTAAAATAAAAGTAGTGAATAATTAAGGCAATAAACTTAAATGAGCCCATTAACTACTTAGTTCAAAAGTTGCAACAATATATTAACAAGGTATTTACCATCATAACTTTAACTAGGAATATAATCTCCCATAATTCATGCGATACACTTAACCATAGAGTATTACAAATAATAATAATAATACACAATATAATTTATTTCGAGACATAAAAACTTGCAAAGGTTGGATACTATCTAGAAAAACCATATGTTCATATAATTTCAAGAACGAAATCTTTCCTCTTATTTTTTTTTTTAAAAAAAATCAATATATTATTGTTAAGTATTATTTTGTTGACCTTATATAAAATTTTTACAAAAGTTATCATGAATAAACTATTTAATTATTTCACTTTAAACAGTTGAAGTACTAAAATAAAATAAAAAATTTGAGCAATAAAATAGAAAGAAAATGAAAGTATGATGATAGCCTTTACAATAGACATACTAATTCATCTCATTTAATAAATTAAAAGTACTAAAATGAATAAATTTAAAGTTAAAATACTAAAATGAAAAATATGTGAAAGTTGAGGTACTTTTATGTGTTTTATCCCCTATGATAAATGACTTGCTACCACATAGCACATAAATTTATCAAATCATTATATGCTGATGACGTTATCACAAGATGATCATTACCTGTTATATTGATAAAATATAAATTTATATAATTTTATTCCAACTTTACGCTATATTTATCTGCATGTCATTTATATTTTTATAGTAAAAATATATTGATTTGAAAAATAAACGAGATTGTAATTACAAGTGCAAGAATTGCATGAAAAGGAGCGAGAAGAAATAAAAGAAGAGACCCATAAGAAACTGGCATGTGTCTTCAACAAAGCCTTGTCCAACATCAGTTGAAAGGTCACACGTCCCAGCATATCTCCGTGTGCCAATCTTTTATTTTAGCCCAAATACAGTAGAAGCTCACAAGTTAAAACAATTCTCGTCTGATAGCAAATTCCACCATCCAGCGTTAATTGAATTAACGAAGTCATGTTCAGTTATCCACGGTGAAGGAAGCAGCAAAGTCCCAGTGACTGCAATTGGAATTCCTCAAGCAAGATCCAGCAACCTTCAATGCAATGAAGAAACCCTCCACCGTCCGCATGAAGTAGCACTGGTCGCAATTATTTCACAAGCCAGGAAATAGACTCATTCAGCCGTTCGTCCACGCTAGTTCATGGAAAAGATGCAAGCCCCATCACCAAGTAAATTGAAGAATGTTTGTTATCCATCAAGTGCTAGTGAATCCATGCTATGCTAATGAGTCCACTACAGTAGGAAGCAGCAACAATAGCCCATGGAAATTAAAAAGAAGCAGCCCCTATCCACAAAAGGCCGACACGTTCAAGTCCCACCCAAAGTGAACCCAGTCCAGCCATCGTCCACATCAACAGCCCATTTAATAAAGCAACAGCCGACAAAATCCAAAAGCAAGCAAACACAAGCGCCTGGAGAAAATAGTCGATTGAAAAAAGATTCAGTCACATGGGATTTACTTTCGAGAAGGATAAAAGCCAGCGTGGAAGCAGCATAATTCAGACGAGGCCACAGCATGGAGATAAACCACAGCATGGTACAGCCGGCTTCTTTTTTTCCTTCCATAGAATAGGTTTCATTTTTACTTTTGTTTTCACTTGCTATAAATAATTAGCAGAATCCACACTAGTTGGAGGCGGTAGCATAATTTATGGAGGATTCAAACCCTTCAACAAGGGCTAAGTTTTCTCTTTTCTTTTATTTTCTTTGTTCATGAATTGCATCTCTCCTTTTATAGATTTTATGCTAAATATAATTATGAAGTAGAACTCATTGTCTATGTAAGAGTTTGGGAAAGAAGAAGTAATGTTAGAAGAACTCGACCGTGGATTGGCTGGTGGGTGTATGCGAGGTATAGGATCAGAACAAAAGAAACAAGTGGAAAAGTGTTTAAAGACCGTTTTGCAATATCAGTGGTAGCAACATCAGATTTGCGAAAATGAAAGCAAGATTTATAGGAGATAATATCAGTGGTAGAAACATGATCTATCATGGATACATTCTTCGAAGGAAACAAATGTTGTATTTTGGAGAATGAGGAATGACTAAGTTAGTCATGTAACAAGCCAACATCAACATTGAGTACAGTATCATTTACTGCAATTTTATGTCCAGTGGTTACCAGACTACATTTATACTATTAATCTTGCAATAGCACCCTTACATTTACACTCTACTTCAAGTTCTTCTCATTTCGCAATGCCTTATCCCATTTTTACACCAGAAACTTTTTCCTTATATCCTATTGAATATGTGGCCTCCTTAGCTAACGTTTTAAGTACTAAGGAACCGTCTTCTTATTTGTAAGCCTATCAAGATGAACTAAGGGCTAAGGTTATGAATAAGAAGTTAGAAGCACTTGAGAATAATCATGCTTGGGAACTCACTTGTTTACCTCAAGACAAGAAGGCCATTGGTTCTAAATGGGTATTTAAGATTAAGTATAAAGCTGATGGGAGTATGGAACGATATAAAGCCTATCTTGTGGCCAAGGATTATAATCAAGTTAAAGGGGAAGACCATACTAAAACTTTTTCCCCTATAGCACATTTAAGCATTGTTTGACTCTTGCTTGTTGTTGCAATAGCCAATAAGTAGCCAATACACCAAGTAGACATTAACAATGCATTCTTACATGGGTTCATTGATGAAGAAATTTACGTGACTCCTCCTCAAAGATATACCAAAGTTAAACCCAAAAAAGTTTGTAAACTTATTCAGTCACTTTATGGCCTCAAGCAAGCTTTGAGGCAATGGAACAATAAAATTTCTAAGTTTCTCATTGCTTAAGGTTCTGCATAGTCGAAAAGCAATTGTTGTTTGTTTACTAAGCATCTTGACCATGATTTTCCTATTGTTCTTTTATATGTAGACAACATGTTTATCACGGGGACTTCTCTTCCTTCTATTGATGATTTAAGGGCTCATTTACATCAAGCTTTTACAATAAAAGATTTAGGTCTAACTTGTTTCTTTGTTGGAATTGAATTGTACACCACTAATACTAGCACTTATCTCCATTGACATAAATTTCTTCTGGATTTGTTATTTGACATAGGCCTTACAGCATCAAAACTAGCCACCTTTCCATTACCTTTTAGTGTTAAGCTCAATGCTACTAATAATGAAACAATTACAAACCTTATGGTATACAGACAACTAGTTGGGCATCTTTTATATTTGACTCTAACAAGACCAAACTTATCTTTTCCAGTTTATTTCCTTAGTCAATACTCATCCAGGCCATGTTCCTTTCATATGAAGGTAGCTATGCATTTGCTAAGTTATATCAAAGGGACCATTTCACTTGGCCTATTGTATCCTTCTATTAACTCTTTGAATTGGCTTGGATTTACTAATTCTGACTGGGCTATGAGTGCTATTGACAAGTGATCTGTTAGTGGTTTTTTCATTTCCTTAAGAAGGCTATAGTAACAAAGAACTATATCTACTTTCTCTATTGAAACAAAGTATCAAGCTATGGCAACTGCAACATGTTCCTTTGTTGTTGCCCATCTCTCTTTGTTGTGATAATAAAGCAGCTCACTCTATTGCTAATAACCTTTATCTTCATAGTAGAATGAAGTATATAGAGGTAGATATTCATTACACCAGAGATCAAGTTGCTCAAGGAATCTTGAAGACGCTTTATGTAGCTTCTAGACTACAATTAGCATATTTTTTACTAAAGTAGTTTTCGAGACTTAGCTACTCTTCTTTACTTCCAAGTTAGGCCTTAGTGAGGCTCCTACATGAGGGAAGGTATAAGACTGTTATATATTTATCCTACCATCTGTGTTGTACATATAAGTCATATGCCAATTAGTTAGTCAATTTTAAGACTCTTCTACTAAACATATATATTTATCCTTATATATTTTTCTAAGTATGGGTAATAACAAAAATTTTTGCTCCTCACCACACACTTTCTATTACAATACTACAGTATCTTCAACAACAATTTTATTGCATGTGTTTACAAGATTAGTACCTTAAGGTTTAAATTTCCTAGTAGATGAAGAAAATAGAGTATAAAGACCATGTTTCAACCTTGCAATAGCAACACAAACTATAGTTTTTAGGACCTAAAATGAACAAGACATTTGGTTAAATGTAATTTCAAATGGAAGGCCTTGAAAGACTCTTAGGACTAAGAGTAGGTTATGTTTAAATTTAGGCACAAACAGTACATTATGCAGTATCAATGAAGAGTTAATAGCAATTGAACCAATGACATGTATTGTCTTAAAAGTGTCATCTCACAAACTGACTTAAAGTGGTGTGTTTAAGGTTTGTTTGTCATTAAGAAAGGATTCAAAGGGTGTTATGTGGTTGGTAGCATCCAAATCAACTATCCAAGTAACCATATTGTTATTTACATCTCTAAATGAATCTATAGACGAAGATGATCAAATGTCCCAGCACAATGAATAGAAGTTGATGCCTCCTTTTTGCCTACTCCTTTCATGTACTTCATCAGTTCTTGGCAAAAACTTTGAAAGAATTGCCATGAGCCAATATTTACGTTACTAATATCAACAGATTCAGAACAATAATCTAAGGGAGTTGCTTTAACATGAATAAAGTTGGCTGTCAATTTCCCTTGACCTTTAGTATGCCTTCCTTTATACAAATCCGGATAGTTGATGATTTCAAAACAACTTTTAATAGTATGTCCATTCCCTTTGTAGTGCTTACACTTTAGTCCAGACATTCTATTTTCTTGTCTTGCTACATTAGAGTTTCTCTAGCTATTAACTTAGAAAACAACCGTAGTAGTAGCTTCAAGAGTAGCAAAGATCTATTTTTGTTTTTCCAGTTGTTGTATTATGTAAAATGCTTTATTTACTATCCATCCGATAGTCCCATGAGAAATTGTACTAATTTATGTTTTGACTCAAAATAAGCCAATTTCTTGTTCAATCTGCACTTGTATTCATCAACAGTACCACAATCACATCTAAGATAAGGATTTAGAGTCTATAAATCATCCCGAGCTCTCTTTAATTTATTGTAATAGGCAACCACAATAGTTACCTTGTTTCGTATTACTAATGTTCTATTCCAACTAGAAAAATCAAAGGTCCATTCGTTTGTCTAAATTGTTATATAATCTCATTCCATAACTTAAAAGAGGATTGTGCATAAAAAAAGCTTTATGACAAATCACTCGACATTGAACTAAGAATTCAGTATCTAACAAGACAATCATTACGGATGCATTGAATGTAATTAGTCAAAGATTAATCAAGTTTTATGAGTTTTCCATCAATAAAACCGAGTTTTAATTTTTCTCCTAATGCTAGTCAAATAGATTGAATCCATGCAAGGAAATTACTCTCGTTAAAAGTAATGTTTCCGATTACCATACCTAAATTGTTGGGGCCTAAGATATAAAGTGGATCAGAATTTGTATGTTCACCTAAATTCGTCATGAAATTGACTAAGCTAGCTTCCGTAATTCGTAACAAGAGGATCGACCTTCAGATGTCAAAACGAAACCCTAGTTTTCTTGCTTTGATACCATGAGAGGGTTCTGCAGTATTGTAATAGAAAGAATGAGAATTGAAGCAAAAATTTGTGCTATTACTCATACTTAGAAAAATATATACAGAAGGATATATATATGTGTATGTGCAATAGAGGAGTCCCAAAACTAACTAACTAACTAACTAACTAGCATGTGACTTATATGTATGACACGTGCAGTAGGATAAACATACAACACTCTTATAGTATAGGCTATTAAATCGATCGATTTACAATGCCACTATATTAAATATATGAATGTTATATGTTCTTAATTTTTGTTCATTGAATATGCATTTTTATTATATGGAATACGTGTTATATTAGGTTAAAATCTAACAACAGTAAAATTGATTAATTGATCCCATAATAAGTTATCAGTGAATTACAATTATAGAAGGCTACTGTTGATTCTTTACTTAAGTCCAATAATGATCTTGGATTTGATTCTTTAAGTTAAAGTCATTGGATTCAGAGAGGCAAGTTCGTAAAATTTAGAATGATCAAGAGATATTTAGTATGGTGAGCTTAGAGTATAGGCCAATATACTAGCTTATCCACTCTCAATCTTTCTCAGAAACACTCATGCACATAAAGAAGCTTCCATTATATAATACAATACCTCGTGATGCTTTAACTTGTATCATGATAACTTATGCCTAAGAGATAAGTTGTTATATCATTTGAATCTAAGATAAGGCTAAAGTAACTTAGGAATACATTTATATTTACAAGGCAAACTATTTCTTACTATTTTATGAAACTACCAGTCATATTATATTTAATATTTACATACAACTTGGTGAAAAACTTTTCCTTCTCCATATTAAAATTAATATTTACATGTAATGTCAAGGTGATATATTACAAGCTGTGATAAAAAGCCTTGTACTTTCTAGAAGTTCACCTCTAATTCTATTAGCCTACAATAGAATCGAGTTTCTAGCTTCATTTCTAATAGCTAAGGCTAGAAAAACTAATCCCTGGGCATGCATTCCACTTCAATTGCCACAAAATTAAGAGAGGCTAGTATAGAGATCATGTTCCAGAATAAATCAAATTGTAATAATGACTTAGTCTAATTAGATGTTTTCAGTTAGTACTCTTCCTTGTATATTCCTTTGCAACCTTCTAGATCAACAATTATCTAAACATTTAAATGTTATAGCAATTTTTTCATTGACTATAAAGAAAAAACTATCATTACACATATAACATAGATATTCTTACAAGCAGCCATTGTCTAGTAAGCAAGCATGATCATTTAGCGTTTCAAGCATAAGAGACCAACTAGATTAGTGGATCTTACTATATGTATGTACATATCCTTTAAATATCAAGTAAGAATTCTGGCTGTCTTTCATAATAAATGAAATCTACAATTATATATGGAAGCAACAATTGAAATACTATATTTTGATCACTACTCATCACAAAATAGCAAGTAATGCTATCCACCTTAATGTAAATATACATTAAAAAAACATGTGGTAGCTATGTCATACTTGCTTATTCTAAAGCTATTATAACTATATAATCAGATCAAATCATGCTTAATATCCAATTCAATATCACAAGTTAACTTGGATTTATAACTTGATTAATAAGTCATCTATATCATATTAATCATTTGAAAACTGTTAGTTTATTCTAATTTTTACTAATTTGATCTCTATTTACAAATTAGATTTGAATTATAGCTAAATAATAGTTATTTAGGTAATAAAAAGTATATAAAATCAATTAATTCCACAAAATCACTATATTACAAAAGATTGCAAAGGAAAATAGTAAGTTAGTATATTGATTATATTAACCAATGATGTGATTTTGTAGAAGTCAAATCATTCGCAACATGATTGGTAAGGGATTGAGTCCTTGTAAACACTTATTCGAAGTTCATAAGTATATGGCACCACGACTAAGGATGAATGGTGATTTGTCGCAACTCGATGGACCAACTTAAATTAATAAGAATCTTTATCCTTTGGAACAAGTTGGTTTAGAGGATTCATCAACTCTAAAACAACTTTGGAAACTTGCTAAAATTCGTTTGACAAACTCGGATTGATAAGAGTTGATTCCACTGGTTGTCGTACCGATGAAACAAGGATAAGAAACATGCTCTAGTATTGAAAATTAATTAAGAGCAATTCTCTTTCTTACATACACAAATTTCATATAATAATGAATCATTATTATTGATCTTTTAATGACATTGAAGTATAAAAATAAGACATTTATAATGTTACAAATGAACAAGCACAACTCTTAAAACATATGGAAAATATATGACACTTCGACTAATACAAAAACTACAACTCTTGGACTAATAAGCCACCATATATCTAACAAATTCCTATTGCTTGGTGACTCTTAAAAACATAAAAGGTATATTAAAAGTGTAAAGTACATTAAGACATGATAAAAAATGAAGAAATACAAAACAATTTGATGAAATAACACATCTAGAATACTGTAAAAAGATCACGCCTAGGATCACACCTATGAAGTTGGTCATAATCCAATCAGCTTACCAATTCTTTAAACTTCACACCTAACATCACAACCATAAACCTAGTTGTGCTTCTCTCATTTGCTATGTTCCTCAATTTTTACCTTTTGAACTCCAATAATAACATAATTAAACACTAATCCTTTTACATAAGGATGACTTTTAGACATATTCTAATCATAATTGTCAAAATCACAATTTTACTGTTATTTTGAATATATAAGATTGGTATAATCTACAGAATTCTACAAACTATAAAATTATAAGTTTGTAAAATTGTACATTAACATCCATAATTCGATTAAAAATCTATACTTAAACGATTTTAAATCCATTTTAATTAAGAAAAATATCATAGAATCTTTTTAGTTGAATGGACATGTTGCTCCTAGTAGGTTATGTGATGTTGAACATAGAGCAATACAAGGGTACGTTTGCCTCCATATAACTCTCAACCTTTGCTTTTACATGTAACATGGCCTTGTTGTCTTAAGTATGATGCATGCTGATAAATACCCTTAGGTATATTGCTGTGTACTAGGTCATGTTTCCTAATACTACCTCTTGGTCACCAAGTTTGTCCCTACTTTGACCAATTACTAACTCTTCCATTTACCTAAGCCATTTAGGAACATTTCACTAAACCTCGATCTTTATCGTTACTTTAGGAATGGTGAAGATTTACCCTTTATAAAGGATGTCATGATTTGTATTGTGAACTCTTTGCATGAACAAAATTTGTTTCCTTTTCTAATTCTTACTTAAAATATGTTGATCCAGTTTGATCTCCTACTTGGTGTTAGTAATAAGGTAATTTTCTAGACTTTTTTGTTGAATGAGTAGGTATTTGTACTCCTGTTATAGATTGTATCCCTATCAAACTGCTAAGGTCTGCATAATAAGATATACATGGGCAGGACTACGTCAAGTATAACCAAACCAATATATTTCTCAATATTTAAAAGAATCCTTACCTGCTTATCAACTCAAATTTTGACCTTCTTATTAAACCATGCCAACTTATATAGCAAAGTATGTGGAGTGGTCTTCAAACTCATGTTATTCACCCAGTTTTTCAATGCTAAATAAGCACAACTGCTACCATCTATGATCACTGAACAAATTTACCTTGCACCAAACAATATATATGGAAAATATTCTCTCTCTATTCATTATCTAGGCTAGGCTCAACATGCAATATCCTCCTCAACTCTAGGCTCATCACTGGTCCTTCTACAGCTTTCACCTCTTTAATATTCATGATTTGTCCATTAGGACACTTAGAAGTAATGTACCTAAACCCCAAACACTAACAACATTTTATTTTGCCCACTTCCTCTTGGGTTACTTGTGTTCCGCTTCCTGCTACTTCTATATGATTGGATTCTTCAATCCACCACTACCATCACCACTTTCAAACTTTCGTATAGGATGTACCTCTTCTTCTTGTTTTGATGGTTTTACGGGAGCTTTAGGTATATTCCTTTTCAACTACATCTTGATCTTTCTAGGCAATTGAATAATTTCTTCTAAACTACCAAATGGCTATAACACTAAAATGTAGAAATCTCATACCTCAATCTTATGATAAACTTAGCAATCATTTGCTCCATAGAATTTGTGGCTTTACAACAGAGGGTTAGCATCTCGAACTCCTTTATATACTCATCTATACTCATGTGTTCCCTACCATAAAGTCTGCATCCTTATGTACATATATTGCCTAAAGTTGTAAGGGTTGAATTGTTTCCACATCAGCCACTTCGTTAGCTGCCATGTTCTGGCTTCCTCTTTCCCATCTTTCATCCTTTGTACTTTTATATTTCTTGCCAAATCCTACAATACACAATCAATTCTAGAGAATTCATTCTTACCTTTGTCCTCTCATTAATATCGTAACAATTATATTCCTACTCTAAATAGTCATTAGGCAAACCAATATTAGTAAAAGTAGGAATCATTACCTTAATTATATTAAGTCCTAAGCTAAGATTATTGTAATCTCCATTCTTTTCCCCTCTCGATCATTAGCCAGTTGAACATTGCTCCTCCTGTCCTCAAAATTACTATTAGAATTCCTCCTTTTGTCCTCAAAATTACTATTAAAACTCTCTTCTAGATCCACTCATACTCTTTTATTCTTACCTTTAGCCTCTAATCTAGCATTTTCCCCCTTTCTCTTTCTCTCTCTTTAGTTATTGAATACTACATAGATTCATTTAATTTATGTAATTGTTTTTTAGGTGATTCCATCTCCTTACATTGTCACTTCTTTTGGACTTTTCTCTATTATCACTAGATCCCATTATACCATTATTATTAACGTTGCTCGCAAAACATCTTTAATATTCCTTGACAAATAATCCCATAAACTAATAATTCACTACTCAAATCAACTACCACAATTACACCACAAATCCCAACTTCACAAAACCCTAAATTTCTTACACTAAGTAATTCAAGAAAATGTAAGAATTCACATCTTACCAATTCTGAAGTGCGTGAACCACAACTCTGATACCGAGATTATAAGCACTCGGTCCATTAATGGGTTGCTATACTAAACCTTAGATTACCCATGCTTCACAATATGTCAGTCTTGCAAGTAGTTGCAATAACCAATAAAGATCGTACATAATTGGTGGCAAATCAATAATAATTGGCAAATAAGGATTATTACCATGCATAATCCAATAATCAAGATTATTAAGCACTAATTTGACTTATAGAATTAATAATTTGAAGTATAGTGTCACCACAATCTATTACCAATAAAATAGATTGATAAGACAAAGTAGGAGAACGATAATCTCTCAAAGGAAAACACTTTTAAGGAGTCTCTCAAAATAATAATTCATCAACTGACTAAAAAATTGAAATAAGAACTAATTGTACTAGCACTAACCTAATAATAATTATGTAAATAAGTAAAAATAAACAATACTTGCAATTTTTGGCTTAGGCATGTGCATTGTCAAGTTTACAATTGTATTCTTGACTATATATCTTTTAGGTCAAGAAATTGCCAGTTCCATTTAGTTGCCCTTGCGTGTTTCTCTTAGTGGGCTACATAATGTTGAACATGGGGCAATACACGAGAATGTTTACCCTCGTATAACTCTTGGCCTTTGGTTCTCCATGCAACATGGCTATGTTATCTCGAGTGTGATGCGTACTAATGAACATGCCTAGGTGCATAGTTGTATACTAGGCCATGTTTCCAATTGCTAACTCTTGGTTGCTAAGTTTGTTCCCTCTTTGATCTACCACCAGCTCTTCCATTTGCTTGAGCAACTTAGGAACATTTAAGTGGATTACAAACTGCATCACAATGCCTCTCATTAAGAATAGTGGGATTTAATGTTTAAATAACTATTTAACTTGTCATACATGTGTTTAAGCCTCCTAAGATTGCTTTTTCCTCCTCCTTACATCCTACTTGCTTGATCATCTCTTACACGCCACTACATTTTACTTCTCTAAGCCTATCTATAGCATGAAACACACGATGCATGTCGTGATGGATGTGACTAGGTCCATGCACCTACAAGTAAGACATAAGAAATTATGAAATTATAATTAGGTTAAGGTTTAAAACATAATACGATTTATTAACTAAATAATCTTGTCTAAGAATAAAAAAACTTAGTTAATTAATTAGGGTAATTCTGGTTTCTAAGGGAAGTGATTACTACGTTATGATACTTTGATAACTTGAAAGAGAAGTCAATGGAAAGAATATACATTGGCCTACAATCCAATATTCAAATAAGGTATACTTAAAATATCATGGTCATTAATATCAATTCAAGATTCCAATTAGTTGATTCATTGATTTTATCCTACTAGGTGTTGGTATCCCCATATTTTATTTAATTTGGAGTAGTTTTAGATTTTACAATTTAATAAATTCTGTTTTGCTTAGATATAAGCAAGACTGATATAATTAGGAGTAAAGTACCCTTATTAAGCTAAAATAATCAAAATAAAAGAAGGAATTTCAAAGAATTAAATGATAATTTCAAGTTATAGGAAATCGATAATAGATTAATAAGGTGGTTGCTATAAGGACATCCTACGGAAGCATGTAAGCAAAGGAAATAAAAACTAAGTGTCCTATATTAAGCTGTGATCCTTTATTTAGAGACTTAACTGTAATTATGTTCAAATGAAAAAAATAGCCCATTAAGTAATTCAAATAAGGTTTTCATGCATGATCCAACGTATTATATATAAGTTTTGCAATTAAGGTGAGTAAAGTATTTCTTCTTATCTTAAATATCCAATCTCTTAGGATTATGAACCTATTAGGAGGCTGTCTAAACCCTAAGATTAATCTTTGATTATTTAAGTAATGGATTGGTAAATTTAGGTTTTAAATAACGATTTGAAGTATTGAGATGTTGGATTTTGATTGTAGATTTTAGACATAAGGCCTAAGCCTAAGCCAAACATTGTAGAGCCTAACTTAGGCAAGGGTGCCTTGTATGCATCTTTCCTTACTGCTGACCCCCTTGATGCTTAATGGGGTAACTAAGAACCATAATAGAAGACCAAACATAACCTAAGCTGTATGGTCCCTATTACACGTTTAATGCATGGCGTAGTAGGGTGGCCTCAAAGCATTAAATGCAAATGGATGTATATAAGGCCTAAGGTGGCTATTGTACCCTATTAGAAGGTCTCATCCATACAAAGACCCTAAAAACTTAAAAAAAGATGTGCAAGGTTATAGGCTACCCTCTAATCCATTAGGTACTCCTTTTTGTTAATAATCCGACTTCTCCCTTTGTATGGTAAGAAAATAAAACCTAATATTTACACTTAGTATTGAATTAGCCTTCACTCTCATCACTTAGGACTAATTTAAGTATCAGAGTAATTGTACTGGAGTAAACTCCAATGTGCATTGTAGTCCTCTATTAATTGTATAGGTCAACCTAAGTGTCTTTAAGGCCCATCTATACCCCTCATTGTTCTCCAAGGCCTTAGCACCTCTACCAGTAAAAGCTTATATTGACAATGGATAATTAATATTATTTGGTATGATTAAAGACTTGATGAATTGAAGATAAAATTACATTGAATTGTTGTTAACACCATTTTAAGCTCTAATAAAGCTTATATAATAAGGTTTATTTAGACTTAGGCTTTATATTCTCCAAAGGTAGAATCTATCTCTTAGGATACCTAGGTTGATTAAGACAAAACTTAAGAATTAGAAGTAAGATCCCTATAAGGGTGATTGACCTACTTGGACCTTGATCAATCGATCCGGTTGTAAGGTCAACTATTAGCTTTACTCCTTTAGCACAAGTCGACCACCTAAAGTCCATAGGTTGACTGCATTACTTTCTCAATGACCTTAACTAAACCTAATAGGCATGTAATATACATAATAATTAGGAGAAATAAGTTTATGCTTATGGTCTATGAGTCAACTATAAGTTAATTATTAATTGAATGAATGCATTAGATTAGGTTTTGATAATATCATTCAATGTTATTAAAGTTATAGATGGATTTGATCAGGTATGTCACTACTATTTTTTGTTGCTTATGATTATTAGCATAGACAACGATTTAAATAAAATACGTAGCTATTTAGACTACAGTCAGTAGCCATCAATGAGAGGTAGTGGTCTATAATATTGATATAACATTGTTAGATTAGCGCAAATGTTACTGTAGTAACCAAGTGATTAGTTTATATGAGGAAATTACGATTGACACAATTGTTGAGCTAAAATGAAATTATAATGGTGTTGAGTAGTGAAGTGGGATGCTAGTAGAACATTATAGATGGATTGCACTTTTGATGTGTCAATACGGATGATCAACTTATGATGAGACTATTAGTAATTTATCATAAGGGGAATAAAGTTACTCCTTGTAAATTATTTTCACATTTAAGCCCTACCATATTAGTTGTTGCAAGTGGCAAGCTACTATTTTGTTAAATCTAAATAGTGAAACTTGAATAATTCCAAAGTTTAATTGTTGCATTTGATATAAGATTCACCTAAATTATATACTAGCTAACTTATTTGTTGCATTTAGTAATAGTAAAGCTTGTATATGAATTGTGGCATATGTATGCTTATGTATAGTAGTTATATACTAGGTCTTGCAATTTATCCATTTATAGTTACTAAATTTTATGTGCTTTTGAGTTAATTGGACCATTAGACTGCAACTGGAGTGCCATTAGTACAATTGTTGGATTGCAAATAGATATATATAGATCTAGCTAACAAGCTTTCATAACTTTCATGTATGTATTTACTTATTGCAAAAGTTTATAAAATTGTGGATTTAACAAAAAATTCTAATCCTTTGCATGTTCCAATTATAGTGAGAAAATGTGGTAGGCCGACCACATCTCATAATTTCGAGAGATAACGAATAATATATTAAAAATAGTATTTTTCCTTATGTATTATAATACAATAACCAAATAGGAATACATAAACTCTTTATTTTTTTCTTAAGCATAAATAAAAAAAATTATCCATTTATTTGTTCACTCTCCTATTCTCATTTTTTATTAGAGTTGTGCAAGCGAAACAAGCTATACGAGTTAACTTGCATAACTCCCAAAAAAAAGGTAGATCAAACTAAAATATTTTGACCCTCTTAAATGCAAACTTTTTTTAGTTTAACCTACTTAACCTGCGGTCAACCAATTGCAAGGCAAGTTGACTTGCTAACCCAAAATACATATATTATCTTGAAGTTTTATAAAGAGGACATCTTCATCATATTGTTGTATTATAAGATTGTCATGTTATTGTATTGTAAGACCATCATGAACGATTCACGTTTTTGCTTGTGGTTTTTATATAACCATTATAATGCTAGTGAGAATTTTATTATGTGATGACTATAGAAATCTCTTAGTTTATTTTGTTAGAAATATACTTATATATTCATATCATCAATTATAAGATTTTTTTCATTTTTCATGTCTATGCAAATGTAGTTGTCAATATTATGTATATATTTTCTTGGAAAGATTAGAGCTTTATTTTATAAAAATAAAATAAAAACTAAATTTTGTAGTAAATGAAAATTAAATATATATATTGGAACCAATAAAACTGTGAATTGTGATATATGATTTGTTAATATTCTATATAGTATATTCACAAGAAATGAATAATAGCACAATTTATAGATTAGCCCACTTAATCTGCCAACTTATAGTGAGATAGGTTAAGCTATAAATTATAACTCACATTTGAAAGTGGACCAAAGTAGACTAACCAGCTCAACTTATGGGCAAATGCTAGGCTAGGTGAGTTGAGCTATTGGGCCTACTTGCATAATTCTTTTTTTTTTTTTTATCTCCACCTATATACATAAAAACATAATTAATTATATAAAGGATGAATATTTTCTTCCCCTACTTTTTTTATGATTTATATTAGGATTTTTACCGATTTTTAAAATGTACGTACTTTTTTCTTCAATTATTTCACTTTTTTTTTTTTTAAATAAGCTGAACTAGAAACATCTACGTTCTAGGAAGGGAAAGTTAGATAATCAGGGAATATCATCCTTTGAACACGTAAATATCCATGGTCCGGACTCCATTCTTCTAAATGCGAAAAGACGGTAGATAGAGTCGCTAGATGATCATATGATTCATGCCTTTATCTGATTTTCATGTCAGCTTGTTTTAGAGGTGGTGATGGCTCCAGGTGCTGGGTGGAGGCTATGGAATCATTGGATTATACAAATTTGGCACTAAATTGAATGGTTATCAAGAGCCAGACAACCTTCTTACTCTTTCTGTCAAATTCTTTTAGGGAATTTTTTGGCAGCCTAATGAGTCTTGTATTTTTGTAATTTAGGTATGACATGACCTTAATCTAACTGTTGTTAGGTAGTATTAAATCCAGTACTTTTATATATATATATATATATATATATATATATATATATATGACATCGTTGCATGAGTTTCAACATTCGGTTTACACAACCACCCATTACATCCATCTTTTTAGTAATTCTTATCTTCTGCCCATCACTCAGCAGCAAAAAGAAAAGAGAAAACCCCCTCCTCCTTCTCTTAGCCTTTTTAATAACATCAGATAATTCCATCAATGATGGGTTCAAGCCTCGCGCGAGGCTGTCAGCTTCCAAATCGACGCATTGGACTGATGTACTTATTGACATAAGGAGGCCAACTCCGGAAGAGAAGAAAAAGGAGCACGTTGCAGCCGGAAACGTAGTGGCGGTGGATCCGAAACCAAACAAAGGACTGGTTTCAGAGATGGTAGACTCCATTGAAAGATAATTAATCGAAGCTTCGTTGGAATTTTTATTGCGTACTAAACAGCATTCAAATTTATTCATAAGCTAGTTGAAGTTACGATCCAAGTCGAATTCAGCTCAGATAGAAATAAATTAATAGTTTTAACTAAGGAATTTAATTTGATTTTAGAACTGAGCCCTATTGAATGCCACCTCAAACTGAGCTTAAGCTGAATACTGTGCCATCTAAATTAATGGATAAATATTTATCATCACCGTATTACGTAACGATGCATCGTTCGACGATTGAGGAGCATTACTTACTGCCCGGGCCAAAACCACATTTTCGAACTTAACGTTGTTTTAGATATGAGACAAACACATGCAAAACTCATTTTACGAAGATACACTAATCAAAGAACGTGGTGTCAATAGCATTACCACATTAATGTAAAGTCAGTACCCATCCACACATCAACGAAGGATTAAAAGAACCAATCAGTAGTTCCATGCATATTATACCCACCATCCACATATACAACGACAGACATGAGTCTCTCTTAGAAGAATCATAATACCAAGACCCATGTAGTATAGTGCGAGTTGCGTGAGTTAACTTGTTTGTTCACACCCTTAGCAACAATATGAAGTGATAAAAACTTTTAAAAGGATACGAAACGAAGGTATTTGCATAATTCAAACATACGAAACATGTATGATATCAAAGTAACTGTCCTAGCTTGTCTTAAAGAAGAATGGTAGTTTTGGAAAAATGAAATGTCCTCATTTGCTCCTTAAATTATATTATATTTCTAAGGGATATATTGGGATAGCACAAAATATTAAATTATATTATATTTCTAAATAGGAAATACTTCAAAGAGTAATCGTAATGTTTATATAAAAGGATAATTTTTAGGCGACCACTAAAATATTGGACTCGTAAGATTTGTTTGGCTATGCATTTAATAAACTAGTTTTTTGAAGTTTGATTTGGAATTACACCTAGAGCATATAACTATTAATGGTATTAAAAGTCCTACCTGCATGTCTTCTCTGGGTATGTTACAATTTCACAACTCCACCAGCATCTATGAAATGTTGGAAAAGCTATTGTAATGTTTGTGTGTAGATTTGCAAGCTTGTGTGTGTGTATATATATATATGTGTGTGTGTGTCTTTGTGTGCATGTAATTAACATTGCAAAATGTAATGTCCAATCACCTTGGCTAATCAGAATTGTTTTGTCCAGGAATGCTTAAATGGAGAATTTATGATGGTGGCTCCAAATCCAAAATTTAAGCCAATTGCCGAATATAATTGGTGCTTAGAGTTTCCTTTTGGTCAAATAGCACTTTTCCTTCTCGTTTGGAATAAAGGCCCTATTTGGATTTGTCTTTTTTTTTTTTTTTATCTTATTTGTATCTAATCAATATTTGTTTAAAATTTGGTATTTAAAAAAATTTCTTATTTATATCTTATCTATTTTTATTTTATAATTATAATAAAAATAATGATTAAAGTATCATAATTGAAAAATAAAAATTCATATACTTTTAAGAGAAAAAATTTTAAAAATTATATATTTTATATATTAAAAATAATTATTTTAATTGGTATTTTTTTAAAAATATATTTCAATCTTTTTGGTGTTTTATTTTTGTAAAACACAAAGAGTTAAGTAGGCAACAATAAGATACTAATTAAAAAAAAAAAGAAAAAAAGAAAAATCAAATGGAGCCAAAATATAGAAGGATTGTGCTAATGAATGGGTAAATTTATTTTATTTAATAATATAAATTGGTGGCTTCATTCTTTTGCAGGTTTGATGGAGACGGGTGAGTAGCTTTCTCTTTGCTTGATTGTAATATAGGCCATCTATTATCAGTACAGCAAGTGACAATGGGATTTGGGGTATTACATCTGTGCTTCATTGGATAGTGCTAATTTACACCCAAAAAAAAAACATTAATGGTATTAATAAAGGAACATATTTTTTGAATAAGCATCAATTATATTTTTATATATTAAAAATTTATAAATATTTATATATTACTCAAGATAATATTAAAACGTTTCTCAATTTACGGTGTCTTTGGCATTAATGTCCATGTAAAGGTTCTCTTTTGAAACGAACATATATCTCTATAGGTAATCGTTCATTTTAGGAAATGGATTTCTTTCATATTTTTGTTTCCTTTCTTCGCTGTAAACTGATAATTGTAACTATAGAAAAGGGGAAAAGAAAAGGTTAAAACCACGATTGATTTGGTTAATAATGCATGGTACCTATTATATATGTATAGTATATAAATATTAATAAAATATTGATATATATATAATGTATACAAATCAAAAAGGGATATGGTAACTGTTCATTTTATTATTATTCATGTAAATATTTTATTGATATTTATAGTCATATGTTATCATGTGAAATGCAATATTTAATGGATCTTTTTTCATCCAAAACATGGGGCTTGGGTCATATTTATTTCTCTTAGAAAAAGATAAACATGACTTAAAGGACCCATTTTATTCTTGCCAATGTCTCAATTTATAAGTGAATACCTAAATGAAGTGTTTAGTTTATCACGTCAGTATTTCAAATAACTTTTCTTTCTAAACAGCTCTACACTTTATAAAGGAGTATTTTACTGAAATTGCTTACTAATGTTGTAAATTTTTCATGAGTCCCATATTATCATTATTTTTTACATTAAGGGGCTGAAAATGATTTTATGGGCTTTAAGCCCACTAATAACTTAGATTGATTCTTTTTGCTAAGTGATAGGGTTGAGAGAATCAAGTCCATTAATTAGAATGACTTAAAGAGATATGGCATGGTAAGCTTGAACTAAGAACCATTAGATCGGTATGTTAACTCTCAACCTTTTTTAAGGAAGCTCTTGTATGTAAAAATACTCTTCATGTGCTTGGACCTAATATAAGCTTATGTAGGAACCCATTAACAGGAGAGCTCGTCTCAACTATTAATTGTCAAAGTGATCTGACGAATGTCCTTAATGGCTAGACTTATAAATATCCAAGAGCTCCTTTTCATTTGAACACTTTTTCAGGGATCAGAGAAACATTGTTGTGCTGTTGCATCGTCGCACAATCACTCGTGCATTTGAACCCCTTGAGATTGCCTACTTCTTCTTCTCCATATCTCTTTCTCTTTAAGTCTCCCTTTATGTATCATTACCAAGTCACTCCCTTAGGTTATGTGTAGAGCGAGACTCATGCAGCATATACATAATCATTGCTACTAGATCCCCTCCTCTACTCAAACTATTACCTAAAATAAGTGAATATTTAATTTTTATTAATACATGTTATAATATAATAATATTTTATTTTTTATTAAAAATTAAAAAAGGAAAGTTAAAATATATATAAAAAAAGAAAATGGATGAAATTGGCCATTTAGCCAAATGGCCCCGCATGTATAGCAAATGGGCAGAAAAGTGGGGCGCTCCCACAAGTATTCTTGGGGATTTAACTACCCTCGTTACTAAATAAATATATTGTAATACGAGGTATTTGGCATTAGAATCTGTTGCAAAATATACCCTTATAATTATAACCCTATAAATATAGGATTAAAGATAAATGAAAAGGATCCTTATATGTGAAAACAAGATAAGTAGATTGGGACAAACTTATTTTTATGTATATCTTACTTTAATTTTTTAATATATGAGCTACTGAGATCTACATATAAAATAATTAGGCTCGTATATGTTCATGTTTATCTAATCTGATGAAAATTTGATAGATATATTAGTGGCGATTTTATGAGCTTTATAGCATTGTTAAACAATAGCAACAATTTTAATGTCATTACATCGATAGTTAATATATATTCGTAATTTAAAAAGAAAAAATTGCTGCAAAAAAGAAACTGCCTTGAAACTATTCCTTGCTATTGCAAGTACCACTTATAAATAGACCTATCCATCAAGTTAAACTAATTCAAAAATACGGATTCAAGGTTAGTGAACATTTGGATTGTGATAGGTACATGGGAATATGGTTCCAGGCTAATTCACATGAACCAACAATTTAGGGTTAATTCATCATGTAGCTCTTGAATTGTAAATATTTTTTTCGAAATTTGCATTTTTTTACTCTATATTTGCTACCTTACTCTCTTCTCCCGTGAACCAAAAATTTAATTTTGTAGATGATTCTTTGTTTAGGTTTGCTAAATAATTCAGTTGGTTCGAGCCTTTGACATGAAATTGCAAGATCAAAATACAATGTTAGCGAAAATTTCACAATCAATAAAATTGTAATTACAAGTTTTACTTTTTCAGAATACCTTTTCCAAATAGAAAACCAAACTACGATATAACTGAAATTGTAAATTACAAAATTTGATTTGGCGGAGTACATGTATATTGACCAAACAGGAAAGTAAATTGCAATGTAGTAATAACACAAAAAATTGGTTCATATATAAAGAAATTAGTGGTAGTATGGAAAAAAAATTCTTTTGTTATTATTAAGGTTGTCATGAAGTTATCTACATATTTGCTAACTGGAATCAAACAATCATAATTCGATATGATTTTTTAGAAAATCTTTAGTGTATTGGTCAATTTTAAATTAGAGGGAAAAAAAGTAAATTTATGTAATTATCCATTTAATTTTCATAGAAAAAGAGATCAACTATTTCTTCTTTTAAATTTTCACGCTTTAACCAGTTGGCCTAATCGTTGGTTCAATCGGTAGTTCAATCCATTGATTCATTGGACTGCTAAACCAGTAGGCTTTCGTCATTGAACCATTAGGACCATTAAGGTTTGATGGTTCGCCCAGATGGTTGAGGTCTGCTGATGGTGAGTCTAGGTTAGTTTGTCAACTCATCCAATCAGTTTACAGTTCGGAATTAGCCTTTGAACAAATCTATTTATAATTAGTTGAAAGTGCTAGCTTACTACTATAGTAAGATCACTTTTATTATAGATTTTATATCATAGAAGCAATTGTAAATAATCAAAACACAAAGAATTGCTATAGCTACTTGGGAGAACTAAAACAAATCCATCATTCCTATTAGATGATGTGCATTTGTAAGAAACTCGTTTCATATCCCTAAATACCACACCATCTATTAAGAAACTCTCTTTTTAAGAACTCACCCACTTATTCCTAAACATCTTCACATAAGTTTCTTACATTTTTTATAGATTCCAATAAATACACCTAACCAATGAATTATTAAAGAAATATTTTGATTACTTTTTGAAAAAAAAAAAAAAAGGAAAGAAAGGCAAAGCACTTCCCAACACAGAGGAACTTGCTCTTATTCTTTCTTCTTATGATGTATTTTGAGCAAAATTAATCTTATCCATTTCCAACCACAAAAACCACCACCATCACCACCCACAAAACCCCAAACCACACACACCCCCACCCCACCCCCCCTCCCGCCCAAATTCAGGGTATCTATGGTGTTTTCTGAGTAAAAGGGGAAAAATTACCATGCTAACAAAAAAAAAAAAAAAAGATGTTACTGACGTTTACCTGGTTTTTTTTTTTATTTTTAAATATTTTACTTGACTTTGGTGGAATATTTCAGCATGGTTCATGGAGTACGTATAAAAGATGGGAAGGCAACGTATGTCTCACGTTATATTAAGACATCTAAACTTAAGCAAGAGGAGTTTTTTGGTGCTGCCAAATTTTTAAGGGTACAGTCACTTCTTTCCTCACATATTTCTAGTTATTTATTTTTATTATTATTATTATTAAAAGCATTCTGTGTTTAGTTTTCTTTACCATCAACTAAAGAAAAGAGAAAATCCTACCTTTAATAAAACATCGGTTGTTCCATATAATTACAGTACAAATTTGATCTTGCAATTTCTAATTACTATTAGAACTTTTATATGTTTTTTCTTTCTCATTTGATGGGCAGATTGGAGATCTTAAAGGGCCCTTCGGGTTATTCATGGCGTATACGCAATGGCTAAGACAATAATTGGAAGTCTTGGATGCTTCCTATGGCACTGGCACTGGTAAATACTAAATTAGCTTACTCAATTATCACGACCGAAACCTTCCTTACTTTAAAGTTTGAAAAAGGAATAATAATACTTTAAGTTTAAGTTGTTAAATGTTATAATTAATTGAAATTTTTCTTATTGTATATTGCTCCTGAAATTTAAACTTAATGGATGATATACCTAATTGAACTTTTATGTATTATCCTAAGAAAGATGTTGTGAATAAAAATATTAATTGGTCAAAGAATAAAAGATAAAACAATGGATATGGTTTTAAATTAGACAAATAAAAATTCAATTGGGTATAATATTTAATAATAAATTGAAAAAAAAAATCCATATTTAGATAGTTATTTGATCTTTTCTTTTGAACAAATTCCATGTGCTTGAATAGATATACTTCTTGGAAAGGTGCCCATAGGATTGTGATCTATACTCTTTTAACTTATTGAACATATTTACCCTCTGTAAAATCTTAGCATCTTTTGTAGATTTCCATTTCTTGTTATTTTATTTAGGCTTTTGAGTTAAACAATATTAGCTTGGGTTTGTTTTGCACAATACGTATTTCGAACATTCCGGAGTAACTTTTGTAATCAAAACTTAGTGAGTTCCAAATATACTATAGCAATCTTAAAAGTTTGCAATTATTAGTGATTTTTAGTGATAAGTGATAGTACAAGGCAAATATAGCAACTAATAGTTAGTAATGATGTTTAACCATCTTAGAGATAAGTTTATGAAAAATGACAAAATGATTTTTATTTTTAAAAAGAGAAAATTTTACGTATTCTCCATTTCTATTTTGCGCGGTTGTCAAACCACTACCACTGAAGCTCAGCATCTATCAGCATCTTCCACTAGCATGATGAGAATTTCATAGCAATAATTAACAATTATGAAGCTTCGATCGTGGTAAATATCAGAAGAGGTGGTTATTTCCCCCAACATTGTCATTAATATGCGCTGACATGTCTCAGAATCTTTGTTTATTGCATATTTACAGCTAATACATCTCTAGTTTACCATGGTGGACTACTTCCTGGCACTTCATGAGTGTGATAAACCCTGTAAGATTCCTTTCCATATCGCTTCATGTAAAACTCACCAAAGATTCAGTGTGTCTCTTCTAATATATATTTTGATCTTGACCATTTGCATGCTTAATATCTTTGCATAATTTGTTAGGACGATTTTCGTTTTGTCTAAGAGTGATATATTTGATTGAGAAAACTTTTGTCGATCCTGTGGGTGCTTATAATAAATAATATTTAATTTTAGAATCGTATGAACCCACATGAAAAAACTTTTCAAATTAGTCCTAGAAGCACAAAATTGTTTCAAATGATGGGATCCTAGATCCTTCCATTCGTTTTGCTATTATTACCACAACTAAAAGATCTAAAAGCTTAAACTTATTAGTTCATATGAAATTTTATATTTATTACTTAATGCTTCTGTGGCTTCTAGGTTGGCTAACAAAAACTCATCAAAAGATGGTACAATTGAATGAAGATAAAATAGCTATATAGGGATTTCAACTTAAGACCTCCTACTTGTTACTATCTAGATTTTGACATAGACCTAATCACTTTACTAATAAAGATAATGTGAGCTTTGAAAAATTTATAGTACACGCTCATTATGAATAGCTTCACTAAAGCTCTACTATACCATGTAGATGTCCTCAAGGTTTTGGAAGATGGGGACCTACAAACTATTGGGATCTTAGATTATGGAAACAAATTTGGACGTATTTTCACTGCTCATCCCAAAGTTGACCCGGTAACCGGTAAGGCAATGTTTATGCCATTGTAAAGGAAATTATAGGAAAATCATTTTCATAAGGAATGGTTCTTTTCAGGTGCGATGTTCGTTTTTGATAATTCTCAAGCACCACCATATATTACTGATATCAAGGGAAGGTTTCATGCGAGACCCAGTTACAATTACTATCCCTCGACCTATCATGAGGCATGATTTTGCTGTTACTGAAAATTATGCAACATTCATGGATCTTCCATTATACTTTAGTCCAAAGGTATCACAAGCTTTTCAATATGACAAATTTATAACAATTACTATGATTTTACTAAGGGTAATAGACATGCACTTCCTCTCCTAAAGTGATAATTGTAAAACTCTACACTAAAACAATAAACTTAAGATTATAGATTAGATAGTTATAGTGCTAAAATCTACTATTATTAAGCATGTTTTGTGTTCGAAGGTTTTGAGATTTCAAATCATAGTTATCAAAACCGCGATTTTATTATTCATTTGAATACATATAATTGATAGAATCGTATAAAATCGTACAAAACCGGTAAAATCGTAAATTTGTAGAATCATATATAAAAGTTCATAACTTCGTTAAAAGTCTACACATAAATAATTTTATATCCATTTTAATTAAGAAAAACATTATAAAATTATAAACTTATAAAAACGTATTTTTGGCTTGTGATTTTAATAACTATATTTCAAATCATAGGAAATGGTCATGGAAAAGAAGAGCATATACACTATTGATGGAACAAGAAAAGCTCGTTTTGGTATACTCCCACAATATGCAAAGAATGAGCTCAATATTAAATGGTTTGAGTTTCCAAACTGCTTTATTTTTCACAATGGTATGCACCAATATTAAGTTTATATCATCAATTAAGCAAAATTACTTTCATCTTACTCCTTTTACTTATTTTGCGTGTTATGAGCTAGGACACAAGGAACATGTTAATATGGTAAAGCTGAACTTTCATGTTTATGAAGTTAATAGGAGAGCTACGTATTCTTTTCCATTGCTTCAATTTAATGAACAAGAGCAGAACACATAATTGGAAATTCTACATCTTTTGGTATTCTTTATCAACAAAATAAGGACTAATGTGGACACATATTATATGAATTCTCCTTCTTTTGATGAGTTTAGAAATGTTGTTATAGCTAAAAATAATCTAGCTTGCCTTCTTCACTTTTCTTGTGTTCTCCTAATAAACTTCATCTAACCTTCGCTCTAAAGTAGTTTTGCTAGATTACTTGAAGATAATTTTGAAATTGCTCCCTTGCATACATAGATGATGATATCTATGAAAAATTAAGGAATCTTATATTCCTCGGCACTATATTGTCTATTGATTTGGTTTGTTTAAAAAAGAAAATATATTCCTTGACAGTGATAAGGAGAGTTTTGCACCTTCTTTTCCTATATCCTAACATATATTTGTTTTGTAATTTAGCTAATGCGTGGGAGGAGGGACATGAAGTTGTTCTAATCTGTTGCCGTACTCAACATCCAAATTTACACACACTCGGTGGAGATGTCAAGGAAAAAGTTGAGAAGTTTATAAGCGAATTGTAAGATTTCATGGATTTTATGCTTATTGAGAAGAAAATTATATCCTTGGAACATCATATATGGCTAATAATTGTTACTTCTATTTCAGGTATGAGATGAGGTTCAACATGAAAACTGGTCTAGCATTTCAAAGAAAGCTATCTTCTTCTACTATTGATTTAACAAGGATAAATGAAAACTACATGGGGAGGTACTATTTTGAAGAGAACATTTTTTTTTTTTTATCCTTTATCTATGTTGCTTGTTTATATTAATACCTAAATTCAATCATTTTATAGGGTGATGTGAACCCATTAGTTAAATGATGATGCGATGATTACATAGAGAAATTATATGTCTTGAAACCCTGTTAAGTTTGAAAGTCACGATCAATTAATTTAAAAGTTTAAATTTGTAAATATGATGTTTTTTTTTTTTTAATAATTAAACTTAACATAACAAATGCATGTTTGTTTTCCTCTCTATTTAATTAGGAAACAAAGATATGTGTATGGCAACATTATGGATGGTATGGGACTAGTAACGGGGATTGCAAAATTTGATCTTCATGAGGAACCAGAACTTAAGAAAGGGAAGATTGAAGTTGGAGGAAATGTTAAAGGAATTTTCAATCTAGGATGTGGTAGATTTGGTTCAGATGTTTTCTTTGTCCCTCATGTAGCTAATACTACTATTGAAGAAGATGATGGCTACTTGATATTCTTTATACATGATGATAATATAAGGTATATTTAATATGACTCTCCTTCTCTTCTATTATTGTCTAATTTCATATTGATACAGTTATGAATGATTGTCCAATTATCTAGAGCTATATTTAATATAGTATTCTATGATTTCTTTAATCATTTTCATAAGTTAAGCATTTGATCGATCAATAACCACATTCGTTTTCATAATAATAATTGTCAAAAGGTTGTGTAGGTGGGTTTGAAGTGAAAGAGATCGTGTACGTACTGCATGATTGATTGCACTATACGTAATCAAAGAAATTATTTGACTTACACATATAAGATAATTAAGTGAGTTAGAATAGAGAGAAGGAGTAGGTAGTTTTAATAGGCATTAACACACTAGATAATAAGTGGAGGAGTGCGATAGTATCAAACTCTACAAATGAATGAAGAATAGGGTAATATTCTTAGGATGTTTAAGTGTTTAATCCTTAAAACTAGATTCTAATAGAGTAACAGCAATAGTAAGAATTTGTTTCTTGTTCAAATGAGGAAATGAAGGGGGTATTCATAGGAGATGATAGGTGGATTCAATCCATTAGATCATAATATTGATCAATGGCTAGAATTGAAGTCTTTTATAAATAAATGTCAAATAGACTTTTTCATGGGTTTAAACCCAAATAAAGAGTTTTATTAGCTTTTAGTATGAGATAAACTAAGAAAGGTTGGATCGGATGGACTGATATTAAATCTCTTTTGATCATATCAAATTTCATAAGCTTGACTCTCTAGATCCTGTCACCCTAACTTAAGAAATTGAATCCATTTTGTTATTGGGCTTGAAGCCCACAAGTCAGATTTAACCCTCTACAAAGGTCATATTAATACGTCAAGTTATATGATTTTTACTATTTATTAATGTTTTAAGGTATAAGATCGAATCATTTTGTAGCATTAATAATGTAATTATTATTTATAATGACTACTATAAAAATAAATGCAACTTAAAAAAGAAATGATACCTAGAAAACCAATATATGTATTTATTAATGTTTTAAGGTATAAGATCGAATCATTTTGTAGCATTAATAATGTAATTATTATTTATAATGACTAATATAAAAATAAATGCAACTTAAAAAAGAAATGATACCTAGAAAACCAATATATGATCTTTTGTTTGCAAGGGCATGCACTTAATCACTAAACTATGTATAACATTAATTTTTAACTTAATTTTTTAAAATACACATATATTAAGTATTTTTTTCATTTTAATAAATTTCACAATTAATTATTTTAAGCTTGGAAGGACGAGGTCCCTTTTATATTGACTCCTCCCTCTAATCCATCCCTCATTATAGGAATCCTCCATCGCTGCCACCTTACAATTGGAGTCTACCACCACCATTAGATCAAGCATCACACCTAGAATGCATGTAGCTAGTCCACATAAATAATAGCCGCTACACTAACGTTTAGGTACCACACATCAAATCCTAACCCGCAGACACCACATTCGACCAATCCTTAGTCTACACGTATTATATTCATTCCTTCGTGTTCTTCTCATTTCTCCACTGAGACTTTAACTGAAAATTATCAAATAGAAAATTTAATCAAATAGAAACTAAAGTACATGTTAAGATGTGAACCGAAGATATCCTGCTCTATGCCATAATAAAGTTAACATTACAACCATTTCATTTATGAACTTGAAGCTCAAAGAAAATTCGGTTTGGGTTTTTATTACTTCATAAATATTGGAAACTTAAGCTTACAAATATAAGTATATGCAGCACTTCATTTAATTTCATTGAATTTGAAAGGAGTATTAAAGCTAATTTTCATCAATTATTTTCTATGTAAGATATTTTTATACCAAGATCTTGTCTTTCCAACTTAATAATTTTTCAAGGATATACTGATGACTTGATACGGTATTGCAGAAAATCATCAGCATATATTATTGATGCGAAAACCATGTCACTGGACACTGCTTCTATTGTTGAGTTACCCCATAGAATTCCATATGGTTTTCACACATTGTTTGTGACAGAGGTAGGTTTTTCTGGAATTTATCCCCCTGAAAGCCCCAGGTCAAATTCTATATGCTCCTGCTTCCCCTTTTAATATATGAAATTACGATTTTAGTTTACGCTTTCAATGCAATTAAAATCACGGGTTCAAGTTATGATTTCTATATAGTATTATTGAGATTAGTATTTTTTCTTTCTTTTTTTTCCTTTCCAAGTTTTTGAGGTTAGAAGCGGAAATCAATTTATAAATCTTAAAGAAAATTTTCTTTTCCAAGTTTTTGTATACATTGTGCTAAGCGCTAGCTCATTACTTTTTCCTATTTTGTTAATCCCATCTCAATCAATTCACCTTCACAGGAACAATTTCGGAATCAAGACTCATTTTGAAAGCTCCACACATCAAAAGCAAGAATCAATCCAATTATGCAGATTACAGGGAAAAGGCATACAGTTATTATTTCATTGTAATGATTAATTTGCTATTAAGAACTTAAATAAGTTTCAATGTTTATATAAATGTGAAAATCTACCTTAATTTTTAGTCTTATGTTTTCCTACCACGTATTGTTTGTTGTTATTTACTTTCTTAGAATGAGGAAATATGCATATCAAGGATTGTATACTGTGCTATTTCAGGGTAGATGCATTACAAAATTTGTTTCATTTGATCAAGTACAGGAAAACCTCTCTAAGTTAATAATGTTGGGATCATGAAATTTTATTGATTTAAAGAGGTATTAATCAATAAATTAATAATTTATTAAAGCAAAAAAATACTTTTTTCAGCAAATATGAATTTACTTACATAAAAAATCATTGTACATCACTAATGTATAATATTTCGTGAATTAATTTAAAAACAAAATTCATTATACATATATATTTATAGAAATAAACATATAAATCGTATTCATTGTTTTTAATACTTAAACAATATTCATTGTATTGACTAATTAAATTAAGTTTGTAAACACGACACTGGAGCTTTTGAATACAATGAGAAAACTTAGAGATGAAATCCATCTAAATTTAAATTCCAAGAAAAAACAAACAACAATAGCTTTATATTTTAGTAAATTTTCCTAATTATGTTTGTAATTTTAGAGAATTATTAATTTATCATATTGATAGGATTATAAATTTATACAAGGGTTTTCCTAAAAATTATTATCTTATTAATTAATTGAAATTACTAATTTTGTAAACTAGTCCAAGTTCAGATCTCCAAAAAAAAAAAAATATTTTAGAAAATTAATTAATTTGTCAAGTATTCATTTATGAAAGTTTAAATGTACAAGAGCCTTTTTGGGAAAAAAAAAATTATAGGCTTCTTGCAAAATTTCGTGACCGTAATTTGACATGCAATTAACACTATGAAGAAAATTTGCAAATAAACCTCTAAGTTTGTCTTTGGCCAAAAAAAAAAAAAAAGAGTTTATAGGATTTATGAGTTATGAGCTATATAACTTATATTTTTCAAACATGCGTCTAAAGGATTAATCCTTCGTACCTGTATGATATCACTATTTTTTATTTGTTATCCAAATTTATGAAATTTACTTATTTAAATGAAAATATAATTGTAGAAACACCAATAAGAATGGTCATGTTAATATAAAGTGGTTTCTATGACATCATAAAGAAATGTGTTTCGTAATTACAAGAGATTAAATTTTTTTCTTAAACTTTTACGATACATTTGTGATTTATGTGGCTTGTTACATTTTTATAATTATTAAAAATAAGCTTTCTTATAAATATAATTAATAATCGTCATGAAACATACATAAAAAAAAAAAAAACAACAACAATGAACAATTTCTATCAGGCCTTACTAGTTGCTCTAATTATAACAACTCATCTAAGTACTATTAAGGAAAGAAAACTCTAACGTAGGTAACATAATTCCAATGGACCACTAATGAAGCATTTGAGATACACTATAATAGTTGAAAAACAAAAAGCAAAAACTAAACTTCATTAGCTTAACAAAAGTTCCTTAAGGTATATGCCAAAGTGCCAAAGTTCAGAAATACTCAAAAGTCTTATATGGAAAATATTACATTCATGTGGGAGTAAAAGTTAGGTGGTCTTCTAGGCCTTTCCGCTTCATGCCAAAAGTTAGAAATTGTACTAAGGGTAGGCTCTTAGTCGTGTAGTACATGAGAAACCTAAAATATGATTCATCTTATGAAGGTATCGACAACCATTGTGCTGAAGGTGAAAACACACAAACAACAATCACAATTAATTACAAGAAAGTTTTTCAACCATATGTTATGCATGAATAAGTCATGAAATGAAATATTGTATGAAAAGTGACCACCGTGAAGTTTACAAGATAAATCCCCCTTTTTCGGTTGGGAATTACAAGTACCATCAACGTCAAGTTGTTCAATAAGCAACATCCATAGCTAAACGCTTTATGATGCCCTTTGGTCTTTCCTTGGTATGATTCTAGGTCAAATGCTCCAAAATCTCCATGTAACTTTCCTAGTTAAATTCCTCATGATTCACGTACACCAAACCCTTAACGATAGTGAAGACAAAAAGCTCTGCTAAAAACGCAACGATCCCTGCATCCCTTAATTCACAACTAACATAGCAAGACCACCAATTGTGTCACCCTTTCCGACTATCATGTAATAGTAATGGCCTATGAGCAATTCCACGTCATGCAGTACATGATTGAGGAAGGGAAATTAAATCTTTTAGAATAAAATTAGGGGAATAGTTTTCTTAGAAATTGGAAGAAAGAAGAAAAATTTGAATTTAACTCGAACTATTAGTTTATTCATTTATAGGATGACCATTCAATGAATTAAATGTATATGAAATAGCAAATGCATGATGTTACACATAAGTGAAAAACATGAAATATTGCATATAGTTACAACATTCGAAACGTAAATTCCATCTACGAGTGATTTGTCAACTTAGGTTTACATATGCTTGTCCCAAGTGTATGTATATATAGAATATAATTCAATACCCATATCTCCATCATCATCATAAGAATATATTAAATTGAATGAATGTTATAGACCCAAACAAGTAACAATTATTAAGTTATATAAAAGAGCGTATATATATACATATATACATATAATTAAGGGAATGAGACTTAAACAATAACATTTGAAATGCTCATATAGGAATCCTTGCATATATCTTATATAAGATATATAAACAAACACAAGATTACACACATGTAATGCACAAGGACATGGATGCTAACACCTACCATACCTATAATTTTTAATCATATACATGCCTTAGTTATCATTTTAAGCACTCATGCATCTATGTTCTCACTCAACATACATTCACATCAAAGCAAATGCATGTATGCATCACGAGCACTCTCGACAAAAGTTTTGGAGAAGGAAAGAAAATTTCATTCCATAACATATAGGTTTCATGTAAACACATAACACATACATGCTTATATCTATGAAAGTCTACACCTACATATGTTTAACATTTACCCTCACAAAGAAAAAAATCATGCTCATTCTCCTTCTTCTCTCTCAACTCTCTTTCCTTGATCTTCCTCTCTTCTTCTACTTTCCTTCTCCATTCCCTCTCCTCGATAGAGTAAAAGGAGGTACAATCTTTGTTGGAAACTTAACCTACATCAAGATCATATGAAATATTAATGATCCCAACTTAAACGATTAGGGAGGTTCCCCTAACCTCAGTTACCTTATAAGCTTCAGCTTTTTCAAGCTCTCAACATCTTTTCTAGCCCTTATTCCCCTTACCTCTAGCAGCAACAAGGGTAACTAAGAGTAAGCCTCCATAAGTAGCTCATTCTTCTATTTTAATTTCTTTCTTGAAGTTTAGTGAGGTAGTTGGGTGATAATCATCCTTCTTTGCAACTTGCCTTTCTATGAACTTAGTAACACTCACTATCTTCTATGCCATCTCTATAAAGATAGAGACTAAGGTCAAATAAGAAAAGTCAAGAGAAGACCAATCTATCATGCCATGCTCAAATCATATTGAATATTCTATTTGATGTGTTGTGGTTGATAAACAAACTGATAAGACTAGAGAGACCAAGTAAGAAAATTACTTAGCTTAGAAAAGGGGAAAGCATATTGAATATTCTATTTGATGTACATTATAGATACTCATATGGTTTAATTAAGGAAAGTCCTAGGTTACTAAAAATGACAAAAAGGATTCTTGCTTAAGGATGAAAAACAAACAATATATAAGTAGGTTCGTAAACAAACGAAAAGGAATATTCTTGCAGAGGACAGTACAAATGTCAAAAGATAAGACACGTGTTTGCCGTTCATTCCAGTAGTCCAAATAGATACTGGATGCCGAACAAAGCTATAACGACCCAGCCAAAACTCCTCCCACCAAGGTATTGTCCACTTTGACATGGAACAGCTTACGGTTTTATCCCTTAGTACAACGGTTTCCCAGGAGGTCACCTATCCTGAGATTAATTTAGCCTGAACACGCTTAACTTTGAAGTTTCGACTTGTTCCGAGCCGTTACACTAAAAGGCACCTCAATGATTTAGAATTCCGTCACCTAGCATGTAAGAGGTACTACAATCTACCCCCCTTACAAAACTGATGCCTACGTCAGTTTCGTTACATAGGTTTAAGACAACCACCAGCTGTGATGGGAATCAAGTTACCGAATCTCTGACCCACAGCTGAGCCCGAAGACTAAAGGGGCTAACACAATGAATCATTATGTTCCAACCAACCCCTGCTAAGGTCGAATACTTCCTTACCGAGTCACCCTTCATGTCAAACCTTATGACTGTTTATTTTTTTATAGTATGCCGAATGGATGATTACTCACTAACACCGAGCCGACCGGCATCTTCCTTACCAAGAAGCCAAGAGAAGGACTCCGGACTGACTAAGCTGTCCTTGCTTAGATAAGCCATTTGTCCGTACTTTTTTTCCACATCTTCTAACGACTTTACCAATGTAGTTTCGCCATGTGTACAATATCATGTGCAGAATCCACTGTACCAATGATTGTATTTTTTTGTATATTTATTTTTATCCTTTCGTATCTTATATATTACTTTTCTAGGAAATGCCCTTTTTGTCTTTTCCTTTTTACGCAAGTTGCCATAACTTATGGGTATAAATACCCTTATACTTGTAGCTGTAAAGAATATCAGATCATTCTTAATATACTTTTGAATACTTTTTTTCCTTGCATAAACACTATTTATTTACTCTGGGTATCACTCTTATTATTTCCCTTAAGCAAAATTAGGTGGCGAGTAACATGACCAGACCAATTCGTGTGTCATATCAAATTATGCCATAAGTTCTCGAAAGTACTATTGGTGTGTCATATCCTTTAGAGTTATTTGTGGGTTTTTCTTATTGTTTCATTCTTCATTTTGCTCTTTTGCACTTTTCCCATTAATTATTTTTCGAGCTTTCTGCAAACTCAAACCCATCTAGCGATCAGCCTTGTCTGTTCTTGGTCATAGTTTGTAATAGAAAAAGATAAGGGAGTTCAAAAAGAAGGGGATCCAAGCCATAGAAGGGGAGAAAGGAAACTAACCCAGAAAGATAAGCCTCTTATGGAAGAAAAGGAATATCCTGAGAGGAAACCCTTTTGTTTCATGTATATAGGGGTACATAAATCAAGGGATTACCTCATTCAAAATAAACAAGTAGCCTTAGTTGGAGCAGAAGAAGAAGTGGAGGTCCAACCCAACCATAAGCTAGAAGTCTTAAAGAGGTTAGGCTTTACAAAGAGTAAAGCCTAATGAACACAAAAGCATTATTGGCAAACCAAAGGATGAATGCCCTGGTGGACACCGAGACAACTAACATATTCATTTCTTAAGAGGTAGCTAATAAGCTAAGTCTTAAGGTTCAAAGGCACAAAGAAAGATTAAAGATTGTCAACTCAGAGGAAGTCCCTACAATCAGAGTTGTCTAGGATGTTGATTTCCAACTAAGGCAATGAGAGAGGAAAGGTAAAACTTGAAGTAATCCTCTTAGATGAGTTTGAACTAGTCATTGGAATGGATTTCTTTGATACATTATGTGCCCAGATTACTCCATCGGTGAATTGTATCATTATAGTAGATAAAGGGCAACAATGTGTGGTTGTAGTTAATCGTAACCTTGGCTAAGTCAAAAAGCTTCTATGTTCTATACTGGACATTAGTAGGCTAAGAGGGAAGAATACCATAGACTAGAATCTAAAGAGGTTAGCACTAAAGGCTCAAGAGATGTCTAAGGTGAAGGGAAAGACTAAAATAGGGAGCCCCAATGAGTAAACCAAGTTGTAGCCACCTAGAAGAGAAATGGAGTTGAAAAAGTAAGAAACCATAGGGGAAGATAAAGTACTTTAACCCAAGAGACAAGGGACATAGAGCTTAGGGAAGTACTAAAGCTGATCGAAGAAAGCTTAGCCTAAGATCCTTAGGCTAAGCTAGTGCTAGAGCAAAGAGGCCAGACCAAGAAATAATGGATGGAAGATAGGTTGCTTTACCACAAAGGAGGAAGGATAGATGTTCCAAAACATGAGAACCTTCACATGAAAGTCATGGAGATGCATCATAACCAAAAGGACCTAAGCCATCCTAATTTCTACCAAATATTGACTATTATTGAGGACAACTTCCACTGGTTGAAAGTGTCAGAAGACATAAAAGCCTTTTGTGGAATCTTATAGAGTTTTATATGAATATGGGCCCTTTTACAAAAATAATATAGAAAAGTGCCCCTAGTAGTAAATATCACAAAAATGGCCTAGTAAAGGCCTATGTGATGCATATGTCTTGAGTACAAAAAGTTCCAAAACTTAGAGACAAAGAAGGCGTATATAGTACATGCGCCTTCAAGGTAATTTGAGTATATTAAAGGTTTAGGTACTGCATACATCTTCTTTTATTAGGACCTACAAATAAAAAAATAATAATAACTAAGTTAAACTCGAAATACATTTTGTTGGTAGGAGGAGCTGGCTCTACCTGAGTGATACCTTCACTCATGGAGGACTGGGAATGGCTTAAATGCTACCTCTAAGGAGCTAGTGGAGTGAGGAGTTCCATCTAATGATGGGACTCAGGAGTCATGTAAGAGCTAGATTCGAACCTTGAGTTGGAAGCAACTCCAAATCTAGGGCATGTACCGTTCCAGAAGCTGATGAGCCCTATGTCTACTAAATGTTGCCCAAGTGACGACACATCTTGATCATAGCCACCATAGCTACGCCTCGATTGAGCTTTACCTCCCCAAACCCTAACTTTGCCTCTAGGTAATGCAAGAGGAGGATGATGGGAATCGGTTCACTAAACCCTTGACTAAGCTTGAGGATTGGAAAGTATGGCCAAATGAATTATTTCCTTAAGACCCACCACCAAAGAGTCTAAGCTATTGCAATTTGTTGACTTGATGCTCTGGCCAAGCCAAACCCTCTCACACTCATCATTTATCTTTAGTTACCGACTTGAACTATACTTAACCATCAACTCGGCTCATCTAACCATCAGCTTAACTTACCTGAATACAAGACATATTAAGTACGACCAAGGCAAATTCACTTCAAAAGAATTATCTCATCAACTCAAGACAATTGATCTACCACCCCTATTCGACACTTTGGCTCACCAACACTACCCTGATAGTACAAATTGCCTTTTTTTTTCTAAAAAGTTATCCATCCATGAAGAGCTACATATCCGAACATCTATGCAGCAAAATCATTCATACAAAATACTCACTTTTGTTATATTTTCCATTATACCCTTTATTATTCCTTATACGTAACTACTTTTAGATACTACTTTTTTTATCTTTTCCAGTTTTTGGTAAGATGCCCTAATACTTCGGGCATAAATACCCCATTGTAAGGTAGCCATAAGGATGATCCTATCACAATCAAAATACTAAATATACTCCTTTGTGAAAGTTTCTCTATTAACTTATTTACTTATTTAACTCTTATCTTAATCCTTAAGCAAGGTTAAGTGATGAGTAACCATATTGAACTAACTCGAATGTCATATCAAGCAGTACCGTAAGTCCTCAAAAGTTCCCTAGTGTGTAATATCCTTAGAGCTATTTGTAAGTTTGCTTGTTCTTACTTTTCTTGCTTTCACATAATTCCATCTATTCCTTCAAGTTTTCAATAAGCTTGGACCTACCCTCGATACATTCGTCCTTATCAGCTCTTGGTACGATATATCATCTTAGTATCAAAGCAGAGGTTTCGTTTGGATAAGTTGTATTTGAGATTTTGTAAAGTAGTGATTGTTGTGTTAGTGCACTGAGGTTGTATAAAGATTCACTGAAGTATTCAAGTAAGTAAAAGAGTATAGTGCTTTACTTTCATGTATACTTTGTTTTGCCTTGTTTTCGAAATACAAAGATAAAGCAAGTTTCAATAGGGTTTGTTGTTCTTGGAAGTGATTGTTATGTATTTGCTAGATATCTAAACTTTAGCATGAGAAAGTGTTTAAGTGTGTGTGATTATTTGGTTTAAAGAAGCAATGTCTTGGATTCTGAATTTTGTTACTGAGTTTTGTTGAAGATGATGGATTGTGTCAATACTGGTATTAAGGATGACAATAGCGGTGTTGTCCACCACGGCCGATAACCCTAAGGCACCCCTAGGAACATAGACAACAAACTTGATAAGGTGGTTAATCTGTTAGCTGACCTGACCAGAGCATGTAACACTATTCTCCTTCCATCCTTAACAAAGGCATAAGTGTTCTTATACCCGTCATGAGTGACATGTCAATCGAATAACCAAGATTATCTAAGCAATAGATGTGAAGTTCCATTAAGAACGATATTGCACACTACTTTATCCCTATACACGTTCCCAATACTGAATGGTACAGTCACTTATTTAGTCACATGCAAAGCACCCTTATCATAAAGGTAGTGTAGCTTATAGGGTTGGGGATGCTTTGAGGTCGGCAAACCAAATCTCTACACAAAGGACAGTGCAACAACATTAGCACAACTTCCTCCATCTACAATGATTGTGTACAATTGGCCTTTGATGGTACACTTGGTATGAAACAAACTCTTTCTCTGGTTCTCCTCAGAGTTCAGCAAGGAACTAAGGACTCGTCTCAACACTAGGGTCATCACTTCTCCCTGGTCGACATAGACATAGGTCTCCTTTTCCTCTTCCATTTTGGGTTCTCCAACATTCTTTTCTTCTTCAAGGTCACTCTCATCGGTACTATCCACCACGTCTCCTCAGAGTATCATGACACACCGGTTCAGACATTCAACAGCCATGCATCTAAATCCTAAGCATTTAAAATACTTCACCTCGCTAGTCTTCCATCCGGATGGCTGGCCTTACTCATAAGATCTTAGGGTTGACCTAATCTTGAGTCGGCTCGACTATCCTATTCAACCATGTTAGTCTGCTCGGTGACCATCAGGTCGGTCATTCCTTTCCTCGATTTGGTATGGCCTCTTCGAGCTGGCTTGAACAAGTCAGCACAATACGAGAGCTCGAGAGAATGTTTACCTAAGTCGGCTCGAAACATTTCTCCTCTACTTTTTGACCTTCTACGGGATTTTAATTGCCTCTTTTAAAGTATAAAATCTTTGTACTTCAATGATATTGTGAATCTCATACTTGAGTCCGAAAATGAATCTTGAAATTGTATGGGCTTCTAGTTCTTCCACATTAACTCAGGTAATCAACATTTAGAACTCTCTGACATAGTCATCAACAGATCGATTTCCTTAACAAAGCTCTTGCAATTTTGCAAACGTATCTTGTAGGTACGTACGTCTTAAGTACAAATCTACCCCTCAATAACCTCTTCATCTTGTCTTAAGTTCTGACACCTCATCTTCCATCCCTTGTTCAATTTGCATTCAAATTTTTCCACCACATTGTTACATACCTAATAAACTCCAATGCAGCAAGTTGGACCTTGACAATATCCATATATTAACAGTCAAACACCTTCTCGACCTTTTCTTCCCATTTTAAGTATTTATCAGCATCTCCACTTCCACTGAAGAGTGAGATTTGAGCCATGACATTATCCAGTCCTCGAGAAGCTCGGTGTCCTCATCCTGGTAATGGGTAATAGTAAGCTTCCTCTTCTTCCTCCCTAAATTCTTCAACATCCAGTTGCTCATCTTCTTCTTCAATCTCCTCCAACTCCAATCTTCAACTAATAGCTTAGCCTACTACTCCTCCAACTCGCTGTAGTCAAACTTGACAGTTGGTTCGGTTACCTTGGCTATGGTATCCCTTAGGGGCATGTTCTTGTAGGTTAGGTGGTTGTATACCTTAGGGTTGTTGCCTGTTTATTTACATTGCCGTGACTAGACTCTCAACAAGGTTAGTGAGCCTCTCAAGTATGTCATCAACGGACCCTAGAGTGTTACTATCGTTATGATTACAACAAATTAAGCACTACTACTTTGGTCACCAATAATTCTCTAAACACTTGAATCCGATATAGTGTCTTACTTTTTTTTTTTTAACAGATTAACAAACTACTATCAACCTTAATATCCATTAGTCACTAAATAGAATAGAAATAAACTTGCTCTGTTTTCGTGATGAAAAACAGAGTAAGACAAAGTAACAATGAAACCACACTTAGGAACACACACAATACACTACACTAGCTATGGAAGGAACACAGCAGCCACAAACAATAAGGAAAATAAAAACTTTACTGCAACTTCACACACTCCCTCGCAGAACCGTTCTCTGATATCAATGAAGCTAGTACGTATCCAGGGTGGAACACATGGAGAGGCACCATGACGAAGCAAAACAAACAAACAAGAAAAAGGTTAATGAAGTCTGGGCAACTATCAAATGGATATGACTTACCACTCGATCTTACTCGCTCTACAATCCATTGGATATGACACACCGATTCGAATTGAAACGTCACTTGCCATTACTCATTGCTAAAGGGAATAGACAAGAGTTAAATAATGAGAACACTAAGGTTGCTTAAATGAGTAATTTCTGTACTGAAAAGGATATATGATTCTATGTACAAGGAAAGTAAGGGTTTATATACTTGCCCACTAGGATTATTTTACATATATGAAAAGACAAAAGGATATTTTACAATCACGTTATATGAATCATACTAAAAATGGGTAAAAAGGACAAAAAATATTCAATAGGGAAGAGAAAGAATCATTTTGAAACATTGTGCTAGAAGACACGTATCACTTGATGGTTAGACGTCAGGAGTATGATACAACATAGGCAGAAACATGAAGTGCTAGTAGTTAAGGGCCGACTTGATCTGAATTAAGTCAGGAGCCAATCAGTCTGGTTAGGAAGTTAGATGAATTAGAGTTAGGTGCCAGTGGTCGGTTAGAGAGCTCAGCTCGACTAGCCTTTCCTGGGTTACTTTCTAGATTAAGACTTCGCAACTAGGCAGGAGCACGTTAGATACACGTAAGGATCTGAGAGACAAGTCGGCAGGAGGTCGAATCGGAAAAGGAGTCCCCATCTCAGCTATGGTTTAGAGCTAATATTTTCTGTGTAAGCCCTTGAAGTCCTCTAGCTCGACTTATTGTGATCGATCCAAGGGGTTGATTCCTATTAAGTACGCAAATATGTCTAGAGTTAAGGTTGAGTTTGACATTAGTGATTTGGTTTTTTTCAAACTTCAACCTTACAAACAATTGTCTTTGGTACAACATGGGCATCATAAACTATCTAGGAGGTACTATGGGCCTTTTCCTATGATTAAAAGATTAGGAGATTGTGTGTATGAGCTACAACTTCCACCATATGCATGAATACATAATATATTCCATGTCTCTCTACTCAAAAGGGCATAAGGGTCTCATATTCCATCCTTAGACCTAACACCAGGTGCTCTACAAAATCAACACTTATTCAACTATTAAATATTCTACATACGAGGATAATATACAGACGGGGTAAAGGAATGCATCAAATCTTGGTACAGTGGCAAGAGTTAGAACTTGAGGATGTGTCGTAGGGGGATTATGATAGATTTAAGACTCTATACTTAGAGTATGACCTTAATGACGAGGTCATTTTTCAAGACCCAAAGGAAAATGTTAAGATTCAAGGTCAAAGGTAAATCATAAGATCTATTAGATTCAAGGATTTTATGCTCAATAACTAGAGAAATATAGATTGTACAAGGAATACTTAATAAATGTAACGAATCTAGCTTGTACACATAAGATAGTATATGTAACTAATATAGCAAAAATGTAACAGATCTAACAACAAAAGTAACATATTGTAACAAATATGAACAAATATAAAAGGAAAAAGAGATAGAGTTGGTATAATCTCCTTTACAACAAGATTGAAGGTTTCCTTCAAAGGAGTCCAAATCCACTCAAAGTGATCTACCACACAAACCTACATACATAAAACAAGATCACATTAGTATATGTGCTATTAGAATACTCTAATAGAGTAGCGAAGAAGAAGAAATTTCAAAGTCTTATCTTAGAAAGCTTTAGAGTTAGAGAGAGAAAAGGTAAGAGGCATTTGCTCGTAGCAGATATTTTGGTATCTTAGAGTAAGGTGTGTAGTTGAGGGTCCAACATAATATGACGTAATTTCAACCAATCATTTTTTACTAATCCTTTTGCTCTTTCAAATTACAACGCATGAAATAAATGATAAATTGAACTTTGAACACTCCTTGTGTAGGCAATATATATATATATGAGTAAAGAAACAAAAAAAAAGAATAAGGAAATAGCGAAATATAAATAAACTTTCTACATAATTAATTACATATATTTATATTCCTTCTATGCAAAAGAATGATATCAAATACCAAATGAATTAACATGCGATAAAAAGCAACTTCAACAAAAAAATAATAATAATAATTGAAATCTCATATTAAACATTATTAAGAAATACTATGATGAATAGAGATAAAAGAGATAGATTATAGATGGTGAAAAGTGTGATTTACGTTGAAATAGAAAAAAGAAATAAGTTAATTGATATTTATAACCTCGTTAGAATAATATTTATAAGACTGTATTGTAAAACATAAAATGAAAAAATCATGAAATATTAATCTTATGAAAGGATAACCGTGGTAATGTAAAAAGAAAACCAAAAAAGGAAGTTGTGGCTTAGATGATATAAATATAGATATAAACATTATAAATATCTATTCTTTTTTAAGTTTCAACATTTAAACATATTTTGTTGTATACTTTTGATTTGATTGCTTCACTAAATTGTGATTAAATTGAAGCTACGAAAACCAAAATAATGATGCACGACTCAAAAGATTCGACTATCCAAATCCAATACTCTTTTTTTATATTATCAGTCGTTTATTCTACTATTCACTCATTGGAATCATGAGTCATCTATTAATTCTATATTAACTATAACTTTTTCAAACTTTGTTGTCAAATTTTAACCTATCTTGTTAAACCTCAGGTTGGATAATGTGATGGCCAACCAATTGAGCCAAATGAATGCTAGCATCACTCAAATATATTAGGATGCAATTATTTTGCGAAATTTATTTTTCAGTCTTTATTTAATTTCATTATAATTAGAGTCTCAATTTATCAAATATTATCAAATAATTTCAAGAGGTTGCAATTAATAGATTCATGTATGCTCATTGCATTTAAGTCATGAAATCATGCCATCAATAAATAAGAAAAGTTAAATATTTTTCGATTACTTTCCAAAATAAACCAAATAGAGACATATGAATATTTTTAGTGATATTCCTAATTGAGTATTTCAATTAATAAGGTGAAGTAAATAATGAAATAAGTATTGCTTACATAAAAAAAAAATTACATCGAGTAAATATTAGAATATATATTTCTAGCTTAATTTTAGTAATAGTCATTCTTAAAACATAATTGTTTCATTACCTATCTATCTTATTCAAAAAGTAAACGAGTTATTAAAAGATAAAGTAAAATATTGAACACCTGTTATTATCTTTATTTGTAGATAGTAGTGTAAATGATAAGACACATCATTAACTCACTTCTACTATACTATTTATACTTAATGGTTAGTAATCCAACTTACTTTTGGCTCCTAAAGTTCATTTTCTGTTATGTTAATTACGTGCAATTCAACATGAGCTTCCACTTCTCTTCCAATTAATTCAATCTTGAATTATTCTTGAATATGATTGCTAAACTTCACAAACACTTGTGCAGTAAAATTAGGATCAATGAGTTTGTGTGATTCAATTACTTTAATTTCATTTGTAGAAAATAGAGCCCGGTGAGCAGGCTAATACCAGAATCACTGGCAAGGCCATCACTACTATCAGATTCGAAACCAACGATGCCAAAGCCACTAAAATTGACACAATTGCTGTAATCAAAACAGGAATGGTAGATGCGAGTGAGATCGAATTCTGGATGAGATAAACCAACGATGCTGGAACCACCTAAATGGGTGCAATTGTCGTAATCAAAACAAAAACCGTCAATGTGAGTGTAGTCGGAGCAAGAGTCTGATTTTAGATACGACAAAATTCAAGGACAAAAAGTATAGTTCTTAAGCAAAACTATATACTTTATTTTATATCATCAATAATTTAAAATGAATTAAAATATTTGGCTCTCTTTAATTTATTACTTTTTTCAAAAAAAGAATAATGGAAAAAGTTCAATTTCGACACTGTTTTTGTTTCTTCCATACATACTAAATTATATATTATTAAGAATTTTTTATGAAAGAGGAACTTTATTTTATTTTTTTCTATACATTTCATATTTTGAATAATTATTATAAGTATACTCGCAACTTTTCAAAGTTATTTTACAAAAGTTATAGAAACTTACGTTTTTATATTTCAATATCATATTACAATTCTCACTATAAGAAATTCAAGTTTTGATAGCAAAATATTACAGCAAAATACCTTTTGTGGCAATTTTTATTTTTATAATACAACGAGTTAGTCACTATAAAAAATGTATTTGAATTTAACCTAAAATGATTTTTACATTATATTTTACATAATTGAATCACACCCATTGGCTATATTTTTATTTTCAACACATACGAGACTACTATATATAAGATGTGTTCTTGTATAATTGGTGTATAATTGAAATAACAACTTAATTTCCACATCTGTCTTTGTCTCTTCATTTCTTGCTCTTGTTCTTTACTCTACAACTCACTTTTGATAAACCCTAGCTTGCTTATCATTATTCATATCTCATTTTAGATGGCCTGCTGGTAGAATTGAACGCCGAATGAAGCCTATCATGGACGTCGAGGCAAAGACCAGTGGTAGCAGAAGAACCCAAATTAGAATGTGCTAACTAATGACAACATTGATCCAAAAACAAAATGTTGGATTTGTGACCAGTGGATTTTAAAGGCAGACGATATGACGATGTTGTTAACACGTGGCACCGTTTCTATCAATGTTGCAACCAGGATTATTTCAACTATCATCTGACACCAGATTGGCATTGGCACATTACCTAGTGACAAAAATTTACTACAATTATTAAGAATCTAAATTAAGTTTGTCTTAACTACTTTAAAACATGGCAACATTACCATGAAATATCTAAAATACAAGAATGATGAATGAAATACAAATTCTCCAATACAAAGAAAATGCTAAGGAAATATAAAACTACCTCAAACTATAGTGATTAGAAATGCCACAGCAAAAAAGGGATTACAAAGATAATTGGATAATAAGTGAAAAATCAATTTGAAAGTATCAAAGTTATTATTTATGTTTCTTCATATAGGCAGTAAATGTATGCATGGAGGTCCATGTTAGCACCTAACATGTATAAGTAGTTATTTCCATTATCGTGTTTCATAGTATATATAAATACTGAAGATGATTTTTGTACATTTTGGCAATGGCTACGATACTTTCAGTTAGTTACGTTGAAAGGAATTACAAGAATCGAAACTTATGAAAGATGCTCTTATATGTATACAAAATAACATTATAAAAATAAAAATTTCCGTAAAAAGGTAATTTGTTGTAATATTTTGCTATCAAAACTTGAATTTCTTGTAGTGCACTCTACGTACTTAACATCATCTCCAATTGGTGCACTACTTAACATCATCTCCAATTGGTGCACTATAAACAAGACATGGTGGTTTGTGTCTACCATGTTTGAAACCAGTGGCTACATCATCTGGCCATTGCCTTGTTCCTAGTCTCGAACATCCCTTGGTGGTAGAAGCCACATTGATTGTCTAGATTAAGTATCACATGAGTCACCGCATCAACAACTGGATTATTGCTCCATCTCTGACCTCACTCAGTATGGCCACGTTGTTTTGGTCTTTTATCTTGCGGCGTTCTAGGCATCTTCGTACACACCGAATAGATTTAGTGATAGTTAAGATACTTCCAGCAAGCTATAGTGCTTTGAGCCACATACATCTAACATCCATCCTCATGTATTTTGTAGATTTGTCAAGTTTGTTATGTATTTCCATTTTAAAAAAATGATCCTACAATAACCTACAAAGATTTGGAATGTTTTCTTATCGTCAATTTGGTGTTTTCATTAGTATCTCGTCTACTTACATATTGCTATGAATAATTTATAACCAATGAAGGACTCTCTTTTTTTATTATTTTTTTAACTTCATACATAGCAATATATACTTTTGTAAGATACACTTAGACATATCAATTGGTGGTATAATTCTCATAAGAAGTCACCTTATAATGTTTCCTCTGTCAATCGTCTCTTTTTTTGTTGTGAACAAGCATGTTCAATATAACTTAACAGAATGGGTCTTTGGAATCCAATGCTTATAAATATTGAAAATGGATTTATTCAAAACATCTCTACAATCCTAGACAAATTGAAAAGCATATACAAGTATGTGTAAATGTAGGGATCAGATTAGAGTAGTCACGTACGTACTGTGTAAGTGATGCACTGCACGTGACTTCAAAAAAAAGTAAAGCAAGACTGTCACCTAAAGGGATGATTAGGTGAGAATAAGGTAAAGAGAAAAAACAGGTAATCTCAATGTCTTAAATGCACAAGTGACAGACAAGACAACCTTATAAGACTTCAGACATTCACCTTATAACTTGAGCGAATGAGATCAATTATTTACCTGAATGCTATTAGATCTTAAAGAGCAAAGTTTTCACAATGAAACACTGTTTCTTCAATCTCTCTCTAAAAGTTTTAAATGATGAGAAAATACTAGGTATTTATAGGCTTTTGAGCATGATGACATCTGTCGAATCATCTAGGTGATTAATAGATGAGATGGTTATCCAAAATGAGCTAGCTAATGAGCCCAAGCCAATAGCCTTCTTTATTAGTGTATGAGTTTACCTAAGAAAAGTTAGAGATGGACAAACCGATCCAACAATCCTTATTCCGAACCCACCAAACCAAATCTTCCTGAATTATCCCAATATAGACCGGATTCCTTAAGCTCTGTCACATAGCCCAATGAGTTAAGCCTAAATAAATAATGGGCTTATCCCAACAATTTTCAACCCTCTACAATATGCTTATTTAATTTAATTTTATATTTTCTCTTATTGTTTGATTCTAAGACTTTTTCCTAGGTATGTTATACAAATATCCTTAGAAAAAATTTGGATTACGCGTAGTCATAAAATTTTTAAAAGTTAGCACTTATATCCCTAAAATGATTGGAGGATCCTTTTTTCTTTATTAGTTGGTTTTTTTATTTTTTTGCTAACATGTACAATCAATTTAACACATTTGATTGAACAATGTTAACAAATATATATAAGAATCCTAAATATTTAAAAATAAATAAAAAAAAAAACCTTAAAAAGAAGCAATAAAAATTGCGAAAAATAAAATACTATACGACTATTACCAACCACCTAGAGATAGTAAATGGGCTAGGCATGCAAGCATAAGCACAATTGGGCATGTTCCGTAGGCTGCTCAAGTACGAGCACGTGAGAATAATAAAAGGTACGAACACGAGTGAGCCTGAGCTTGAGCATGGGTATGCCAGGCATGATAAGGTTGGTAGGCTAACAAGGCACGAGCATAAAAGCACGTAGGTAGCACGTTGGGCCTCTTATTTCTTAAAAATATAAATGAAAATGGTATTTTAAGTATTTTTAATTTAATAGTGTATTTGTTGTAGTAATTTATTTATTTAATACAATAATCAGTTGATTTTTGTTGTTGCAATTATAACAATTAGTATATCTTGTATGTAATTTTTAATTTTAAAGATTATATTAAATTAACAAAAAGTTTATTTGATGTAATAATTTATTTGTTTAATCAGTTGCTTTTTTTTTTTACTAGAATTATATCATACTAGTAAGTATAACATGTACCTATTTTTTAAATTCAAATATTATATTAAATAAACAAAAAATATAATAATTATTATAATTTCTTGATATAATTTCATTTAACTAATCTATTTGTTTTAATTTGAATGAGCAAGTTGAGCTTGAGTAAGATATAAATGAATGGTTTAGTAAATTAATAAACCTAATTTAATTAGGCAAATCTATTTTAAATTCAATTTAAGCGAGACTACGTTTGTGAATTGAAGTAGGTAACTATTATATGAAATTTGATCATTGGATCAAAGTAACATAAATTGTATGAACCTGACTTAAAGTAGGTACACTAAGACTCGAACAAGTTTATCAAACGGGTCATATCGTCATGGGCCTAAAGTCAAAACACATCCCCAACGCAAAGATACAGAGACTTAACATGATAAATAGATGAGCGTAAATACCAATTTAATTGTTAGAAGATGTAGATCAAATTTAAAGAAGTACAAATGAGCCAATCAGTCAAAACTAATATTTATCATATAATGGAACAAAATGTATTCCAATCAGTACTCATCGTCGTCATCGTCATCGTCATCAATCCATCACATCTCCTGTCCCCTTTCCATCTCCTAGAATGACCGTGCTACTTCTTAGTCTTCCTTACAACCAAAAATTGATTCTACACCCCCTTATCTCCTCTTTTGAGCATCTCTCCAGTCCTTAAGGCATGTAGTGGTTTCGACAGTTTCAACTTTGAGCCGAAGACAACAAGGGATGAGGACTTATCCGCCTAAGCTAAAAGCCGATTCAAAGACACTGTTGAAGCTGAAACCCCCCAAACATCTCTTACAACAATTGATAAGATGAGCATCATGTGAGATTTTGTTGCCCTTCACTTAAGAACATCCACATCGGCCTCATCTTCCTGTAAGTGTTAGACTTGGTATACCAATAGTTCACTGAAAATTTCACTGGTAGTGTTACTAATAGTCCCTAAATTTTGGCTTTTTTGAGCAATCTGCTTACTCCTCTCCGTAGACATAGCATTAGAACTACTAGTATGAACATTAGATCGAGATGATTGATACAAAGGCTACATTCTACCCTTATGATAAAGGAATAGGGATTTGAGTGTGCTCTTAGCTTTCGTGTTGAACCTCGCAGCTTTAATCGTAGCATCTTCCACACCAACATTTCGGTAAAATTCCTCTAGCAAATTATAAGTACCTTGAAACTTATAACGTGGATCCAACATTATAGCAACATAAAACAAGAGAGGAAAGGGGAAAAAGTACATAAGCAATTTAGCCTTCATCACCGTGATGGTAGGAAAGAGCAACGGTTCATCTATAAAGTTCGCCAATGTATAAACAACATCAATGAGATTCGAGAGTATAACATTACTAGTAGGATAATAGCAACTGGATAAAAGCAGCTAGATAAAATCATCATCGAATGGACGAAGGCACTTAGCAACTTGCACAAGCGGTTTATTTTCTTCCAATCCACTATATGAATTCGGCCAAGCTTGGAATCTTAGCTTACATTCCAATGAATGTAGGAGTTGTAAAAAATGGTCAAGGCTTTCCAAACCTATATTACCAATTAAGAAAGTGTTTAGTATAACGTATTACGGTAAGATAAGAATAAATTATGTCTTGAAATAAACGTTAGACCCAATAAATGTAATAATAATTTTATGTAATACAAATTGTCAACCTTCAACGATTTGTCTAATATCTCATGTGTAGAATTTCATCGTGTGATGATGTCGTAAGGTGGGATAAATAACTGGTGGTTTTCATTCCAGCAACAATCGATATACTCTAAGTGTTTTCATTTACCATGACGGATACAATTTATTGCAAAACGAATCTTGATAAAGTGATCCACTATCTCGCAAGCGTTCATGCCATCTTACACTGCAAGATTTAAAATGTGGCACACACAACAAACATGGAAAAGCTTTCCTTTGCAAATTGGGTTCAATTAATGTTTCAACAGTCGTATCACTGCTGTGTTTGCGGATGCATTATCAAAGGAAATGCTGAATAGATTACGAATATTATAGGTCCGAATTGTATCTAAGATGTTGGATGCAATTGTTAGACCCATGTAAGCTTCCGAGAGCAACATAAATGGGATTATCCGCTTTTGTACAACCCATTTTTCATCTATCTAGTGTGCCATGACACACATATAATTGTCGTCAATGTCAATGAGTGGTGATTTCCATATGTTCGATGTAAAAGAATGCTGTACAACAATACGAATGACATTGAGAACAACAAGAATTTTGTAATAGTAATCTAAATAATTTTGAGGAAAAGATTTGGATTCAAGTTGCCTGGATTTAAGACTATGTAACTACTCCTTTAACTATTCGTGTTTACGTATGAACAATTCAATCATTTCATTTCGCAGGGTTTACTGCCTTGCATGCTTGTATTCTAGCTGTAATGAGCCTGATGCCCATTCTCTAAAATTTTCATGGCTCACTGTGTAGAACGATATACCGACAGTTGCTACCGTTTGAACAAGACTTTCTCATGCCTCCTCTTGGTTGAATACAAATGGTGTATTGCTTTCCTCAATAACTGATGAAGTTCTTGTCGATCAAGCATTTGGGACTCTAACCAATGGTTCATTTTTCTTCTAATGCATCTTTAAATGTCGTATAAGGTGGCCCATTCCCGACTTAGACTTTCCAGATAAAGGTTTGTTGCATGTCACCCACCAAGCAGCATCTTCTCCAGCTATGACTATGAAATAATTCCAAACATCGCTTGTTCACCTCCTCTATCTTCCGGATGAACCCTCGGCCACGATAGAACCAATATTGCTTGGTAATCCTCCTCTGTGATGAGTCTTTAATGTAATCCTCCTAGCCATAACAAGACAAATATAATGATAATATTTTCAATTAATTATCTTACAATCGATATTTACACCAATTATAAACATAAATGTACTTTCATTAATAGAAGACAATCTAAAAGATACATACCATATCAAAATCCTTATAGTCATTCACATTCCCGTTAGCCATTAAAGGTAGCCATTGCATTATAGGTAGAGGAACGTCCCCAACCGTATTAGCATGATATCAAAAGGAGTAGTAGAAGGCGAATACCTCAGGATTGGTTGTCCAACGGTATTTAACAAATTTATGTACCCCTAACGGGGAACCCCATGACCAAAGCTTCACAAATTATCATATTCATTAATTGCTGACAAGTTAACATCAAGAATTCCACTACCTATTCTTTGCATTGTTAAACAAATATATATATGTAGACAAAGACAGGAGTTTAAAGATAATATAAGCTAAAAATTTCACCAAACTTAGGAAATAAAATAAAGGGAATGCTAGGAGGAATATAGGCAACATTATGGTGCAACTCATATTTACAAGCCAAATGAGAGAGGACATGCTACTAGAGGCTAACATAAGGATGTTGGGATATAATGTCCCCACATGAACCTACAATGTCCTCACGTTAGGGATAACGTCCTAACGTTGTCCCTAATGTGGGGATGTTAGGTATAATGTCCCCATGTTAGGCCATTGCACAAGAGTTAAATCTCTACTCATTTGTCGATTTGTATCTGAGTCTGACTGTCTGCAGAATTCTATTTTTATATCAAAATTACCTAATCAATTACTTCAGCCTCATCTTTATCCATGTCCTCATTATTTGATGATCCCATGATAGATATAACGTTTTGTTCCTACACCGTTACCAATTTTTCTCCTCTTGATCGGTATAACTGCAAATGTCATGAAAAGTGACCAACACCCCTACTGCATTTGTTGGTCAGATGAGTACTGTACGTAAGAGATTTCGCAAAGTCTTGCCCTGGCATTTAGATGAAAATATTCCAAATGTTGCTTTTCTCGCAATGTCCTGACATGGCAATATGTAAAAAATTTAATTAGATAGTAGCAACGTACATCGAGTTGTAGGTATTTATAGGACTAGTCACAAGTGTTGTTGTTGCTATAGTTTGGCTTTCATATCACTTATACCCTAACATACCAACGCTGAATACAATGTAGGAATATTAAGGCCCATAACATGCCAACGTTAACACTAACGTAGGTATGTTAGGTCAAAAAAAGTCGTCTTGTGAACATTAGGGCCACAACGTAAGTTATAAAGTTAATTTTTTCGAACCGATTAGGCCCTAACATGCCTACATTATGACTAATGTTAGCACACTATTAGCGCAACGTGCCCAAGTTTCTTCCAATGTCGACATTTTATGGCTACAATAGTCTTTTTTTCTTACCGTTATGGCCATAAGGTGCCGACGTTGCATCCAACGTGGACATGTTATGGCTACAACGTTCATGTTTTTACCATTGTGGCCATAACAATCTTTTTTTTTTTTTACTGTTGTGGCTAACGTGGACACATTGTGGCCTAGAGATTATCTATATAAGGCCAATCTCCACTCACAACGTTCCTATGTCCAAAACCAAACCTGCCCACTTTCTAAAATCCTCCATTTTAATTTTCAAGTTACTAAACCCATATCCAATTGAATTACTATGAAATCCTCCTCTCATGCACAATTCAAAAAAACACAAGCGACAAAATAAGTCTAGGAATAAGCATCTTCAATCCCATTTTCGTACACCCCCTCCATTAGCTCCTACCAACGCCCATGCGTTAGATGGAGAACACCTTATAACTATCGAAATGCGTGACCAGTTCAGCTGTGAATTTTGTTAGCGAAACGTGCTAGTCACAAGGTCGTATGATTGCAATGAGTTGCTTGATGTTGGTAACTTTCAAAAGCTACTTCAACAAATGGGCCTCTAGTAATTGTTAAACCTGAATAATGATACATATCCTAACTTAATTCACATATTTTATTCGAATGCGACAACTAAATTAGTTTATGAAGGTGACGACAATAAGCTATGGAATGTAATGGATATTAATGGTAGATATATTTCCACTTATATGTTTGGCTGAATTTTGAAAGTTTGTTTGGAATACATAAATGAATTGTTGCAGCTCCTTCCTGACAACAAAATCTTCAAGCATGGAAAATGGGACACTGTAGGAGCTTTTGTTCGAGTATTCAAGCTACCTATATGTCAAAAGGAGAATACCACTCACTTTTCCATCATATAATTACCAACTCTATCACTCTACGTGCCAACACTTCATTTTTTTCAAAAGAAGATTTATAGCTTTTTGATTCCATCCTCTATGGAAGACGAGTCAATTTTGGGACTATCATCTACCGTTGCATGATATGAATACACGCACAAAAGGATAGTCAATTAGATACAAGCACTTCCTCTCATACATGCTTACATTCGAAGGAATTTATTTGAATGGCTACATAAATAGTAAAGCGAAGCCATTCAAATTAGATATGTTAAAACAATAGCTTCACATCGAGAGGAATAAAGAGAAAGGTAAGTGGTATAGGGTTGAGCAAGAGCAACAACAATAACAGCAAGCACAAGCATAACATCAACAAGAGGAAGATGATCAACTTCCTCTTGACGCACTCTTTGATTGGCAAGGTTAACAAGCCGGGTTTGGACATGAAGAAGCATATGGTCATCAAGAGGTCCCCAACTCAGATGTTCCCCTTAACATACAACAGATGTACCAGCATATTAATGAAATGTACAAAAGGGATCTCATTAGATCTGCAAGGGAACAAGAGATGTATGACATGATGAAGGGGTACAGGATTGATATCCAGGAGATTAGAGAAGAGCAATGACAACAAAGCCAACGTATTGAGGAAATGTGGCAATATTAACAGGCATACCACCAATCAATTGGCTTTGTCTTCCTACCTCCACAGCGACAACCTTCTCCCTGATGGTAACCGAGGACAAGGACAGGATCAATCATCATCTTCTCCATATATATATTTTAGAGCTATTTAGGGTTTTTATTTTTTCCTTTTAGGTTTTGTTAGTTACTAATGTAAATGAAGAAAATCAAATTTCTAATAAAAATGTCCTTATTCTAATTCTTCTCTTACTTATTAAATTTTTATATTCATTTCTTTTTCTTCTTTTTATCATTTCATTAATTACATTATCACATATTAATTCTCATGTGTAAAACATATATTAAATACGCCATATACATATTGTATTATATGAATAAGATTTGTATTACTTAATAAAGACATCACTATCATTATATTCTTACCAACTAATTTGGTTTTCCTAAAAAATAACCTCTTGTAAATTTAACAATATGTCGATAAGTGCTACCGCTGCTAAGTGCTAACGCTTACCACAACCACTCGGACCACCAATATTACCACCAACCGCCAACTCTACCACTGTAAAGCATCGACATTGTTGCCAACCACCCTACCACCACCTCCTCTACAAACCACCACCACCACTACCTCCGACCGAGAGTTCAAGACCATTGCCACCAACTACTACCTTTACTATTGACCACCATCACTGCCACTGATCGAAACCACTACCTTCACTACTAACCACTGCCACTACTACGAACAACTATGGACCACCAACACCACCATCGGCCACCACTACCATTTTGCACAACTAGTCAACTACCACTACCATTATAAACACTACAATTAGCCACAAAACATCAACATTGCCATTGACTACCGATTACAACCATTACCATTGGCTTAGCTACTACCTCCGCTATACTATCAACCATCGCCGCCTCTACAAACAACCATGCACAATACCACCATCGCCACAATCTCACAAACAACCACTACTGCCACCACTTATTACTACCGCCACCACTTATTACTACCGCCGTTACCGACCACCACCATCCATAACTATCTTCCCTTGCCACTGCCAATCGCCTCCGTCATCACGGACAACCATCGACTACCACCACAACGGCCCAACCACCACCACTACAAGAAACACCGCCACCACCACCAACCATCATCCCCACAATAGACCACCACAAAACACCACCCCAACATTGACCACCACTACCACCAACAACCACCATGCCCACCACCAACTACTTTCATTATCAACACCATGTCTACCATTAGCTACAACCAACACTGACTACTACCATCGAAACCACCACCATCACCCTACTGGCACCACCATTGATCACCGCCATCACTACCATCGCCATTACTGCCATTATAATCACCTACACTGTAGCACCGACCTTAACACCACTGTCAATATCACTATTGCGATCTCCACCACCACCACAAACATCTTTATCACTTTAGCCAATTACTGTCACAACTATCACCACAACTATCATCAGCATCGTAAATGTTAATATATGTGAATAAATGCATAACTTAATTTACCATGCTAATGCTAATGCATAATAATAGCAATAATATTTTCTTTCTTAATTAAATTTTTCAAAAATGCAATAGTTTCCTAAATTAACGTATTAATATGTAGTAACAATATAATACATACAGATAACTGTTTGGAAAAAAAATCTACATCTCAAAATTATGTATACACCAAAAACTATCGAACCCATTTATGGGCACGCGGGTAACACGTGAATAAATGGGTAACACGCGAACAAACACGCTTAATAAATGAGCTACAAACATGCAGGCTCCATACATACGAGCATGTTAAGATAGGCACGAGAAAAGCACGAGCAGACTAAACACACGAAGACACGTAGGCCGCCCATATACCTTCCCTATAACCACCTAAGAGCACAAGGTGGCCACCACATGTACGAGGGGTGGAGTAAAAAAAAAAAAAGAAAAAGAAAAAAGAAAAATTGTTACTTCTAGCATAGTCTTTTTAAGATAATGACATTGTCCCCTAGGGCACTATAACAGGACAAAATATGAGGAGCACTGTTTTATTAACTTGACTAAGAGGAAGTTAATAAAAAGCCCTCTAAGAAGTAAACACCATAAGCAAATCTCACATATCACATAATTAATTGGAAGATAATTGCCTAAAATAATGACGACACTACATGCCCACTCATCTTATCAGGATGGGAAAAACATTAATAAATGCAAGTTAAATGAATATTACGATAGTATCTATTTGCAATGAGCTAATGAAAATCGACCAACTTTGACTCTCTTCTTTCTAATTAGTTAATAGAAAGAATAAAAATCTTGTAAAAAATCCTTACTTATAAACTCTAATTATAAACCATGTCCTATATTTATTCTTCTTCTAATATCTCCTTATCAATATTCTTACAAAAATTTTCGTAAAAGATGCTCCTCTTTACAACTTCAGGCAATTTTCTTTTTCTTTTTCATTTTTTTTTTAATATTTTAGTTCTTTTAACATTAGTTTAGTAAATATATTAAATTAATTGTCCACCTTAGCTAGAAAAAACACATAGGAAGCCAACTCATAATAAAACAGTCCCATAATTGTTTCAAGCGGTGTAAATACTAAATCTTGAAAAATTAAGTATCTATACAATTTTGAAAGTTTTTAAGAGAGGTAACTATAATTTACCCTTTCTTTTTCCTTATATTTTTGGCTTTTTCCTTTTTTAAGGATTTCTTGGGGAAAAAAAATTAACCAGCAAACCTTGATTGATATGGCTATTGATGGAGGGTGTTATATAGACCAAAGCGAAAGCTTGACTATATACATGCAATTCGAAAAACTTTCTTCTCTACACTTTTATGCATGGTCTAAGGCACTGATATTGGCTATATAATTTACTCGATTCTCAAGGATATTATTATGCACTCGGAATCTTCCAAACCTACAGGTAAGTTACTCATTCATCTCATTTAGTTAATCACATGGAGTAGGGTAAATAAATGGATGCACTTGAGATCATAATTGTCAAAATTGTAATTCTACTATTCATTTGAATGCATAGAATTGGTAAAATCGTACAAAATCGGTAAAATCATAAACTTATAGAATCGTATATAAAAATTTATAATTTTACTAAAAATCTAAACACAAATGATTTTATATCTATTTTTGTTAAGAAAAATATTATAAAATCATAAATTCGTAAAAATATATTTTTGACTTGCAATTTTAACAACTATACTTGAGATACTTCCTATGCGCCTATATTAGTTGCTTTTCACACATTTTAGTGATAACTTAGTGAGACACACGGGTTATTTTCTTGAACCTGATTCAAAGACACAAATTAGAACTCACTTTAATAAATCAAATAAATAACCTTAGCGTAAATTGGGTTTACCCATTCGTATATTATGAGATGAATTTTTTTCCCACTATGCTATAGGAGAAGGGGAAAAAAAAATTAAATCCTGAAATGTGCAAGCGTCTAGAAATGCATGCATATATATATATATATATATATATATATATATAGAGAGAGAGAGAGAGAGAGAGAGAGAGAGAGAGTTTATTAACTAAAGCTTTTAGTAATCCCCAAAGTTATAGGTACTTGATATAAGCTTAATGTGTACATTTACCAGTATGTGCTGATGATCCTCACAGGGGTAAAAAATAGGGGTGTGACTTTAAGTATCATTATTCATTAGCACATTAATTTTAGTCATCAACTTACTAGCTTTTTAGAATTTATAATACAAACTAGTAGTCGACATATTTTAATACCATTTGACTTTAAATCACTTCCAACTCAACGCAAAACTATAGTGTGATTTTAGGCTGGAAAAGCAAACCAAATGCAATGCAATCCCATAATATTTTATGTAACCAAACGCAACGCAACCTTAAAGATTTCGATGCCTTGTTAGCAAACAACTACTTCGATGAGTGTGTTTATGAAATGTGATGGTGTACTGCTTGGTGTGGTCCAACTTTTGGAGATTGGGATCTATAATCTCGCATTAAATATATGTGTTTATGTGTGTATTTTTATTCGTACTTAGGTGGTTTTACTTATTCCCTTTGAAAAACAAAGCTCTAATGTAAAAATTTACCTCATTTTTGTAGCTCATGATGGTCCTAGGTTAGGAAACATGAGTATATATGTGAGTCCTAAATTATTTTGAGTCAAACCGAACCAACCAGTTAAATGAAAAAATTCATACAATTACCTTATATATATATATATATATATATTTTTTTTTTCAAACCAATCTTCATGGATTTTGTCAAATTTTTCATACCTTATTCTTCTTATCTTATTTCTTAGTTAATTATTAAGGAAATTTCACATTTAGAAATTTTTTTTTATAAATTGTCCCCATTCTTTCTTTATAAATGAAGAGTTTAACCTTGATAATCTTTACATATCTCATAACATTTTCAATACTTTAGTGTGTCATTTTTGTCTTCTTCATATCACTTGCGAACAAGCAACTTTACTTCGTTTTTCTCCATATTGTTCATTAGAACAAAGTTTCTTATTCTTGTCCAATTAAATTGAGTTTATTAAAATCTTTTGCAATATATTACTAAGTATCATTACATATGATAAATGCATGAAAAATTAATTAGAAACATGTGAAAGTTAAATGAAAAGAAAAATATGTTATTAAAAATAAAAATATTTAGCGAAAATTTAATACAAATAATTCAAACCATAAATAGAATCGGTTTTAATTAAGTTTAAAAAATTTATGAATCAAACCATATGATTAAATTTAATTTCAAAAATAAAATAAATTATTATATTAGATTCAGTTTCGTAAAAAGGGATAAACTGTACTAAGCCGTATCTATCCTTACCACTTGAGTAGGTCTAGCAACATTGTTTATTACTCAAATGAACATTCGTAGTTGATAAAATCAAGGTTGTAGGTTAGCCTTGATCCCAATTCCATAGGCTATGTTTGCTAACCCATAAAAGTAATTAAGATTTATTAAGTATTACATATCATGATTTATATATACATAACATGTAAAATATTGACACGAATTATAATAAAATAAATAAATAAAAAATTAATTATCACGTATGATTTACATACATTATATATATCAATATCCTATTAATATTTATATACTATATGTACATAATACTATATGTACATAATATGTGACATAGCCTATTAAATATCTTCTCCCATAAAAATTATTTTTGTAATTAATGTTATTTGACGGAAGTAAATTAATGGTTACCTTGTTCTATCGTAAAAGAAAGTTTATTATGATAATAAAATCACGTGAACTATTTGCATAATATTATGAGGTTGACTACTATAGTTTTGCCTAACTCTTGGTTTGGGATTAATTTAGCAACATTAGGTATTGTTGGCACGTGCAAAATTAGTATTTTACTGCAAATGTGTGCTGATCCGCTTGCATTGAAGGTGGATTTGGCAATAACCAAAATAGGTATCAATTATGTTAATATTACCACTTAGGAGTCAACCACGACGTTACTAAAGAGTAAATCAGTCATTTATTGGTTGAAACCTTTGTAAACTAGCTAGAGTGGCTTCTTGCCCCTCCAACCTAACAGTTATTTGTCCAACCATTATTGAGGGGCTTTCCATGCAAAGGAATCATTTTTATTAATGTTGTTAAACCCGATTCAAGTGATTGATCTGAACATATGAGAAAATCAAAAGTTCAAGAAATGAAATTGGGTTCAATAGTGGTTCAATCAAGGTTAGACCAAGTTTCGACCAAACCATGTTTATAATCGAATTAAGTCAAACCAAGTTAAACCGTAGAAATCAATCCAAGTTTAATAAATACTAATTTTTATGACTTTTTAAGGTTTTTTGACTGGATGAGATGTATGTAACGTTCATAATTGTTTAAAAAAAAAAATCCTCATGGTACTCTCTCATGTGTGTGCACTTGTTGAAGAATCACTTGGTACTCATGTTCCACATGAATTTGGTTCCTTTAAAGTTACTTTTTTTAAATTTTTCTAAAGTTATCTCTTTAAAATATAGACATTTATAATTAATGATTGATATTATGGTAAAAAAAAAAAAGATGATAACATTTAATATTTTAAAATTTGAGATAATCTCAATAATTCAATTTATAAATTTATCTAAAATATTTTAGAAAATCCATTTCCGTTCCACAACTTTTTAATTTCGGCTTTTCTCTCTTATATGCTCACTCTCTCTTATTGTTTACCTCTATTAACTTACTAATCACAACAAAAAGAAAAAATAAAAATAAATAAAAAAAGAAGAGTAAGGTTGTGAGGAAGTAAAATAAGAAGATGATGTGGAGTAAACAAGAGGATTCTTATGCGTATTATTTATATATGACTTAGAGAGCATTATCACAAAATAATAAATGGTATTTTTTGTGTTTTTGTTCTTATATGATGGAAAAATAAAAGCAATATGAAAAATAGAGAATCGATATGAGTCGCCTATCTCAACTTCTCAAGACAAGTTGACAAGAGAACTTGATTTTATATCTCTAATACCAAATGTTACAAACCTTGAGAATCATGCATGACAAATAACACCAATAGATGGAAATCCTCTTCAAAACAATCAGAAATTGGATCAAAACTCTAACCCATTATATACATATTACCAAAAACCACAAGTTTAATAAAAGTTGGACCGTTGATCACAAAGAATTAGGAATAAAAAATGAAGTTGGCTACAAAGAGCTAGAACTATAGCAAAAACTTGATATTGAAATAACTTATTAACATAATTGTTTGTCATAATCCTTACCTATTTAGGGGTTAAATGAAAACTTAATAAACTAGGAAATAATTGACAAAAAAATTATGATTGAAACAATTAATCAAAATAGGAAGTATGAAACCCTATAATTAAGTATCCTATATGGATTGTGAAAAATTATAATACTAATTTATAAAATCATAATTATGAACATTTTATCAACACTAGATTAAAACTTTAGAGTTAAATAATTGAAACGAACCAATTAATATTTATTGACTTAGTTATTTACTATTTTTAATTTAAAACGTTTCAATAAGTTATTGAAATATAAGAAAATTCAACTAAATCAACTCAAATTAATAGGGCCAATTGACCACCCAGTCCACTTAGTTGACTAAGTGGGTCTCCTAATCAATTATGTCAGCTCAAGTTCTTATCAAGGGATTAAAAAAAAATTATACATTTCAGTGTTTGTTATATATTCTACTAGAGAGGGGAAATAAATAAATAAAGGAGCGAAAGATGAAAAATTGCTTTATTGTAAGTTCAAATGTGTTATTGAGACAGCAGTTAACATCCTCAATTTTATGACATGAAAGCTCCACCATGTGTGAACAGGTCTTCGTCACTGATTTAATAATCTTTACGTGTTAACCTTATAGTAAAAAAGGGATGGTTATAAAGTATGAACATTTTTAAGTACGTTTTTGGACACTCATTCACATATTTACACTAAATGCAAAAGAAAGACAGGATGGGAACTTCACATGAAAATTATAATATTTATCCAAATGTCTATGTCGTGAAAGAAAACATCAAACATCACATTAATATATAAATGATAAGTGGGTATTGATAAATTTTTTATATATATAGAATATAAATTATAGTTTTTTTAATTTTTTTATAATTACTATTGTTATGTGTTTAAAATATAATTGATATCTTTTTACACATCAAAATATACACACGTCAGTAGCAACTAGCAACAACACTCTTTTTTTAATGTTCACAGGCTAACTTTGAGTGGAAAAAAAAAAAAAAAAAAAAAAAGAAGAAGAAGAAGAAGAGACCGAGCAAAGAAATGGTCAACTTCAAATGGATATTTAGTAGTTTTATGGCATTTATTGCAACGTGGGGCTAAAGACAAATGTACAATACTTGATGGTGACAGCAGCAGTTGGAATAACTCTCTTGATAGTTGATCTGTATAGTCAAATGTTTTTTTCAACCAATTACGTACTAATAATACAGGGATTTTGTTAGGTTTTATGTATTTTTTGTCCTTTCTTTTTTTTTTTTTTTTTTCGAGATACTGCAGTGTATTTTAGATGTAACCTATTGTTGTCCTTTTACCTTTTATACTTATATATATATATATATATATTTATAATTGTATCATCTAAGTTTTCATTTTGTTTTTGTTTTATTACCTAATTTTTCACGCTTTTTTTCATTTTATATAACTATGTTATTATTTTTCTTCGAAACAACCTCATCAAAATTCTTTATGTTAAAAGAAAAAAAAAAAAAAAAAAAGAAGAAGAAGAGTGGGAAAAGCGTCACACATCATTGTGGTCTAATAAATGATTCGTTGGTGCAATAACAAAGACAAAAAGAACTTAATAAACAATTCGATTTAAACATGAGGACTTAGATTGAATTTTAATATATCACCAGGGACTTAAATGACTTAACGAAAGCACGGAGGATGTGATTGAATTTTGACAGAAATATTCTCTAAGAATTTTTGCTAAAAGGTACAAATTAGGTCATCCTTAAACCTAAGGGACACCCATATCAAGGATTTCAGGAAGTCTGCTCTTGTTAGTTTCTCTTGCTTGTTTACTTTTTGAATAAAATAGATATGTAATATAAAAGTTATGTATTAACAACTATTATTACCTTAGAAATATATATTTTAATATTTACTTGGAGTATTTTTTTTTTTTATCATAAGCAATACTTAGTTCATTGTTTATCCCCTTATTAATTGCAATATCAAAATGGAAATATCACCAAAGATATAGATATGTCTCTATTTAGTTATTTTAGAAAGCAACTAAAAAGTACTTAATTTTTCTTATTTATTGATAGCATGATTATCCATTCCATGGCAAAGGCAATGAGCATACATGATTCTATTAATGGAAACTTCTTGAAATGATTTGATAATATTTGATAAATTCAAACTTTAATTATAATGAAATTGAATAGCGTTGAAAAATGGTTTTCACAAAATAATTGCATCCTAAGTGATGCTACATTGATTTGGCTCACTTAGCCAGCCATCACATTATTTGATCTAAGGTTTAATATGATAGGTTAAAATTTTGGTGTTTTAAATCCTTTACAGATAATATCAAAGTTGGCACTTTTGTCTAATAATATTACATTAAAGTTAAATAAGTAATTTCAATGTAGGTGGTTACGATATAAATATAGATATAGATAAAAATATAAATAAAAAAATAATATTACATCATAATAATGTCACAATATATTTGAAAAGTTTAGAATATATCTACAATTAATTTATGTTTATCTACATCTATCTATATTATTTAAGCTAGAACAAACTTTTCTAGATACTAGGAGTAAACAGGTACAAGGTAGATAAGGTATAAGACCTACCCATACCTACATTGTAAGTATAAGTTCCCAAATTTTTATACCCGAAATTTACCCTGTGACACTTAAGAACTATCTTATAGCTTGTAGAATTTATAATTTTTTTTTTTCTTTATCTTCCTTCAAAACTTTATATTAGAAGTATAATTAATATCAAAATTATAACTATACTATTACTAGATGTGCTAATAATAATTTGTAGAGATTGTAACGCATCTTGAGTTAAAGCAATATAAAACTTTGGTAAACAAGATAGATAAAATTTTTGTAATTGGAAATGTTGAAATCACCAGTTGGGTTATACTTAAATTTCTTTTATCTTTTTTCTTTAAATCATCAAAATAAAAATTTTATCAAATTATAATATTATTATACATAAAATGTAAAAATCATGTGCAAATAATCTTAATATAATATATTGAATGATAAATTAAGAACTAAGATATTTTCAAGACCTTACCAATCTATAGTTAGTGAAAAAAAAAATGGGGATACAAAAACATGAGAGTTTTTACCAAAGAAGAATAAAAAGAGAGAAGGACTAGATAATTGACACAAGCTATATATAGTATTAGGTTATTATCATGAGTTGGATTTTTGTTATCACAAAGTATGTTTAACATGCCATAAAACCTATACCATGTATATATTAGAGTACAGGTTCTAAGGTAAGATTGAATACGCTAACTTTATACTCATAACTTATCTTGTGAGAGTAGATTCCGAAAATATATTATCAGGAACCTCTCATATGACCCTCATTATCCACTCGAAAGCTATTCGGTAAAGTACAATTCAAGTAGGTACTTTGTATAACAAAGTTATCCGCTCACCCTTAATAGCTACCTATTTGGAAATCGCATGTTGAATCTTAATATAATATTATCTAATGAAAATAACAACATTAAGATTATTAATAAATAAAGGATTTATGATAAGGTTAAATATGGTAACTTTTTAATTTTTCTCCTCTAGTAATCTCTGTCTTCTTTTTTATTTTTGGGTAAGTTTAATTTATCTCCCCACCTCCATGTTATTCTCTCTCTTCCCCATTAATCTCTCTTTCCACTTTCCTCTCTTCTCTTTATTCAAACAAGTTTTATATATGTCACAAATTTACTTCCTCGGTTTTCTTTTCTTTTCTTTCATCATCCACATTATATTATTACAACAAATATCACACAAATATTAATATTTCGTTTCCATTATATAAACTTTTTATCAAAATCTCAAAATTAATCCATAATCTTTAATTTTAATAAATTTTATATAAGCAATTTTATATTTATGTATCTACAACATGGATGCACATCCACTAATATCTTTATAAATAGTAATTTTGGAGATTCATTCCCGTGATATATATTGAATATATCTACAATCAATTTATGTTTATATCTTTATAGATGCTAATTTTGGAGATTCAGTCCCATTACACAAATCTCTGCCCAAAAAAGAAAAAGGAAAGTATTTCTCTCTTATTGGATGTGGGGAACCGACCTAAACCAATTCCACGCAAAGTTCCCATCACCGAGAAAGTATATATATGTAAACATAAGCCATCCCATCATTGTTGCAATCTAGGCAGGGAAAAAAATTAAAAACAAAAGAACTCATCTTAAAATTACTCTCGTTTACTTCAGAATGTTTACAGTCAAGAGAGATGGACAAGGAGACCCAGTCCGTCTCGAATTAATGATTCATGACGAGGAGGCCCTCAAGATCAATGATCACCCGGATTATAACAACGTGAGTCAATATTATTGTGTTTTTTTTTTTTTAATTTTTTTTCTTCCAACTATTTTGGAGAGAGGGGTGTAGAAATCCTTAGACTGGTATGTTCATAACACTAGTGGTCAGTTCAATAATATAATTGGAAAGAAAAAATTTATATAAATTACAATTGGAACGAGAAGCTTATAGTGAAAAATTGGAAGGCAAGTTATATATCATAGGTATGCATGCTAGTTTTTACGTACAACAATTTTGGAAAGTTTTATCAGCTACGTCCTTTCATTATAGCTTTTAAATTGTGTTCCGTTTGTTAAAATAATATAATAATATTCTACTATTTAGAATCATCAACTCGACAATATCGCGGGATTCATCATTGGTTTGAATGATTACTTGAGCACCGGTTGTGTACATAGAAAGAAATTATTTTGAAGGATGTTATATAGAGATAAAGTTTTTTTTTTTTTTTTCTGAGTTATTTTAGATTATTATTTAATTATTTATATTTTTGAGAGCGCGCACACACCCACACACATATATATTACCGCAAATCATTACTTCATTCAAAAGAAACTGAATCGGTGAAGCTGTGTGTTTGTCTTTTATTTACAGTTGGCTACACATACTGCAGTCTCGGATCTGCATGAGATAACACGGAAGTCGTTTTCTAAGACGTGAGTTAGTTAAAACCATTTTTCTTTTTTTAATAATATTAATTTCCTATTTGAAACTAACAAATTTAATTTGTTTATTTTAATGATGGTTCAAGAATGAAAATTTTGTACGACCATGTTGATGAGGAATCAGGAGTTAATGCTCCTTTAATTGCTGATGATGTTTATGATGTAATCATGAAGGTATGTATGAATTCCAGTCCAGTCGATACTTGGAATAATAAACTGATTTAAAACAGGAGAAAATGCTACTTGCAGAATGCTGCTCGTCTGGATAAGGAAATCATACATGACCGAGACTTGGATTATGACTTCCTAGGCTTCAAGGTCCTTGAAAACTACCTTTCCCACATCGACGGCGAAATTGTTGAGAGGCCTCAACACATGTTTATGAGGGTCGCTATAGGAATTCACAAGGACGATATCGATTCTGCAGTCCAAACTTATCATATGATGTCTCAGCATTGGTTTATTCATGCTTCTTCCACTCTTTTCAATTCTGGGACACCAAGGCCTCAGGTAATACATAAATACATACATATATATATATATATATATATGTGTGTGTGGTTTTTCTTTTAACTTCACATAAAAACTAAGTCCATTCTTTTTTTATTGATATGTGTTGTTTGTATTTATTTGATGTTGGAAAGTTGAGCAGCTGCTTCCATGTTTGCATGAAAGAAGATAGTATTGGAAAGATTCTCGGTACTTCAAACAAGTGTGAATCTGCACGTGGAATTGAACACTCTGTAAACGGCATTCTGTCTTGTGGTATAAACGAGATATCTAAAGAAGTCATTGTTCCCATCTCAAGGGTGTTTAATGATGCTTCACAAGATATCGAATTAGGAAAGAGCAAAGATTGTTTTGCGATCTACATGGAGCCGTGGCATGTTGGTATTCTTGAACTGCTCACCAAAGAAATGGTGGTTATGCTCTTCCCCTTCTTGTATTTACATCAATCGGTGACTGATTCCGGCATGATTTACCATCTATTATGAATCATCAAAGCATTAGAACCTTTTCGTTGTGATTTTTCTTTCCTCTTTTAATTACTAGAGACCGATTCAATTTTGCAGAAGGAACATTTTGCTCCGGACATATACTGTGGTCTTTGGATACCGGATCTCTTTATGCAGAGAGCCCAAAGTGATGGAAGATGGTCGTTGTTTTATCCTGACGAGGCTCCAGGCTTGGTAGATTACTGGGGCGAAGAATTTGAAAAGTTATATCTTAGATATGAACGAGAGGTAAAACAATTAACAATGAATGCTCTCTCATTAATTGAATTTTATTTTAATTTTTTATCTCTAAGCCCATATCTTATTAATCAAGATATTCAAGTAGTGTTATTTAGCTTTTTTCTTTTTTCTTTTTTTCTTTTTTTTGTTAAACTTGAAGTATTGATTTGAGGTGATGATGTGGGTCATCTTTAGGGTAAAGCAAGGACGGTTGTCCAAGCACGGGATATCTGGTTCTCCATATTAAAGTCCCAAGTAGAGAATCAGATTCTACATGTGTTTTTTAAGGTAAAGATGACAAGTCGATCTACTTATGTTTCCCAATTATTTGTCTTGGCATTGACTCATGTTGTTTCCTAACGATCCATCGTCCAGGATACTTGCATGCACAAGAGCAATATACAAAATTTAGGAGCTATCAAGCCTTTAAATTTGTATAGAGAGACGGTAGAGAATGCAGGTCTAACTAAAGTTGCTGTTTGTAGTCATGCATCAATCGTACTACCTAAATTTGTTCGCGAAAAGGTTGTGTATTTCGCTAGTTATAGGTATATTGTCCTTGATGTTTTAATCCTAACTTAACGTCACTACTTGCAGGGAATTCCCTATGAATCTCATCCATCCACACTCCTGGGAAGCCAAGGATCAAAGAATCGATTCTTTGATTTCGATAAACTTGCTAAGGTTTATAAATTATCCATAAATTTTAGAATTTTGATAAATGATTTGATTATTTCACCATCTAATTTTTGCTAGTTTTTTTATGTTGCAATGAATTAATTTTATTTTCTCTTAATATTTTGAAAAGGTAACTTCAATTGTTACTTCAGACTTGAATAAGATAATTGATGTTAATGACTATCCTCATGAGAATGCAAGGAAATCAAACTTTCGACATAGGCCTATTGGTATTAATGTTCAAGGGCTTGCAGATACATTTATTGTACTTGGCATAGCATATGACTCACAGGAGGTAATTGTGCATTCTCATACTTCCTTATCGTTTTAGTTTCACTTCAATGTCCTTATTTTTTTTTTTTCAATTATTCTTTTTTATAATGTAAATAACAGGCTCGACAATTAAACAAGGATATTTTTGAAACAATATACTACCATGCCTTGAAAGCTTCCTCAAAGTTAGCAACCATCGAAGGGGCTTATGAAGCATATGATGGATGTCTAATGAGTAAGGTATATATGCATAAAATACACTTGTGTATAAGATATCGATGGGTTTTGTGATGAATCGTACAATACCTAACATGTAAACAATATATGGCAATATGTTGGTCATAAGCATTAACAGATAAGCCACATCTTGTCTAGTTTATTTCTAGATAAGTCCTCATAAACCTAGATAATGCATGAAGTTTCAATTAAAATCCTAATTCTTGTTTTACCTATCAATGTATTTTATACATTAAAGTTTTAAAATATGTTAATTTCATTTGTAATGAAATAGGGAGTACTTCAACCAGATATGTGGGGCATTATCCCATCAAACCGATGGGATTGGATGGCTCTCAGGAAGATGATATCAAAAAATGGAGTAAGAAATTCACTTCTCATAGCTCTTAGACCAAATGCCCCAATTAGCCGTATTCTTGGCAACAATAAGTGTTTTGAGCCGTATCCAACCAACTTGTGTGTTCATGTATTTGCGAGGTTTGTTCTACATTCCAATTAATGTAGATTTTGGATATTTTCCTATCACCAATTTGGTGTTTTTCATCCTTATCTTGTCCAAATATATATTGCTATGCATAATTCACAATCAATGAAGGACTACTACTTTTTTTTTTTAGGGTTTATATTTTTAACTTCATTCATGGCAATATATACTTTTGCAAGATACATTTGATATACCAATTAGAGGTGTAATTTTTAACTAGAGTTCACCTTACAATCTTTCCTTTGCCAATTTTTCTTTGATAGGGATTATTTTTTTGCTATAAACAAGCATCTTCAATATGACTTAACGGAAATGGGACTTTGGGATTGCAAACTTTTTTGGACTAATTCTATTCGGAACATCTCTGAAATCTCAGACGACGTGAAAAGAATATACAAGTAAGTATTTCTATTTAAATTAATTTTCATTATCTTATTATCTGATTCTACTAATTTTTTTTTATTAGGTAAATTATATTGATATCCATTAAAAACTTTTGAATTACATGAACTCTTAACCTTTAAAGTCAGAAATTATATCCCAGATCCTTTTTTGGAATATTAGAAGAAAGGAAAAATTATAAAAAAAATTAAAAATAAAATAAAATCATAAAAAAAAAAAAGCCACCATGTGGTTGTTGCCAAACATCTATGTGCGGGTGGTTGATGACCACATTGGAGGGCTAGAGTAAAAAGTTTGATACTGAGACATGAAAATTAGGCCGGGGTTTGTTAATAAATTCAGACCGAAATCGAATCTCAGCCAATCATCTCCCAGAATCTTTAACATGTAAAACTACTAACTCTTAGAGGAAAATTAGTTAAAATGAATCCTTTGGTGAGTATTTCGTAACACATTTTTTCAGTTTGAGCAATATTTTCCCTATTTGTAATGAACAAATGAAAATCAACGAACTTTGTCTCTTCTTTCTACATAATTAATAGAAAGAATAAGAATTTTGTAATTAAAACATATATATAATCTTTTAAAATCCTCTTACCATTATTCTTCCAGAAATATTTGCAAGAAGTGCTCTCCTTAATACTTTCATGTCACATTTCTATTTTTTTTTTTTTTTAATTTTTAGTATATTTAACATTAGTTGATTAAATATATTGAATTAATTATCCACATCAAAGACACATAAAAAGTCAACTCATAAAAAAGAGTTATACCGTAATTATTTTATGATTGACAATTATGCATTTATATAATTTTTAAAGTTTTGAGGAGATATGCAATTTACCTAACTTTTTTCCTTTCTTTTTTAAGGATTTCATCGGAGATCGACCCGCAGATCTTGATTGATATGGCTATTGATAGAGGATGCTATATAGACCAAAACCAAAGCTTGAATATATACATGGAAGAGGGTGATTTCGAAAAACTTTCTTCTCTACATTTTTATGCATGGTCTAAGGTAATGTTATTGGCTATCTAATTTACTAGATACTCAAGGATATTATTATGCATTAGGTATCTTCCAAAAAAAGTACTACTAAGTTACTAGCCTATTTCATTTAGTTAGTAAGGGTACTATAAGCAAATGGATCCACTTGATATACATCTTAAGGGCCCTATAATGGTTACCTTTGCCGTATTTCAATGTTGACTACATACTTAATGTTTATAAAGGGAGTTTTTATCTAAGTAACCTTTACTTTATAAAGGAGTGTTTATCTTTATTTAATTATTTTATGGGTCTCATGAAATTAAAAAAAAAATAACTAAAAGCTATTTATTATACTTTTTTTTAGTAATTTACTATTTAATATACTAAATAAATAGAATAAATCAATTAAAAAAAACTAATTAAAAGCAACTAATTAACTATGGCGCAAAAAAAATAAAACGAAGAATCGGTTCATCATGAATCACCTCTATTAATTTAAGTAAATGTTCATAGGTGCAAATTATAAAAGAAGATGGATACTTGGCATAAATATTTATGCCAAACATGCCTTTATAAAAATACTCTAACGTAGCGTTTAGTTGTAAAGATTAGAACAAACAAAGAGAACTGGATTAGATCAATATAAGGAGGATTGGACAATACAACTTTATTATACCGTATTTGGTTACATAGTATATGACATAAAATTTATATTAAAAAAATTAATTATTTATATTATAAAATAAATAATTTTGTGTAATATTTACTAAAAAGAATATTAATCAACTCTATATTATAACATGGAGAAGTATTTTTGAGAATACAATGCATTTTTTGTTTTTATCTAGTAAATTTTATTGTGTAGATAGAATAAAATCTGAGCTTTTTGTTCAATCTATCAACCCAATTTTTATTCAACCACTAAGTAAAGTTACAAATTAAATATCAAATAAAATTTTCTATCCAATCAAATACCATAAGAATTATACAACGAAATGCTACTTAAAGTACCAATTAACATTTTCGATAACGGAAAATATTGCACACATCTGGAAATTTTTGTGTATGATGTGTGCATATATACTCACACACATAACTCTGCTAACATATTTTCAAAGGAGATAATTTTTTTTCTTTAACAGAAATAGATGCCCTAAAATATTTTGGATAAAGTTATAAATTTAATAGTTAAGATTATTAACTTTTTTTTTCAACTTTAATATAGATTCATTAAATAAAGATTTTGGTAATCGCAAAACTTATAAGTATTTGACATATGTTTAATGAATATTTACCAGTTTATGCCAATGATTGTTGCAGGGCTTAAAAACAGGGCTAACCGCAAATTTTATAAGTATTTGATATACGTGTCCTCGTATCCTTATCCTCCCGAGTTTAGAGATTTCATGGTAAATGCTTAACTACTCTCTTTCGAGTTCATATTCTTTTGATATTTTGATCAAAACTTGATACATATACATTTGTCTGATGCACATGACAGGAGGAGCAGCGCAGGCTATTCATAGATAATGTTGAGGAACAATAACATTAAATCAAGATAAATGCAAGGTTTTGGAAGTTTTACATTCCAATAATGATTATAACAAAATCTACGCCTTTCTTTTGAGCTTAAAATTTATGATTTTGATGGATTAAAAAGAGTGTAATCACAAGGGTTTTTTTTTTTATTTTTTAATTTGCTACTTTTATCAGTCATCGGTATACTTATCATTTTCTCTTCACTAACATGCTACATATTCTATACGTATACATAATATATATGAATACATTATCTACAATACATATCCTTGCTAATAGGACACCGTGAAGACACACATTTCTTGTTACTTATATATTTTAGGGTAAATTACAAATATATAACTTGTATTAAAAAAAAAAAAAAAGTAATGATAAAACTTGGATCACCTCTTTGTAAAGGCACAATAACATATATTGTGTACTTATAATTCACCCTATAATTGATAAGTTAGACTAAGCCATCCTTTTTATCTTGTTATATATATATGGGAACATGATGTTGAGGTAACAATCCGATTCGCTATTTGTATTTTATAGTAAAATAAAGTCATTTTCTTGTATATTCCTAGAAACAAACTTCACAGGATAATGATATACAATGTAAAAGTCTACTTCATTTTGCAACTAATGATGTACCAAGATTGGGAGATATTACCTTTCTCTTTAGACAAAACTCTGCAATTTTCCATCACCTTATCCCTTTACATCTCAATTACTTATTGCTGATTATATGTTTACAATTAGAAGCATGTATCTCTTATAGGATTTTCATTCATGACATGTAAAATTCTATAGTTAAATATTCTATATAAATCGTAAAAAATTGTGATATTAATTTATAAAATTATGATTGTAAATATCTTACCAACGTAAGTTTGAAACATTTAGATTAAATGATCGAAATAGGCTTGTTATAGTTTGTTGATTTGGTTTGTTGAATATTTTTAGCCTGAAAAGTTATGCAGTAATACTAAATTCCATTATTATTCTTCAACGACTGTTTTAGTGTTCCTAATAATTATTTAAGGGTCATTTGTATATGTAATAGAGAGTTGAATTTATTCCATTCCAAGTTTAGAGATCTACCGGTACTTTGTTAATAGCTACAACTATTGATTTTCATCTATTGTACAAGGAGAAGTGAACATTACTCTTTCAATGCTTCTTGGACCATTAAAATGGAAAGGGAAATTCAGTTTTTAAAGTTTCAAAAATTTGACTATGGTCATCAACATTTTCAACTTTTATCAAATTGGGTCATCTGTCATTATGGACTCACGATATCATGGTATTGGTCCAATGTAATTTTCTAAATAAAAAATAATAATAAAATACTTTAAAAATCAAAAAATGAAAAAAAAATCTACAAAAGTTTAAATTCAATTAAATTTTAAACTCCTATCACTAATTGATTATAATATAATACTGTAATTTTTATTTTATATTATCATTTAACATAGATTGCAACGTATTATTAAGAAAGCTTTGTCTTCATACCATATCATATTATTATATTTTTTATATTATATAGTTTCAAAAGCTTTTACATTGTCTATTCTATTTTGAATCCATGGTGATATCAGTTTTAATTAATTACATTTACAATTAAGCTTTTTTATCGAACCCTACCATATTATTTTGTCAGCATCCGAGAGAATCTTGGCCAAAGTGGAGAACCATATACTTTGCACGTCCTTACGATATTAACTTCTAATTACGACGTTACCAGTGACTTCGGATTTTCTTATTGTCAGTATTTAAGGGCTTCACCATCGATCATGTTTTATTTCGATATAACCCAAACGCGAAAGGATTTGATCCTGTCAATTCCCAAGGTTTTCAAATTTATTGTGATTTAGGGTCACGTTAACTCTGCTGAGCCGTAGAAAGACCAGATTATAGGCTCTATCCTTTTAAGACAAACGTGTTTCACATTTCGTTTGCTCATTCATGGAAAAATCCTCAAGTTAATGGAAATTGTTTGTGCGGTAATGTCTTCTCTTTATGTTTTTGAAGGTTTCCTAAGACTTCATCTTTATATTTATCATAATGAAAAAATTCTAATAATGATTTGCCTTAACTACACTATCTTTGAAATTGAGTATTTATTCAAAACTTTTATAACCAAGTGCTATGAACATCGATTGCTAAATGGTAAACCTAATTTCAATTCTCCAAATAGTTGTTGGAATAGTATTTGGAAAAAATAAAAGAAAGAAAGAAAGAAAAAAATGAAATATTAAAGAGGCAAAAATTTAATAATCATGCTTTTAGTTCCCTATACAACCCTCTTAATGTTGAAAAAAAAGCAGCAAAAAATAAAAAATAACATTAAATATAACATTAACAATATATATATATGTATATATATATATATATATATACATTGATTGCCTAATGTAATGTATATCTATATGAGATATTAATTGTATCGCATTATAAATTTATATCAATGATTTACATTACTTAACATGATATTAAGTTTATTGATTCAATAGTATAATATAAGGAAAAAGATTAGGATTTTATATAATGTATTTATATGAGTTGGAGAATAATATAACAAAATAATACATGGTATATTCTTTGTGTGTGTTTTCATTTTTCATTTTTCATATAGGAAAATAAAATGATATATACAAATTGAGAATTGAATATGAGTTATGATCCACTATTTATAGATTGTACCAAAACTCTGACTCATTATTTATAGATTACAAAAAAATCACATATATAATAAAATCTTGACCCACTAATTACAAAGAATCAAAAATGAAAAATATAAAAATCACAAGAAAAATTAATGCTGAAATAATCTAGATTCATTAACATAATTTTTTTTATCAAAATCCTTACCTATTTATGGGTTAAACAAAACTCTAATAAACTAAGAAATAATTGATGAAGAGAATAAGCTAAGCAACAAATAAACAATAAGAAACTATGAAGAAAATGGCTCGGGATGCGTTTGGTAAACCACCTCGTCTACTCAATGGACTAAGTAGGTATCTATTAACAAGGTATTTTGGGTAAAGACCTCTCAAGCCCCGATTAGATTCGCCAAGCTTTACCTTCCTAAGCTTGCCTCTGTAGGTCTCGAGCTTGGTCCTAAGTAACCTAAGCCCATAAAGGCCTATGAAGAACTGTAATAGCCATAAACTACAAGATAAGAATAAAACAGACATGTCCTAAATATTAGGGACACGTCGCACACAACAGCTCCACTTTCCCACACTTATAGGAGAAGATCTCTCCCGCCAATTGATCTCCAACAGTCAGCTCTACTCCGCTATAAATACCAGACATCTATCCAGCAGTAACTCTTTTTACAAACTCTAAACTCTAAGCCTACACACTAAGCATTCTATCTCATCAAAAAACTTATTGTTGATTTAAGTATCGGAGTGGCTATGCCGAACAATTCTCCGGCATCCTCTCACTATACATTATTTTGCAGGCTTAGTTCATGCAGACCTCGATCAACTACCGGCAAGAACTAAGAAACGACATTTAGCGCCGTTAGTGGGAAAGAAGAATTCCTACACCCGAAATCCTAAACACACCGAACACATAACCCACATCAAGCCTTTCTACATCATGTCTCAACGCGACAAGCAAGGAAATCAACAATTGAAGAACAACCAACCTAAAAGCAACCAACCCATCCCAAGAGCAGCGTTGGAAAAACGCCTAGAGCACATGGAGTGCTTAGTTGAGCAATATGTGGAGCAGAATAGAGAGCTTTGTGCTCGCCTGGATGAAGCTAAGCGCCGCAACAAACAAACTCACCATCCCGAAGCTTCAAATGCCTACACTAAACGAGACAACATCCACTAACAGCAACAGAATAAAAGTAATTAGCAACCTAATCCACTACTGCAGCAGCAGCTAACGAGGTCTATAGTTGCTCGCAATCGATCTTTGGCTAGCAATAAGCAAGAAGCCAACTTACATGGAGTTCAGCCTCATTCACTCGTACGACGAGCTCACCTGGAGAATAACGCCGACCTAAACGAGCTCCGTGCAATGGTAAGGTGACTCTCCAAACAATAAGGGAGCAAGCTTGATGGCAACACTGAGCTGATTGCCAGCAACAAGACACCCTTCACCAGAGGTGTCCAAGACAAAGTGCTGCCCTCCCTTAACTAGACGAGGGAGTCGCTGTCCATACCGCATGACTCGACATCAAACCTTTGAGAGATTTCTTCCAATCACTTGCAAAGAGCAAGCTAAAGACCCTAGCCGACTTCTGAAACAAGACCCAGAAGTATATGGACTATGAAGATAACATTCACGCCAAGCAACGTCGACTAAAAAAGAACAGGCGGAAAGCAGAACAAGGAAAAATTGCTTATAAAAGATTGCCTCAACAAAAAGGTGCCGAGCAAACCGGTGGTGAAGAGCTCTGGTAAGAAGAAGTACCGAGCAAAGCGCAACCCTCTCCCCCCTCCCATCTACAGCCAATATACACCTTTGAATAGACCCATAGCCTGGGTCTATTCTAAAGTGAAGCACCGAAACTTACTACAAAGGCCATAGAAAATGTGGGGAAACCCTAATCGTCGAAACTTTGACAAATACTATCAATTCCATGACGATTATGGCCATACAACTGAAAAGTGCTTTCAATTGAAGAATTTCATCAAATATGTCATTCAACACGGCTTCTTCAATGAATACGTAGCATATCGGAGGAACAACAATCGTTTCGACGATGACACTAATAGGGCACCTCAGAGGTGATGAACTGAAGACGCCCAAGTGAAGCAGAACAACAACTGCTGCAATGATCGTGCCCCCAATGGTATCATGAATGTAATTATGAAAGGCCTGCACCTTAGGAGCCGATTGAGCACAGGTAACTCGATTAACGCCCAATCACAGATGCTAGCAATTAAGGAGAATAGACAGAAGTTAGACACCTCCATCTCTTTCTCCGACGCCGACCTTGAAAGGGTTGATACTCCCCACTAAGACACCCTAGTGATTAGGATGAGGATCTCAAAATGTGAAGTCTTGAAAATCATGGTAAACACTGGCAACTCAACCGATATACTCTTCCTCCTCACATATGACAGAATGAGGAGTAAGTCACTAATGAAGATGAAACCGTACCACCACAATCTGATCAGCTTCAACAATAACACGATCCAAACCAAGAGCATCATTACACTAGACATGGAAGTTGGCGATGACGACCATGTAGTACAATAACCCATAAAGTTTGTTGTGATTAATTGTCCCTCCCCTTATAATATACTCTTGGGAAAACCAAGCTTATACACATTTGAGATTGATCACATCTGTTATACCTCGAAGTCGCAGCGTCGCAACAGTCTCGCCATGTAAACCATTCTATGATAGTAACTGGCTTCACAGTGCCTACCATAGACATAATCTACACAAGACGTCGACGACTCCTCGCTTTGAAGTAAACAGTTCGATTAATAATTATACTACAATTATGATAAATATTACAATTTCTAATAGACATAGATAATTATAAGTAAGTCCACAGAGCATCCCAGAAAGTTTTACATAATCAACACAGTTTACTAATTTACAGAATAACTATCAGTTTTTAACCTTTAACTATAAGGTCAGTCTAATTACACATTATACTAAGTAACTTGATCCTCACACCCCTGGCTTCAAAAGGACTAACCTCTGGGTAATTGTAGGGCGACGTAATACTTGAAGTGATCACAAATCAAAACCTGCAAAAGAATCTATAAGGGTATGAGCAACTACAGCTCAGTAAATTGAATTGGAGACTCATGAATGCATACAAGCACAAACAGGGTTATCAAACAATTATTTTCATACAATGCAACAATCAAGTGTCATCGTACAACGTAGTCCAGTCCGTTGTGAAATCAGAGAAATTTCACCTGCTCCAATTCGGGTTGAGAAGTTCCATGTTATGTAGCAGCTCACAACCAAACCCAAGCTTGTGCAATGGAGACCTCACTCCTCCCGCGACTACCTTCGAACCATTGACTTTACCCCCGCCGCAACCTCCTCTCCTGTCACTTAGTTCGACTGATGATGAAGAAAGGACCATTTTGCAATCCTGCGCTATCCCTTTCAAAGGGGTCAGTATTTGGTTGGAAAATCTTATGTTCCCCTAACGGATTGCAATGTATGACATTTTTGGGTATTAGGGTCGACTAAGGTTAAATTTCGTTTAGGGTGCTCAAACAATTTCATACCAATTCAATCAATCACAAAATCACTTACAATATAAATTTCAGCACGAATTCAGATACATCAATCACATGTGTAAACTACTTACATTCACAATCATATACATGCCTAAGTCTCCGAGTACTACAAAACTAGTACTCTATTACAATAAGTAATAACCCAACTTACTTGAATTTGCTCGATCGCTCGATCCCTTAGTCGCGAGCTGATTTGTCTTTGGGTATCCTATAATACAAATAGATCTTTTTAATACTTATATTTTATGGATTCTTATTCTAATTCATAATGTAACTCATTTTCCCCATGTATACCTATAACGCTCTAATGATTCGTTGTACCCTATTTCGGGGTTCAACTCCTAAACTAGATTCTAGTTTTAATTCCTAAGTCTTAAATAGGCTCGAATCCCAATGTGACATTAATCACATTACGCTCAGGTATTCAAATATCCTATTAGGTCGTAATTTGATATTCTAAACTATTCGATACACGCTAACCCTAATTGAGGTATTGGATTTATTCCCGATGTGTAAAAATCTTACATTTTGAGATATTTACTTAAAATTAAATGTTATTTCAGATTTATTATTTTTCTGATTTCTATTATAATATTATCTAAATAACCTTATTTTTTTAGATTTATTAATTTACACTTTCACATATTACTAATTTCTTATATTACTTACCTAATTTCCCTAATTAACCATACTTAATACCCAAAGGCTATGATTAGGGTTCCACTTCAAAGATTAACATCCCTAAACATATAATTAATATCCCAATCAGTAATTAACATCCTAATCACATAATTAATCCTAAATCACCCAATTTTTCCATCATTTTAGGGCTAAAAATTAACTTAAAAATTTCAAAAATTAATTTTAAAAAAATAGCTTCATAGCACTGTTCTACATCATATAAGCATCCTACAGAAAAATTTTGAGCTCCAAACTACACTCCTAAGCCTATTTATTTTTCGGTTTAATCATACTTGGTTTTGAACAATTTGTTAAGGACCTTATATTTTCAGACATAATTAAACTAAATAAATATTTTTCCCTAAATCTACATACAATAAAACCTCAGAATAACAAGTTTCATAATTTTCTAGGCAAAATAACTAATTTTACAAAATTATCCAAAAATCGGGGTGAATAAATGACTGACCGGTTCAAAACTTTCTAGCAGTCCAAACCCGGTCCAAGGTTGTCAGCTGGTCCAAGCGGTGGTTCTAGTGTAAGGTGGTGGTGGTGGTTCAGTCCCAGGTGGTGGTAAGTGGTGGGTTTGGTTCACTTGCTTAATCTGCACAGTTTTCTTTTTATTTTTTTTCTAGATTTTCTCTCGATTTTTTCAGTGTTTCAATTTTTCTTAGATTCTAAACTGACCAAATGACTTCTGAAAATTTTTCCCCTATTTATAGACAATTGTAGTAATTAACATGCATTAATTTGATAAGACTTTATCCAAATTCCTTGATTTTTGGCTTTTAGGTTGTCTAATTCTTATTAGCTAATTTTTCTTTTTCTGACCACGACCTGATCTTGATTCAGCTTATCCTCTTCTGATTTTTTCTGATTTTTCCATAATTATTTTATATTTTTCTTTAATTATTTGCTTAGTTTTCGACCAATTTAGGTAATTACGCGTATTTTTATCTATACGTAAATATATGTAGAGTACACATGAACATTCCTAATTATTATTTTGGTCATTCTAAAATTTTTAATATACATATAATCTATCTCTAGTAATTTATTAGTTATTAGATTACACTTTTTGCCTTTTCGGTAATTAGCAATTATTATGCTTAAAATTTGAAAATTTTATAATCTCCTATTTTACTACTTATTTTCTTAAATTTAAGTTTACGGGCTAAAATTTACTAATATTTCTCTAAATAGTTTATAATTTGGGTTTGATCGGATCCTTTAACCGATTACCCTAAACCTTTGATTTTAAGCTCAAACCTACGGTTACTTGACTTAGCTTTAAGGCTTACAACATCCTCCCTACATCTGAAGGCCAAATTCTTGATGCTCATAGGGGTAAGAGTATGCCGGTGCGATCTCTCACAAGAGCTATATGTCAAGGCAATGGCGTTTTCGCCCTAAAGACGAGCCCATAAGAGAGGTCGGCTGAGAGGGGTAAAGCCTAAAGAAAACACCGAAGATGTCCAGATCAGTAATTCTTTTAACCAAATAACGATAATCGGGATTGAGACCCCAACCGAAGTGAATGATGAAATCATTGCCCTCCTGCAGGCAAATTCAAATAGATTCACCTGGTTAACATCCGACATACTCGAAATTTCCCCCAACCTAGCGACCTACAGCCTCAATATCAACACCATAGCACGGCCTATCAAATAAAGAAAGAAACATTTCACCCCTAGTACGATAGGCCGCAATTAAGGAGGAAGTGCAGAATCTACTCAAAGCCGGCTTTGTAAGGGAGGAAAAGTACTCAACATAGCTGGCAAACGTAATACTAGTGAAAAAGAAGAATGGAAAGTGGCGCATGTGTATCAATTATACCAACCCCAAAAAAGCCTACCCCAAAAATTGTTTCCCCCTCCTCATAATCGATCAGCTTGTCGATTCTACGTCAAGACATACCCTACTGAGTTTTATGGACGCCTTCTTAGGGATACAACCAGATCAAAATGAACCCAAATAATGGAGTTCATACCTCCTTCATCACCGACTATGGCACATACTGCTACACTGTGATGTCATTTTGATTGAAAAACGCCGGAACCACATACTAGCGAATGGTGACGAAATTGTTTAAGCCTCAAATCAAGCGCAATATAGAGGCATACATCGATGACATGATTATCAAGAGTCAGAAGCCGGTCGATCATGTCAAGGATCTCTAGCAAGCCTTCGACCGAATGCATATGCATGACATGAAACTAAAACCCTAGAAGTGCGTATTCGGCGTCGACTCTGATAAGTTCCTTAGATTTCTAGTCACCTAGAGAGGTATGAAGGCTAATCCTAAGAAGATCACTACTATCAAGGGAATGAAGCCCCCAAGTTCATTTCGAGACGTACAAAAACTCACTGGCATTATGGCTATCCTGAGTAGGTTCATGTCAAAGAGCACTGACAAATGTGCTAAGTTCTGCAAAATCCTCAAAAATCCCAAGGGTTTTTAAAAGACTTCAAAGTACACTACTGCCTTTCAACAGCTTCAAGACTTCCTCGCTCATTCACCAGTCCTCTTCAAACCTATCCAAGGAGAGGATCTATTTTTGTACCCGATTGTTAGCAATCAAGCTCTCTCATCTGTAATGGTCAGAGCAAACAGAAGAGAACACAGGCCAATATATTACGTCAGCCACATACTTCATAGACTTGAGGTCAGGTACACCTTAGCAGAAAAATTTACGCTAGCTATCATCATTACTGCCAAATGACTAAGGCCTTACTTCCATGTGATTGTACTCACAGACCAGCCATTGCACACCATGCTGTAAAAACCCAATGTGTCCGGACGGATGATGAAGTATGCAATAGAATTGAGCGTGTACAGAATCCAATACCAGCCATAAACGACCTATAAGGCACAAGTCCTGGCAGATTTTGTGATAGAATATACTGAAGAAGAAACACCGCTGAACGATGGCAAATCGATGTAGACTCTCCATATAGATGGATCATCCACCACAAGAGGTGAAGTTGCGGGCCTTGTGCTGACCTACCTGTAAGCCCCAAAGTTAAGCCTCAAAGTTAAGCCAAGTAACCGTAGGATTGAACTTAGAACTCAAGGTTTAGGGCAATCGGTTAAAAGATCCGATCAAACCCAAATTATAAACTATTTAACAAGATATCAGTAAAAATGACCCTGTAAACTTAAATTTAAGAAAATAAGTAGTAAAATAGGAGACTATAAAATTTTCAAATTTTAAGCATAATAACCACTAATTACCAAAAAGGCAAAAAATGTAATATAATAACTAATAAATTATTAGAGATAGATTATATGTATACTAAAAATTTTAGAATGACCAAAATAATATTTAGGAACGTTCACATGTACCCTACATGTATTTACGTGTAGATAAAGTCTAAATTCCTGTCCGATTCTTGTATAATTTTGTAAAATTTTGTAAAATTAGTTATTTTGTCCAGAAAATTATGAAACTTGTTATTCTGAGGTTTTATTGTATGTAGATTTAGTAAAAAATATTGATTTAGTTTAATTATGTCTGGAAATATAGGGTTCTTAACAAATTGTTCAAAACCAAGCATGATTAAACCGGAAATTAAATAGGCTTAGGGATGTAGTTTGGGGCTCAAAATTTTTCTGTAGAATGCTCATGTGATATAGAACAGTGCTATGAAGCCATTTTTTTTAAAATTAATTTTTGAAATTTTTAAGTTGATTTTTAGCCCTAAAATGATGAAAAAATTGGGTAATTTGGAGTTAATTAGGTGATTAGGATGTTAATTACTGATTTGGATCTTAATTAGATGTTTAAGGAAGTTAATCTCTGCAGTGGAACCCTAATCCTAGCATTTAGGTACTAAGTATAGTTAATTAAGAAAATTAGGTAAGTAATATAAGAAATTAGTAATATGTGAAATTGTAAATTAATAAATATGGAAAATTAGGGTTATTTAGATAATATTAGAGTAAAAATCAGAATAATATTAAATCTGAATTAAGATTGAATTTTAGGTAATTATATAAAAAAATAAGATTTTCTCACATCGGGGATAAATCCGATACCCTAATTAGGACTAGCGTGTACCAAATAGCTTAGAATACTAAATTAAGACCCAATAGGATATTTAGAAACTCGAGCTTAATGTAATTAATTTCACATTAGGATTCGAGCATGTTTAGGATTTAAAAATCGAACCAAAACCTAATTTGGAAATTGATGCGGAAACCGAGACCGAACTTAAACCTAAACCTAAACCTAAACCTAGAATAATTATAAAAGACTTAATACCTAGATAATTAGGCATATTAAACCGTAAGCAAAACCTAACAATAAGCATTATAGGATAAAACGAACCTATAACAGTTATATGAAAAGCTGAAACCACGTTCGTGTTATAGGGATAACCGGCGATGGCCTGAGCAGATCGGACCTCGAGTGAGCGAGCGAGGAGTCGAGGTAAGTTGGGATTAATACGTTGCTGTATTTTGGGAGGCTTAAGATTATGCTTAGTTGTGCTTGTTAGATAGCTGAATGTATGCATGTGCTTGATTATGGGTGATGCCATGATTCTATTTGTTACTCTGCACATATTATATGAATTGTATGAAATGATCGATCACCCTAAACTAGACTTAATTAAATATACGACAAGTAATCATAATCGAACATGCATGGCAATCCGTTAGGGGATTTAGGACTCTCCGGCCAAATACCGACCCCTTCGAAAGGGATAGCGCAGGATTGCAAAATGGTCCCTTCTTCATCCTCAGTCGAACTAAGTAACAGGAGAGGAGGTCGCGGCGGGGGTGAAGACAGTGGTTCGAAGGTAGTCGCGGGAGGAACAAGATCTCCATTACACAAGCCTGGGTTTGGTCGTGAGCTGTTGCATTAACGGTAACTCCTCAACCCGGATTAGAGCGGGCGCAATTTCTCTAATCTCACGACGGGCCGGACAACGTCGTGCGATGGCATTTGCTTGCACATGCATTACACTTAATAAGTGATTGAAAACCTTGTTGTGTGTATGGTATAGTTTTAAGTCTTCCGTCCCTACTTACTGAGCTGTGGTTGCTCACATCCCTATAGACATCGTGCAGGTACTGGCTAAGAAGCGGCAACCAATTACTCCGAAGCTAGCAACTGCTGGATCCTGGGGAGTGAAGAAAAACATTAAAGAATAAACACATATTTTAAGGTCTAAGTTTTTATTTTAGAATTATTTTTCATTTCTGAGTGATGTAATAATTAGGGAATACACTATAGAGAAATGTTGTAAACTTTAACTGCAATAATTGAATGATAACATATATATATAATTCCTCACTTTTATAGGTAAACGATTTATTTAAATTACAAATTGTCTACTTCAAAGCGGGTTAGTTGTAGACGCCTTGTGTAGATCAGGTCTAGGATAGCGGTTGTGAGGCCAACTTCTATCTTAGGGTGGTTTACACGGCGGGGCTGTTACGACTCTGCCGCTTCGGGGCGTGACACTACCTGTATAAGGTCACCATTTGTTACACCCTCAAGTTCAAGTTCGATTCCAATAATGAATCCAAATACAAGGCGCTTATCGCCGGCCTAAAGCTAGCCAAAGAGATCGAGATCGAGCAACTACGAATATTTTCGAACTCCATGCTCGTTTTACAGTAGATCTAGGGTGAATATGAAGCTAAAGACAACACCATGGCTAAGTACTTAAAGAAGGCGAGAGGGCTCCCAGCAAACTTTCCCTCTTGGGACATCGAGAAAGTCCCTCGAATGGAAAATTCAGCGACCAACTGGCTATCCAAGCTGGCCTCTACTAACATACATAAGCCTAAGATGAAGGACAACAAGATTTTCTTAAAGTACCTGTCGGAAAAAAGCATAACTCCAAGCTCGGCTAAAATTCTAGAGCTGACCATGGCGACACCAAAGCCGAGGTGGAAGAATCCCATCTGGAGTTACTTAAAGGAGGGAATGTTACTAGAAGACAAGAGGGAGTCGAAGAAACTTCGATACCACGCTACCAATTATACATTGATTGATGGCGTCCTATACTGCAGGAGAATCAGCCTCCTCCTACTCGGGTGTCTCTGAGAAAGGAAAGGACTGCGCATCGTAGAAGAGCTACATGCTAGAGTGTGCAGTAATCATATCTAGTCTCAAGCTCTGTACTTTCGAGCACTACGGCTCAAATATTACTAGCCTACCATCAGGTAAAAAGCAAAAGTCGTAGCCCATAAGTACCCGCAGTGTTAGAAGCACGCCCTAATCAGTCACGCACTCGACACCATGCTCCAACCCCTAACGAGCCCCTAGTCGTTTGCCCAATGGGAGATCAATATCTTCAATGCCTTCCCAAAAGCATCAAGAAGACAACAGTTCATAATTGTCACTGTAAACTACTTCACGACATGGGTGGAGGTCGAAAATATGGCCAAAATCATAAAGAGGAGTATAGAGATATTTATCAAAAACAACATTCTCTCCCAGTTCGGAGTCCACCATGCATTGATCACAAACAACAGTTGACAATTTAACAACCCCAATTCCAAGGAATTTTGCACCAAGCATCACATTGCCGCACACTTCAACGAGCGAGACCCCTTTCTATCTAGCCTTCGGGTCAAAAGCTGTCCTCCCTATCGAACTTGAACTCCTCAATATCTGGACTTGAAATTTCGATGCCGCCTTGAATGACTCATTGCTGCAAGCAAGCATCAACACAATCGAGGAAATCAAAAACCTCGCTACTACTCGAGTTACTGCATACCAACATCAAGCCGCCCGATATTATGATCAAAAGGTCCGATATAAGGAATTTAAGGTTGACAACCTAGTATACCGAAAATTAGAGGCCACTGGTTCACGAGAAAGCCAAGGCAAGTTGACCCTTAATTGGAAGAACCTAGTCAGAGTCAAGGAGAAACTGAGCAATGGAGTATACAAGCTCAAAAGATTGGATGGCGAGCTTATCTTGCACACGTAGAACGCTAACAATCTATGCCTCTACTTTGATTAAAATATTCATGTACAATTTTATTTTCAATTTGAGTTAAAATAAAAAGCTCTCAATTGATTACGTACTTCTCTCTCTCTCTCTCCTTTCGCTTTGCCAGTCTTTCAAAAAGGCGTACGAATAGTTATTCAAGCAAGTCGGAACATCACCGACCTAACCCCTCCTAGGGTAACCTTAGCAAGGGGAAACACCTCTTGCACAAAGGTACTCCCACAAACCGGGCAGGTCAAAACGCCATCAATCTAACTCCCTTAAGGTAACCTCGATAAGAGAAAACACCCCTTGTATAAAAGAACTCCTACGAACCTAATAAGTTAAAACACCATCAACCTAACCCCCTTAAAATAACCTCATCAAAGGTAAACACTCCTTGTACAAATAAACTCCCACAAATCGAGCAAGTTAAAACACCATCAACCTAACCCCCTTAAGATAACCTCGTCAAGGAGAAATGCCCCTTGCACAAAGGAACTCTCCCTATAAAACCTTCACCAAGGGTCCACAAAATTTACAAAGGGAATAGCAAAACACTTTCAAAAAGCTTCATTTATTTATTATACACTTTTATTTACAAAGCAAAGGCCAGCATCTTGGCCCTAACCATAAAAAAAAAAAAAAAAATTACAAAACTCTACTACTACTTAGGATCAGCTAACTCGGGTAACTCTAAAAAATCCAAGGCATCAATCTACTCCAAGCGCTAATCTGCAAGCACTTCAACCGGTAGGCCCTAAGTTACAAGGGAGCATGAAGCATATAAATCAGGAGCAACAAAACCCCCTACGGGCGAATCTTCCATAAGGATAGATTTTAAGGCATCCCCTTGCTAAGTTGCCAAAATGGGATCGGATGTAGAAGTGCCCTCCCCTCTAGCTAGGATTTCCCTCTTCTCGGTGAACGTGGAGGAGTCTAGAAAATCGAAGAAACTCAAGTCTGGGTTTAGATAATGGGAGAGGATTTCTCTCCTAGTGAAGCGCATAAAATCAATAGATAGGCCCTCCAGCTCCTCTAGCCACTCTTCAGTAGCCCTATAGTCAACAACCACCACCTTCGCAATAACATCGCTGAAGACTTCCCTACTCTCTATCTTGGAGATGATCTCTTTCATCTCCAAAACCCTGCCTTACAACTCATCGACTTGTTGCTCCAAAGTGGCCTTCGAGTCGGCCAGCTCAAGTGACGTAGCCCTAACGCCCTCACACTCGGACACCTTCATCGCCAGCTCGGCTTTCACCCTAACTATGGAAGCCTTCAACTCAGCACTTTCTTTTTCGATTCAGCACGTAGTTGGGTTCTTCTCCTCCCATCGTTGCGAGAGAGAAATCTTTTGCTCATTCTCCAACCGAGCCTTTAGTTTCATGACCTTTTAGGCATCCCTCTCTACTTTACCCCTCTCTTGCTCTACATGCTTAAGCCTCAACTAAAGTCCTGCCACCTACACAACAGAGCAGTGGAAGCACTTATTAGCTTAAGCAAATTTTCTCAAGTACCTCCTGCTAGAAGTCTCTACCTTTAGTAGGTACTTCTTCTACCGAGACAACTCTTCTCGCAATCTAGTTACCTTTTTTTAGGTGGCATGGGACTTGCTCAGCTTGAGGAGCACTTGGCCGTAGTACTGCTAAATGAAAATAGAACACATAAGTTAATACTAAATGCCAAAATACAACACCACAACAACGTGAATGATCTACCTGTCGAATCAGGGTGCTTAAGTGGCCTGCAGTTTGTATGGGGTCACCCACACCCTCTTAGGAGATCTTTTCCAACACAACCTAATCACCAGGAGTGTAAGAACCCATTGAAGCCTGATAATTGAAGGTCTAATGTCGTAGCATCAGGTCGTCAACATGAACCTCCCATTTCAACCACAAGGTCTTTCCCTAGGCCCCTCTTCTTCTCCATCTCAAGGGCTCCCCTCTTCAACACCTCGTCCAAGGAAGTGTACAATGCTTCTATGAATAAGACTAGCCCTAACCCCATCTTTCTAAAGTTGTTGAGGACGTCCAAAAACTCATCCCCAACGTCATCCACGCTCTAGAAAGGATGAGCCAAAGGCTACCCATTCCATTTTCTCTTGCCCAAAGGATCCCTTATCAGGGGCTTCTACCTCTTCAACCTTGGACCTACCTCCCTAAGTACCTTAGGAGCCTTACGCTTGTTACCTACAATTGCAAGTGGCGTGGCTATCTCCCCAGTTCCTTCCTCAATTACCCTCATATGGAAAACCACCTGCACGTTGGGCCCCTCAACCTCGACAACTTCGTCACCCATGAAGATGAACTCGGACGAGTGAATAGCAGGAATAGGCAAAGCTACGCTCAAAAGTGCTACGGCCGTTGGCTCATCCTAAATGACAAATGGAATCTCCTGAGGTACAGACTTCGACCGCAGCTTATTGGTCTCTTCGGGCCTTAGCTTCGACCTTGTCACCGTCTTTGTCAATTGACCTACCTTTAATCGCGCCTGACCTCGGCTCATCAGATCATCAACAAACAGACGAAGCACCCTCAAAGCCAAGCTCTTGCTTGCCAGAAAATCGATCTAAAAGTTAAAAAAAGAAAACAAAGACAAATCAAAGGAAAAAACCACTACCATTTGTAAAACACCGCCATGACTAGCATGACCAAGAAAGTTCACCCATCCTACAGGCGTCGAACAAAGCACTCCGATACTAGTACAACAAACAAGCGCGAACCAATACCTTCAACCCGCTTCTTTGCCATAGCTTTCATCATGTTGGGGAAGAGCTCGAAGATCGAGCACAAGAAATACCTTTCTACGGTCTTTGCAGCGTTGATCTCCTGACCACCTCTCAACTCCATGAAGGATAAGATCTCTTGGACAGCCTCGATGTCATTCAGATCAAGCCTCTTCTCACCTCTAATGTAGACCATTTCGATCCACCGGATCCAAAAGGTGGCTTCTTCGAGCAACTCTACCACCACATATCAGTCTTGTCGACCTTTAACCGAGTTGATAAGATTGTAGAACAATTTCTTTCCTAGGTGCGATTGAAAATAAGGCCACCCCTCAATACTTTTCCATAAATAGAAGTGGCAGAAGAGCTTAGGAATAACCTTTATCACTAAGTATTCGCAAAGCGCTTAAAACGCCTTCAACACCCTCCACCAATTCGAAAGGACCTGCGACAGGCTGCAGTGATAGTAATCGAAAAACTCCCTCTTAAAATAACTTAAGAGGAGGCACTGCCAAACTTCAGGTACTTCTAGAAAACAACGAAGCACCTCCTCAATAGCAGGACCACCCGTTCATCCCTACGCAACAACCTAACATGCCAACTAAGTATCGCCCCCACGAAGAAGTTATTAATGACCCAGTTGGGGGCAGAATCCTTGCTTTTGCTTATACGGCCGTCAAGCCCCTTTCCTATACTAAGAACGTTGAATAAATCCTTGGCAAGGAGCAATGGAATATTCACGTACACATTTCTAGGGATGGCATTGATGATTCTAGCCCTGTCCAATGCCTTCACAATCATCCTCGTAAGTTGGTCTAGTTGCCCTCCTACACCCGAGAAGGATCACTCGTTGTAGAATCTGAATTAGAGGTAAGTTTCAGTAAAGAAGAATTAGCCTCACCCCTATTGGTAGACGTGATTGTAATTCCTGAAAAAAAAAATTTGAAGCTTCTAAAGAAGATTTGAGAATTTGAACACGAACATAGAAATTATGACAACTATGCGAAAAGATTGCAAAAAAGTATTCTCTCTTTGTAATCTTCCTATTTATAAGAAAACTGCTTGGAAGCCGTACAAGCGATTATAGAAATACGCATAAACACGAATTCCTTATAATGCTACCTAATAGACACGTGGAAAACATCTCGATCAAACGGTCACCTTTAAAAGGGCAAAAAGCATGTTGTTAAAGTTGTCAAACTTGTGATTTTATCTAAAATTATTAGAGGGTCTGTAATATCGGAACGTAAAATCATAACGTAGAAACGTAAGTTTTTACAATTTATGTAAAATAACTTTAAAAAATTATGAACATATTTATAATAGTTATTCAAAACTTAAAATACATGATGAAAATTTTAAAAAATAAAGAAATTAAATTTTTTTTATAAAAATTCTTAACATATAATCTAATATGTTTGAAAAAAGGATAAATACAGCTAAAACTAAATTTTCTCCCAATTTTTTTTAAAACTATAAAATAAAATAAAAAACAAACATTTTAACTTATTTTAAATTATTAATGGTGTAAAATAAAATATATAATTTTCTTTATAAACTTTGTTATTAGAGTTTTTAACTTAGATAAAAGTTATGAATATAAAATAAGAGATTGAGAGAGAAAGAAAGAGGTAAATAATTGAAATAGGATAAAATAGATGTTGTAATGCCTTTATAGTTGATGGTTTGTAAAAAACTAGTTGCATTATTATTATTTTTTTTTTTAGTCCATTCAACTGAGATTTATAGAATCGATAAACTCGGTCAAAAACGTAAATTTTTACCGAATTTATATATAAATTCGATTAAAAATGCAAGTTCCTATGAAAAAAAAAAAAGATTTTACACCCAAATTAACTTGGAAAAACCACTTAAAATCGTAAACTCGTAGAATCACATGGATAAAATAGCGATTTTAACAATTATGTATGTAGCTGCACACTAGTCTACTGTAACATGACACCTATCACGTCGCATTTAATACACATAATACAAACGAGCAAAAGTTGGATTTTAAAAATCCCTTTAACAAGAAGGTTCTTCAAAGCCCATCTGATATGTACCTGATCAATGTCACAAAAACATGACGCACCTATGTCAACGTGATCCTTATCAAGCCCTATTCAAGTAAACTAGTCCATAACATTAAAGCACCTTAACACCTCTGCCCACCTAGTTTCGGATACCTTTAGACCGACAGATCACTACCTAGGATGACTCACCACTTCGAGTCATTCCACCTCGAACCATCCTTCACTTTAGATCTATAACCTCATCACGTCGACATCATGGCAAAATATCAAACTTCCTGGAGTCGAATTAATCACGCTTAAGCGACCTATGTATTCTTTCTCCTTGCCTCTTCCTCGACAATGAGACTGTAAAGGGTAAGTGTTGATAGGATACTTTAAGTAAGAACCTCTCAGGCCCAATAAAATCCAATGAGCCTTACCTCCCTAAACTTGCCTTTATAGGCTTCAAGCCTGGCCCTTAATAACCTAAGCTCATGACAAATTATAACAGCTATAAACTACAAGATAAGGATAAAATAGCTACATCCTAAATATTAAAAACACGTCGGACATGACAGTCCACTCTCCTATGCTTGCAGGAAAAGATTTCTCTCGTCAACTGATTTTTAACAGCTAGCTCTACTCCGTTATAAATACTAAACATCTACCCAACAGTAACTCTCTTTATAAACTCTACATTCTAGGCATATGCACAAAACATTCTATCTCATCGAAAAACCTATTACTGACTTAAAACATCGGAATGGTCCCATCGAACAACCCCAACAACATCTCCTCATTGTATATTATTTTACAAGCACAATTCATATAAACCTTAATCAACTACCAACAAGAACTGAAAAACAACAATATCTTACTTAATTTTAGTCAAACATGGTCCCATTTTTCTCTATCATATACTTCACAAATCGCTAGTAGTCTTCAAAATTCGAATGATAAGTAACAGAAAATTTTCAATATACAATTAAAAGTGACAGATTCCAAAAAAAAGAAAAAAGAAAAAAAAGTAGAGGAATATCCGTTTATTTTGTCTATAGCTATCGAGGTGTCAAAATTTTAGAAAGGATTATTGATTCTTCACATGCTGGTATCATAATGAAGATGAAAAATACCTATCATCAAAAACTTTATGGTAAGATAATCGGGCGTAAAAGGACACGAAGTCGCGCTTTTAGACAATTTTAATGCTAGAGCTCACGAAATATCGGCTTAGTCCATCACATATTATAAATTGCTATTTCAAAAAGTGATGGTGGGACTTACTTCGACATCAACAACAATTTAGAGTTGTTTGAATGGAATTTGTGAGTGTATTGGCCTTCTCTCTTGTAACAGATTGTAATTTATACATGCATGGGATGGTATACAAGAGGCAAAAGAATTATATGTATCAACGTCATTAACATATTTAATTAGGGCAAGCGAAACTTTCATGTATGCTGAAAATTAGAATGTTCGCTCGATATCACATTCAGGGGTTAAATTTTTTGAAAATGAATCTGGAATCCTCAAATGGAAACAAGTTCATCTAAAAAAAAAAAAAAAAGCAAGAAGCTCTTGATCAACACATTCCATCACCCATTTCCAAAGCAAAGGACACGTTTGCCCTATCAAGAAAACACGTCCATCTAAAAAGGAAGGAAAAACAAAAAGAAAAAAAGGTCAAGAGCTTCTTGCTCAAGACATTCCATCATCCATCCCTTGAACAGAGATACATTTTCCCTATCAAGAAAGTACGTTTATCTCCCAAAAAACAAAAGAGAGAGAGAAAAAAGAAAGAAAGAAAGAAGCTAGAGCTTCTTGCTCAACAAATTCCAAAAAGAGGAAAAAAAAAAAGAAAAGAAATGACAGATCGTCCATATCATCCACGTATCCCTACTACAACTTGCATCACCCGTTCATTGCATATAAAGCAATATCTCTCTCCAACTGGTGGCGTCCCATAGCCAGGAAAGAACCGCTGATGGAAGCGGTGGCCGCAAGACACCAGCGTGGCCGTATCATCATTCTCAAGAATACGTCGCCGGCGAAGTCTACATTCTCCCTCGCGATTGATGTTTGCAATTGTTACAGCATTTTAATTTAGATTATTCTCCTGACGGGCTCTGTTTTTCCGTCGGCGAGCCATCTTAAAGACGTGAAGCTAGGGAACTACAGAGCAGAGAAAGAAAGGAACAGAGCGTATATTTCTCGAATGTATGTGTTTACGAATGAAAATTGCAGTAAGCTATCCAATTGTAGAGAGGAAATCCTTTTATATCCTATGCCAAGGAGTAACTGAATTAACAAACTAACTGCCAGGCTACTGAATAAAACAAACAAAATGTACACGTGTAAAGTAAATATTCAACTCTTCACATCCCGCACGTGTATACAAGACTGCTAAACAGTAAACTAACAAACAAGTAAGTGAATCTAATTCAACTCAAATTGAGGAAATAATGTTTGCAAAAGAAAAATCACAAAAACCCATTCAAACACCCACTTAATCGAAGAACCACAGTGACACTTCCAAACCCATACGTACAGACTAAACCAACCTAACACTATTTGCACTAACCCACTGTCATCTACACCCATAGTTCATATTAACTCCAATCCACCCACCATAGCTGGCTACCCACTTAAACACCACCTCAGAAACTACTAAATATCCACTCGCAACAAAAGTCATGTTGCCATTACTGCCCATAGAACCAACTGTCATACCAAACCCCCAATTCACCCTTCTCACAAACTAAAACCTATACTCAACAAACACCGAAGCCCACAAACCCATGCAAGTTTTGAGATAAAAGAATGTGTGGGACATGAGTTGGAGCTTAAGGGTACTGTTACAACAGTCGAAAGAAAAGGATAGGATCCTAGCTTGCGGGGGTACAGAACGGTATCATCGAGAGTACTATAAGAGGATGAGGGGTGATTGTACCTCAATGATACTTGCCGAATCCTTCATTTGCATTGAGCTTCGTGTCTCTCCTGAGCATCGCTAACTTGCTTTGGAGATGATTTTTTAGACCATGTAGCAAAAGAAACACCACAAAGTCTTGGACAGCCTGAAATGTACAAGAAGATCAGACCCATAAATAGTATGTTGAGATCAACAAGACTAAAGGCTGAGAAGCGTACCAGTGAAGGATGAAGTGCTCATTAAGCATGGGTCCTTAGCTTCTTGCCTTGGAATTTCATCGAATACCTTCAACGAGTTTAGTAACACCATTTGTTGTGTGACTTCCATCAAACATGATAGGAATTTACATAAATTCATTGCAATCAAAGATTCGACGGATCTTGGAGAGTTCATTGAGCTGCAAGTTGAAAATCTCGCCCTTGCAACCATTACGATTGTCTTTTCTTTTTTTCTTTTTTGACGACATGATTTCACAAGAATCGTCACTGCATGAAGAACTCGACGATGAAAGTAAGCTGCGAGTTAAGTTACAAATGGATTTTTTGGCAAGCACAGACAATGAGAGAGAAGCAACCGACTCACCAGTACATGGTATGATCGAAAGGTCTTCTACTTCACTAGAACATTTCGTCAAACACCTCAAGGTCACCAATGTAGGATTTTCAAGCCATCAAGTTATAACTCCCCGTTCAAACGCCTCAACCCTAACCCTCATCCCCATGAATCTACTCCATGCAATTAGAGAAATAAGTTGAAATAGCTCTGGTTATTATGTACGAAGAAGAAGTTGGAAGACAAGAATTATGCTGAGAGGGGATCTGTGCACTCACAGAGAAATACAATTCCCTCGTTCTTCTCCTTGGACAAATACACCGTGAGTTGGTTCCTGGTTTCTGTGGAGTGTAGGGTGTTTAACAATAGCTTGAGAAGGCTGAAGGCTGAAGGCTAAAGGCTAAAATAATGAAAAGAAGTTTTCGAAAGGAAAGGGCATAAGGGATAAGACAAGGTATACGTAGATCCAAGTGGAAAAAGAGACAGGACACATGCTGCATAGATATCCGTGTATCCATTAATTTGATGGGACAAAGCAGAGGCTCATATATGGACACCTTAACCCATCTAAGTTTTCAATTGAAAAGGAGAGAAGTTTAGTTACAACTGGCTTATTTTGTCCATTTTGGAACGGTATGATTACTGGAATATCGCTGATTGGTGATTTCAATGTAAACGGATGAATCAACTAATAACAACCATCCACTGAACGAGGGGATAACAAATATTTGGATATACCATTGACGACAAGGATTTTTAATAAGGGTGTGAAATGTTGTAAATAGTATTTACTTACATATAGAAATATTATTCAAAAAATATAAAAAAAAATTGAAAATATTCGTATGATAGCAGGTGCTAGAATATTCTAAACAGACATAAAAGTATTTAGATTTTTCTTTTATTGGGCTGACGAGGCTAACATATTATGTATATAGTTATATACTACTCTACGTTATTATCCCCTGTTTTCTATATTAGGAAAACTCAATTTCTGTGACGTTCATCTTCCTAGTCATTCCACCAACTCATCTATTCATTCATTACTAATATACCTATCTTATTTCTCATTAAACTTATCTTTTTTGAGATGATGTTATAAATGGTTAAGATTATAAAAAATAATATTATATCATCATAATAATGTTACAAGATATTTTTTTACAATTAATATATGTTTATATCTTTATATATAGTAATTTTAGAGATTTTTCCCTTTCTATACACACACACACACATATATATATATATATTTGAATCAATGACTAATTCCAACATGGTGTACCGTTTATTATGAATAATTAGAGTGTTAAAGACGTTTTCTTTGGGATTATTATTGTCTTTCCTTTCTTCTTTTTGTACTAAATAATGACTTAATTTTGCGAAAGAAGCATTGTGTTCCAGATTTTCACTTTGGCCTTTAGGAACTGAATCTCTTTATGCAATGAACCTAGAGTGATGGAGAATGGTCATTGTTTTGTCCAGGTGAGGCTCCAGGCTTGTGGAATTGTTGGTGAAAAGAATTTGAAAAGTTGTATCTTAAATACAAATAAGAAGTAAACCAATTAGCTAATGCTCAAGAATTTGAAAAGTTATGTCTCACCACGTGATGCATTAATAATATTGAATATTTTTTTCTCAACTAGTGTCATTTAGCATTTGTTACTGAACTCGAAGTGTTAACTTGAGGTGAGGATGGTTCTCTTTAAGATAAAGCAAGAAAGGTTTTCGGCACAGGATCTTGTTTCTAAACAATCAATCGTCTACATGCTTGCATAAGTAAGAGCAGCATGCAAAATTTAAGAGCTATTGGACCAAATTTGTATACAAAGACGGTAGACGATGTAGGTCTAACTGAAATTGCAATTTGTAGTCTTGCATCAATTGCACTACCTAAATTTGATCGTGAAAAGGTTAAGTTATTTTGCAAGTTATGGTTATGTTGTCCTTATTGATGTATCTGTTCTAACTTTACGTCGTTACTTATAGGGAATTCATTAGAAATGTCATTCATCCAAACTCTTTAGAAGTAAAGGCTCAAAGAATCAATTTTTCAATTTCGGTAAATTAGCTAAGGTTTATACCTTTTCCATAAATTTTGGAATTTGGATTGTAATTTGATTGTTTCCACATCTACTCTTGCTAGTATTTTCAAATTGCAACTAATTGATTTTTTTTTTCCTTGATAATATTGAAAAGGTAACTTCAATTGTTACTTCAAACCTAAATAAGATAATCAATGTTAGTGACTATCCTAATGAGAATGTAAGAAAATCAAACCTTTAATATGGGTCATTAAATCTCTCAAGAAATATCCATTTTAAATTGGTGATTTATTTTTTATCTCTCTCTAGTCCAGAGAATCTCTCTTACATGGAACCATTATTCACTTTTTTTCATCCTCGATATTTTCGATTATCATTATCATCATGCTATTGTTCTAATCTTTGTTTTTTTATCCATATTTTATCTTCAAGCATTTATAGTGTTGTCTACATATTTTAATTTCCTTATTGTTGTTAATTTCCTATAACTAGGGAAAAATTTTACAGAGCTCCTTTAGACAATTAGGAATCAAAGAAAAATAGAGAACTTTGAAATTCAAGAGAAAAATCAGAAGAAAAAAAAACAAAGAAAGGAAAACTATGCAGTCAGAGCTAGTGAGCCAAACCCACACACCACCATCACTTAGGACCGAGCCACCACCACTACCCCACTTCAGACCCACCGTCTAGGCCGGCCGACACACTTGGATCGGAGTTGGATGGTTAAAAGACATCGAACCGGGTGAGTCTCTTATTTGCTCCGGTTTTGTATAATTTCTTAAAATTAGTTATTTTGCCTAGAAAATTATGAAACTTGTTGTTCTGAGGTTTTATTGTATATAGATTTAGGAGAAAATAGTGATTAAGTTTAATCACGTATGAAAATATAGGATTCTTAACAAATTAAGCAAAATCGAATATAATTAGAATTAGAAATAAATAAACTTAGGAGTATAATTTGAAGCTCAAATTTTTTCTGTAGAATGCTTAAGTGATATAGAACAGTGCTATGAAGCCATTTTTTAAAAATTAATTTTCAAAATTTTTAATTTAATTTTTAGCCCTAAAATGATGGAAAAATTAGGTAATTTGGAGTTAATTAGGTGATTAAGACACTAATTACTGATTTAGATAGTAATTAGATGTTTAAGGATGTTAATCTCTGTTATGAAAACCTCATCCTAGCCTTTGGAGTATTAAGTGTAATTAATTTAGGAATTAGGTAGTAATTGTAGGAAATCAGGAATATGTGGAATTGAAAATTTGATAAATATGAAAAATTAGGGTTATTTAGATAATATTATAATAAAAATTAGAATATACTAAATCTGAAACAAAATTTAATTTTAGGTAATTATGTAAAAAATGTAAGATTTTCTTACATTGGGAATAAATCCGGTACCCCAATTAGAATTAGCGTGTACCGAATAATTTAGAATACTAAATTAAGACCCAATAAGATATTAGAATACTCAAGCTTAATGTGATTAATTTTACATTAGGATTCGAGCATATTTAAGACTTTAGAATCAAAACTAGAATCTAATTTAGGATCCGAACCCCGAAATAGGATCGAAAAAATCATTAGTACATAATAGGTATACATGGAAAAAATGAGTTAAGTTATAACTTAGAATATGAATCCTTAAAATATAAGTACCAAAAAAACCTATTTATATTATATGACACCTAGAGATGAATCAGCTTGCAATTAAGTGATCAGGCGATTGAGAAATTCCAAGTAAGCTGGGTTATTACTTACTGTATTAGAATACTATTTTTGTGATACTCGGAGACTTAGAATTGTATATGGTTATGATTATAAGTAGTTTACGCATGTGTTTGATGTATCTGAATTCGTGCTGAACATTGTGGTATGATTGATTTTGTGTTATGATTGAATTAGTGTAAATTGTTTGAAAACCCTAAACGAAATTTAATTTTATTCGACTCTAATGATCTAAAATGTCATACATTGCAACTCATTAGGGGATCATTAAGATTCTCCAACCAAATACCGACCCCTTCGAAAGGGATAACGCAGGATTGTATAATGGTTCCTTTTTCATCTTTAATCAAACTAAGTAACAGGAGAGGAGGTCACGGTGAGGGTGAAGTCAATGGTTCGAAGGTAGTCGCGGGAGGAGCGATGTCTCCATTGCATAAGCTTGGGTTTGGTTGTGAGCTGCTGCATAACATGGAAACTCCTCAACCCGGATTAAAGTGGGTAAAATTTCTCTGATTTCACAACGAACCGGACTATGTTGTGCGATGACACTTGATTGCTGCATTGCATGAAAATAATTGTTTGATAATCTTGTTTGTATTTGTATACATTTATAAGTCTCCAATTCAACTTACTGAGCTATAGTTGCTCATACCCTTATAAATCCTTTCGCAGGTTTTGATTTTTGAATACTTCAAGTATTATGCCGCCTTACAATTATCCAAAGATTAGTTCTTTTAAAGCCAGGGGTGTAAGAATCAATTTACTTAGTAGTGATGTGTAGCTAGAGTGTCCTTTGTAGTTGAGGATGAAAGATTGATAGTTATTATGTAAATTAGTGAATTATTATATTTATGTAGAATTTTCTGGGAAGTTCTGTGGACTTTACATATAATTATATATGTTTATTAAAAATTTGTGATATTTACCATAATTATAGTTAAACATTTAATTGGACTGTTTACTTCAAAGCGAGGAGTCGTTGACGCCTTGTGTAGATCATGTCTATAGTAGATACTGTAAGGCCAGTTACTATCATAGAATGGTTTACATGGCGGGACTGTTACGACTCTACGATTTCGAGGCGTAACAGTTATCGGTTGGTATCAAAGCGTAGTTTTCGTAATTTTAGTAGACTCACTTTGAAGCGTTATACTTTAAAAAAAGTAGATATTATAGGAATATTGAGAGTGAGTAATATTAAGTAGGCGATAAAAGATTGTATTAAGCATATGAAAACATAAATAACCATAATGTTTAACATAGGAAATGTTAATTGGTTTGACTATAATTACAATGTCGAAGAGGGGAACAAATATATAGTTGGATACGGTTCGAATGGAATGGAGAAGTATCCCCTATTGATTATAGGGTTAAATTACAGCGGTTATTGATGGAATTAGCCGATTGGAATATCTTTAGGACAGTTGATGAGATTATTGACAAGTTTCATGATAAGATGTGCTATAGCTGAAAAGATAAGTAGGCATGGATAGAGATGAGCCTAGGACCTCAGTATAATAGATATACTACCATAGTAGCTTTTGAGTAGAGATAGTTGGAGACAGAGGGAATTATAACTTTGATGATGCCCTTCTGGTATTTTCCCGCTAGGTTGGAGGATGGGAAACCATACCTAACTAGTATTGTACACATCCCTACTGACATTCCATACATTCCCAAACAGTACCCACTAAGGATTATTAATTGGTTTCCTCAGTTTCCAGAACCTGCTGGGGAAGGTATGGAGATATCATTGGACCCTAACCTTAAACCTGAGCCTGAGATACCAAAAAACCTACCTCCAGTTGAACCTCAAGAGGATGAAGTTCATGTTGAAGAAGACCTTGAGGAAGACCTAGAGGAGGACCCAGAAGAAGAAAATCCAGAAGAAGATCCTAAGGAGGAGCAAGAGAATGAGAATGAACCTGGTGTAGATATACATGCTGTAGTTATGCAGGTGATTGTAGACACCGCGATAGTTGGAGTAAGAGCTGGTGATACAGTCGAGTCGAATGATGATGGTGTACAGGAGGTGATTGTGATTCCTAAGACTCTAGAGATAGTATTTGTAGACTCTGCATCAGATAGCGAGCATGAGGATCACTCGGTAGGAGGTCATGTGGATCATGATTCCTTTGATGGAGTAGCTACTACGGATTCAGAGAAAGATTAGCTTAGTTAGATAACTGACTTGTTTTGGTTAAATAGATTTTTAGATATGATCCAGTAGCAATTTTGATGGAAATTGATGTATTTTAGGATCTTTTGATATATTTTGACTTTTGATGTATCCTTTTGACTTTTGATGTACCTTGTAGCTTCTGGATCAAGTTAGATGTACGCTATAATTAAGTTTGATGTAGCCCGTTGATGTAATCTTTTGTCTTGTACAGTTGAAAAGATTGAGTCTGTACTAGATTGTGTAAGTAATGATGTAATCGAGTTGTAAATTTGATGTATGTATTCAAAAGTTATCTTATGGTACATTTATGTTGAAGTTAACTGCAAGAGTATGGTGGGACTCGAGAGAAAAGCAACTCGGAAATAACATTGATTGACAACAATTTAAGGAGGAATTCAGGAAGGAGTATTTCCCTCATAGTGTTCAAAATAGAATGGTGCGAGATTTGTTTGAACTGAAGAAGGGAGGTATGAGTGTAACCTAGTATGAGACTGAATTTAATAGATTGTTGCAATATGTACCTGGCTCATACCGAGATAATGTTGAGTTGAAGAAAGATTTGTTTCTTACCGGATTTGACCCTACAATGTGTTATAAGCTGTTGGATTATGGTTTCACCATTTACAATGAAGTGGTAGATAAAGCAAGACAACTGGAAGATAATCGTGTGAAGATGCAAGCAATGTGGAGTTAAAAGATCAACAAAGGATATCGACCTGGTCCATCATTTAAGAGATCATATCCTAGTGCCACTAGTAGTAGTTCTGGACAAAAGAGAAGGAGATCAGTAACTCTGGCTGGTAGCCTAGCGCAGTTAGTATTTAGTTTGAGTTTTTATGACAAGGATGGTAATGTCATGCAAATCATTTCTCGAGAAATTGTGCTCAGCTTAAGGGAAAATGTTTTATATGTGGGGATCCAAACTATATACTGAAGGCATGCCCTAAGATGAAATTAGTAAAGTATAATAAATGTGGTAGGAAGGGCTATTTCTCCAGATACTGTCCACGGTTTGACAAGGAGCTAAGCAGAAAAAAAGTTTTGATAACACCACTGCACCTGTTCGTGTCTTCGCTCTAGAGGATATGGGAGTTGAGGAGAATAAGGATTTCTCAGAATTTATGGAGGAATACTATTATGATGATGTCGAGAAGATCATGGGAGTTAAAGAAGAGAATGATGAAGGACTTGTAACTAGTAAGTACTCAAACTATCTATTGTAATGATATTTCTTAGTGTGAATTAAATTAAAGTATTTATATTTCAAGATTTATGAATGCTAGTGTAGTTAGTAATCATAGTATTAGTAAATTCCAGGAAATGTGCTGATAAATGGACAACCTGCTTTTATGCTGTTTGATATTAGTGCATCTCATTCCTTTGCAAGTCAGAAATTTGTAAATGAATAAGAAATTAGTGTAGTTATTGTTAGTACAACTTATAAAGTTAGAACTCCGACTGGGGAGAAAGTAACAACTCGAGAAGTAGTAACTGATAATAGAATAAAAATTCAGGAGAAGGAGTATCTTATAAGTCTTGTAATATTACCTTTACATGGTTATGATGTGATAATGAGAATAGATTGGTTGTCTAAAAATAAAGCCATTATAAAGTATAAGAATAAAATTATCAATCTTAATGAGGGAGAAATGATATTTCAAGGAAAAGCTGGTGGAAGTAGGTTGAATTTATCAGTCAAACCCAATTTGCATCCAGTTCTATTAAAAGATTAGTATTTATACCACTGTATTATCAAAATCTTAACATAAAAAATATTAACTTTATTTGCAATTGAATAAGGGAATTAATTCTTCAACCAGACATGTGAGGCATTACCTTATTGGATCGATGGGATTAGATGGCACTCAAGAAAATGATATCAAAAAATGGTGTAAGAAATTCACTTCTCATAACTCTTAGACCAAATGCTCCGATTAGTCGTATTCTTGGCTACACTTAGTGCTTTGAGCTACATACATCCAACATTTATCCTCATGTATTTTGTGGATTTATGAGGTTTGTTATGCATTTCTTTAAAAAAAAAAAATCCAACAATAGCCTACAAAGATTTCGAATGTTTTCTTATCATCAACTTAGTGTTTTCATTTGTATCTCGTCCAATTTTGTATTGCTATGAATAATTCACAATCAATGAAGGACTCTTTTTTATTTGGTTATTGCTTAACTTCATACATAGCAATATACACTTTTGAGATAACTTAGATATACCAATTGGTGGTATTATTCTCCATAAGAGTTCAACTTATAATGTTTCCTCTGCCCATTTTTCTCTATCAATTGTCTCATTTTTTGTTGCGAACAAGCATTTTCAATATGACTTAATGGAAATGGGTCTTTGGAATCCAATGCTTACAAATATTGAAAATGGATCAATTCAAAACATCTCTATAATCCCAAATGAATTGAAAAGCATATATAAGTAAGTACGCTTATTTAATTTAATTTTCTATTTTCTCTCATTACCTAATTTAATACTTTTTTTGGGGTATGTTATACGAATACCCTTAGAAAAATTTTGAATTACACACTCATAAAATTTTTAAAAGTTAGCGCTTCTATCCCTAAAATGATTGGAAGATCCTTTTTTCTTTATTAGTTGGTTGTTTATTGTTAACATGTACGATCAATTTAACACATTTAGTTGAATAATGTTAACAAATATACACAAGAATCATAAATATTTAAAGATAAATAAAAAATACATAAAAAAAGCAATAAAAAATTGTAAAAAATAAAATACTATGTGGCAACATGTCTGGGTGTTGGAGTTAAAAAAATCGATACTTCTAGCATAGTCTTTTTAAGATAATGACATTATCCCCTATGGCACTATAACACAATAAAATATGAGAAGCACTGTTTTATTAACTTGACTAAGAGGAAGTTATTAAGAAACCCTCTACGAAGTAAACACCATGAGCAAATCTCGCACATGACATAATTAATTGGAAGGTAATTGCCTAGAATAACGAGGACATTACCTGCCCACTCATCTTTTCAGGATGGGAAAAACATTAATAAATGCAAGGTAAATAAATATTCCGATAGTATCTATTTGTAATGAGCTAATGAAAGTCGACCAACTTTAACTCTCTTCTTTCTATGTAAAAATCTTGTAAAAAATCCTAACCTATATTTGTTCTTCTTCCAATATCTCCTTGTCAATATTCTTACAAAAATATTCGTAAAAGATGCTCTTCTTTACAATTTCATGCAATTTTCTTTTTCTTTTTTTAATTTCTTAGTACTTTTAACATTAATTTATTAAATATATTAAATTAATTATTCACATTAGCTGGAAGAGACACATAGGAAGCAAACTCATAATAAAAGGGTCCCATAATTTCAAGCATGTAAATGCTAAATTTTTAAACAACTAGGTATTTGTGCAATTTTGAAAGTTTTTAAAAGAGGTAACTGTGATTTACCCTTTCTTTTTCCTTATATTCTTTGCTTTTTCCTTTTTTCTTTTTTTTTTTAAGAACTTCATGGAAGATTGATCAACAAACATTGATTGATATGGCTATTGATAAAGGGTATAGACCAAGGTGAAAGCCTGACTGTATATATGCAGCAGCCTAATTTCGAAAAATTTTCTTCTTTGGCGTTTTATGCATGGTCTAAGGTACTGATATTCGCCATTTAATTTACTAGATTCTAAGGATATCATTACACATTAGGAATCTTCCAAAGTTATGTTGAGTTACTTGTAAGGATATAATCGGGTGGGTTATAATAGGGTTTTTTGATATGACAAAAATATTAGAGAGTATTTTTTCGATAGAGTTTTAAGAAATGCCTAAAAACCTTATAGGGTGTTTGGATGGTTTTGGGTTTTTTAAAAAACTTATTGGGATATTTGCTATTTGATAAGAAATAACTAAAGTATTATATATTATAAAAAATAAAAATTATCAGTAAAAAAACTAGCAAATTCTTATATTTCATAATTTTGACTAATTATGGACATGATATTATTATATTTGATTACAGCAAATCTAATATAATAAAGCAAAAGGTTGATTCTTTTAAGTCGATACTATTGTAGCAATGCTGTTACATTTTGACATGCAAGCATCAAATTTGCTATATACGTATGGTTGATTCTTTTATTTATAACTTGTTTATTTATTTCTTTATTTATTATGGTCAATAGGAAAACAATTTTCCCCCTCATTATAAGGTGAAACTATATGGATGATAATTATAAAAATGTTCATATTATAATGTATATTATTCTTTTGTTTATATAGTATAAGAGCATTTTTTTCTCGATAAGAAGTAATAAGATTTGATCAACTAATAGTTTTGGAGGTTTTCTTTACTTGTAACAAGAGTGAAGAGCTTACTGTTTATTGAAATAAATGCTAAGCAATTTCTAATTCAATTTTCCATTACTAATTCATAGTAATACTTTGCACATATAGATTTTCAATACTTTGAGTTTCCTAATCTTTAGATTATCTATTTAATTTGTGCAATTAAATTTACATAACTTACCCTTAAGAGTGGGGAAAAAAAAAAAAGGAAAATAGGTCTTGGGTTTAGGAATCAAGTTTCTCAACAGTCTTATCTGGCAAACTTTAAGTAATACTCTTAAAACCCTATAAGGTTTTGGGTTGATTTTGAGACATCCTACAAGTAACCAGATAAGTACTAAGATTATCAAATTCATTTCAAACCTATCTCTATTGTATCCCTAGCTACTCATTTATCTTATTTAGTTAATCACATGGAACAGGGTTTTAAGAAAGTGTATTGTAAGCAAACGGATGCATTTGAGATACTTCTTAAGGGTCCTATAATGATTGTTTTTCATAAATTTTAGTGTTGATTCACACTTGATGCTGTTAGGGCACCAATTAAGATTTTTCGTTATCAAAATCTGACTTGTTGCTATTTTAAGCATGATAATTTAATGAGAGACATGTGTTATCTTCTTCAACATGATTCAAAAACTCAAATTAGAACCCACTTTACTAAATCAAATAAATAACCTTAGCTTAGATTGGGTTTTACCCATTCATATATTATGCTATGAATTTTTTTTTCTTCCCATTATGCTATAGGAGAGAAAAAACAAAATGAAAGCCTGAAATGTGCATGCCACTAGAAATGTATATATATAGATTGATAGAATTTATTAAATAAATTTGGATGGACACTTGATATCTGTGTCTGATGCACGACAGGAGGAGCTAAACACCGCGATCATAGATAATGCTGTGTGATCTTATTTTGAGGAGGAGACACCGTCTTCGTTATTCATTGGCCCATTAATTTTAGTCATCATCATACTAGCTTTTTAGAATTTTTTTTGGCCAAAGCTTTTTAGAATTTATAATACAAAACTAGTACATTAAACTTGAAGGATTAAGTATTCACGTGTTTTAATACCATGCGGCTTAAAATCACTAGCAACTCGATGCATGTGTGTGTTTATGAAGGGTAATGGCCTAGTAAATGTTTTTCTTATCCAATATTGCATCTTATAATATGCTATCACAAATAACGTTCAAATGTAGAAAGAGTGCCGTAAGAATTGAGATTTTGTTTTTTTCAATCAAAATACGTTATTGTCGATCTTTTTAATAGATTTCAAATGTACAATAAGTTTTCAAATTAAAAGATGTAATCAAAACATTAAATTTATCTAAAAGCACGACACGTAAATGTAGATTTGATAGTAATACAAATTTCAAACTTGGTTACATAATGAATAAGAAATCATTTAGTTGCGCAAAACTTGTGGGAATAGACCAAACAAAATCTTTTATTCAATACTTAGTTTGCAATTTAAGCTTAATTATTGGATAAAAAGGATTTAAATAATTGGATAAAATACTCAAAATTTGTCTAATTTAAAATATAGTATAAAAATTGACTTCACTAGAAAAACATAAGTATTTAGGATAATAATGTAATTAAATGAATATTAGATAATATTGGAAATATATATATTAGAAAATCATGAAATTTATACTTAAAATAATATGAAAATATAATTAAATAAATATTAGACAATATTAAAAGTATAAATATTAAAATACAATATTGAGTCCAATATTTGAGTATATTAAACAAGCAATATCATAAAAATCTATATCCAATATATGCTAACCAAATATAGTACAATAATACTGTATTATATTGCCCTATATCTTATGCTTATATCTAATTTTTCTTATCATGTCCAATCTTAATAATCAAATCTTATCGAAAGCTCCTATTTATGTTAATAAGTCTTTGTCATTGACCTAATAATGTTACTAGTTAAGCTTGCTTCTTAAGAAAACAAGGGATAATTATACGAATGGAACTTAAATGAAAATTATAATATTTATTCGGATGTTTATATTTTAAGTGAAAACATCGTACATCACACATTAATATGTAATGAGGAGTAGGTATGATAAATTTCTAATATATGAGAATATAAGTTGTAGTCTTCTTAATAAAAATTTTTTTATAACTATTATTATATATTTAAATATAATTGATATTTTTTTATACATCAAAATATATATAGTGTTTGTAGCAATAACGTGCTTCTTTTTTTTTTTAACGTTCATATGCTAAATATGAGTGGAAAAAAAAAAAAAAGGGGAGGATGGAGCAAAGGAATGGTCAAATCCAAATGGATATTTATTACTTCTACGGCATTTATTGCCATGTGGGGCTAAAGACAAGCGTACAAAACTTGATAATGATAGCAGCACTGCAGCAGCAGTTGGAGTAACTCTCTTGATAGTTGATTTATATTATCCAGTGTTTTCTTCATCCAATTACAAACTAATAATACGGGGATTTTGTTGTGTTTTATGTATTTTTCGTCCTTTCTTTCTTCTTTTTTTTTTTTTTTCTCTCATACACAGCAGTATATTTTATATATAACTTTTTGTTGTCCTTTTACCTTTTATACTTATATATATTTTTTCTAATTATATCATCTAAGTTTTCGTTTTCTTTTTGTTTTATTACCTAATTTTTCACGCTTTTTTTTAATTTTACATTACTATTCTATTATTTTTCTTCCAAACAACCTCATCAAAATAATTTATGTTAAAAAAAAAAAGAAGAAGAGTGGGAAGAGCGTCACACATCATGGTGGTCTAATAAATATTTTATTTGATTAACTTGTATATGCTGAAAAAAAAATAATAATAATAACACATATAAGTTAAGTGAAAAGCGTGAGAATTCAAATCATATAACAGAAAAAATATTATATAGTTATGCAAAGTGGAAAGGTACAAAAACTTAGTTTACATAGCTGTAAAAAAGAACAACATAAGTAGATCTATATATCTATCTATTTACACATATATTAGTGAACAACTATCTACACACTATCAATATACATAAAATATCAAATATATATGACATATAATTGAATAATGGTGATCCATCCATTCATAAATTTTACAATGAAAAACATATAATAGTTAAAATATTAATTATATCTTTCAATATATTCACTTACTTTTAATATGTCATAGAAAGATTTGATATAATAAATATGGTATAAATAGAGGAGAGAAATAAAATGATTTAGCAAAATTCTCTAAAAAATTTGAGATAATAAATATAGTATAAATAGGAGAGAGAAACTGGCTAATTTATAAAATTCTCTACTAAGAAATAGAAATTGAAACAATAAATGAGATATAAGTGAAAAAGAGGAAAAAAAAAAATGATTCCATAAAATATTTATTTACGTTGAATTTATTAGGTTAGATTATTATAGCTCATAAGCTTGCTGGGGCTTAAATGAATAGTTGAGGTGGCACTTGCAATGTGTGTGAGTTTAACATCTAATGTGTAAAATAACAATGAAATTTTATATATTATTATTTTTTTTATAAAGATTTTATATAAATATAAAGAACATTACAATGACAATTGGATGCTCTTATAAACATTAGCTAAAGTCGATATTAATAGTTATGAGTGAGGAGCAGAAGTAGAGATTAAAAATACAATGAAGAAGCAATTTTCGAAAGTTAAAAGATCTTTTGTAAGTTGTAAGAAGCCTAAATGTTACTTTCAATGTGCTATAATTGAGAGAAAAAAAAAAAAAAGAAAGGGACTTAGTGTAGTTACACAACTTGTTTACTTTCTTTCCCATTGTATTACAATTTGGTAATTTCAGGGGCTTATTTATTTCGTTAAAAAACCATCTAGTCCATACTTAAAGCTGAATAAGCTTACTTTGTCCATTACATCATTAAGAATTTAATTAATTAAATGAAAGGTGAGCAGCTAAGTAGGGATTTTCTAAAAGTGAGAGACGGGATCGTTACTTTATCCTAAGATTTATATTTAATCTATGTTTCCAAGGCACGTTAAGCTTCCAGTGTACAACAATTAATATTGCCATGCTCATGTCCCGGTGAAAGCATAGTTTAGGATGGCGATGCACTAATAGAAATATAATATTAATAATAACAGTCTGTCCAACACCTTATAATAAAAAGAAAAAGAATAAGTACTAGGTGTGCAATTACATTTTTTTTTTTTTCCAAACAACTATGTATATTACAACTTAGAAATAGAAAGCTAATATTTATACAATTAAATTATAATAGTTTTTATGTGCAATTACTAATTTTAAGTTTGTAAAATACGCCATCTTTACTTTTTAGAATAATTTCTATGTAACCTATTTTCTCTTTTGAACAAATGTGTAATATAATGAATAACAAGTAATTTAAAAATTATTATATACACATGAACTCGCAATATATATATCTATAATAAAGATTAAATATAATATATATTAAAAGTATCTCACATGATATCTGCTTCGAAGATGGGATTTTCAATTGGCTTAAAATTATTATTATTATTACCATGATAGAAGGATTTCAAGGCGCCCAAGACTTTGCCTATTGGATTGCCAGTGAATCGGGCTACCGATGATGAAGCCTCAAATGCAAGATTGGTTTGGCCTAATAATGGGAGGAGATTCGGATTTAATTCATCATATTAAGAGACTATTATTTATATATTTTGTTAAAAAACCTTACACTTAAAATTATATTTTAAAACCTGAAGTGATGTTCAATCTATTAATAAAGAAATTCATAAGATTGAAATTATGACAAGTTAAAATCATAGATATGATTTTGAGTTTCAGAATCTAATGTTTAAATCACAATTTCACATAAAGCATTTTGGTAATAGTTTGAGTTATAAGGTAATAGGCTTGCGGGCTTTCACCGGTAGGGAAGGTTCAAATTCGAAGAGATATGCCAATATAGCTTCAGTGGATCTAGTGGGAATGAGATTCTATGCCAAAGTCAGTCTCTTAAGAGTCAAGCTTGCCTCTCGGATTATTAAAAAAATGCATTGATTTGTTTCCTTTTTTTTTTTCAGTTTCCGAAATGAATGCATCCCTAATTATTCCAAAATTTACAAGGGAATAAAAACAAAGAAAAAGTAAATGTCTTATTTGCCTAACTTTTTCCTCTTTTGGCTTTAGCTGTCCTTGACTAATAGGGGGTCATTTTGGTAAAACAATAACCCTATAACTGTCCTTCCGGATACTCCTGTCCTGTAAAGAGAAAAGATTTACGTACTATATATTATTATATATAACTATTAATTATATTTAAATATCAAATAATAATTTTTTAATTGATATTATTACTCTTAAGTATTTGAATAAATTGGTAAGTACACACTGCTTATAAAAAACATGAATTTTACACGTCACCGCTTTTGCATTTCCAAGGGAAGGAATACCAATTCCGTGCAGAATTAGCAATCTCCTAACAACACCAAAAAGATATACAGTTGACCTCTTTCACTTCACTTCCCTTCACTCTACTCTATCCACTCAAACAACCCCTCTCTCTCTCTCCCTCACTGCAAACGTCTCATTCTTCAAGAACGGAACTCGAATGCTCCATAGCACGCTGAATAAGTAGAGCGTGTGTGCTTGTGTGCGCTTGTGTGAAGACTATGCCGTTGCTTAGGTTTGAAGTGAGGAACGAATTGGGTTTAGCGAACCCGGAGCTGTACAGGAGAGGAACTGGAAGTGATGATGATCCCAAAGCCGTTCTTGACGGTGTTGCCGTTGCTGGTCTCATTGGGATCTTGCGTCAATTAGGCGACTTAGCCGAGTATGTTCTCTTCTTTCTCTGCTTGTTTAAATTTTTGGTTTCAAATTGCTGCAAAAAAAACATTTTCGTACCTATTCTTTTTTCCCACTAGTTCCATCGTTTTCTCTCATTTTCTAGTTATGCAGTAATTTTAAAGGTAGTGGTAGTGGTTAATGTAGCTGCTGGTCGGGTATTATGGAAAATGTTAATGGATGCTTACCGAAAGAAGAAACCTTTATCGCAGTTGCTTTTTTTTTTTTTTTTTTGTGAATACTCAAGCGATTTTTATATTGTTAGTGTTTTGTTTATAACAAATTAATAAAAGTCCAAAAAAGTTCTGAGAGCGGCACTGTGTAAATTTGTGGCGTATGCACTCTATGCGCTTAGCCTCTGATGTTGAAATTAAGCCTTTAGACCCAACATTCTTGATAAGACCAATTTTGACTATTTTGCTAGTGGAAGAAATAATTAAAAATATTAAGAAAGTTACTAAAGTCAGGAAAAAAGAGAACTTTGACTTTTAATTTTTTTATTTTCTTTAATTTACAATTATTTTGTTGTATTTAACGTTCTTTTCTGGTCATGTTTCCGGGTCAAATTGGCCATGTAAGAGTTCAAAAGCGCTCTCTTTTTTTTTTGTCCCCTTTTTTCTGGGGGGAAGATTTGAGCATCTAAAAGCATAGGGGCGGAAGTAGAAATGGATCATGTATAGGGGTGTTTATTTACAATTCATTTAGTGCTATTTTGTGGTTGCTTAACTGGGGACTTGTGGAATTCAACTTTTATGCGGTGGTTTTATGTCTCGCTATGGGAAAAAATGTAGGTAAACTACTGGTTTGCCTATTTTTAGCAATGCACTCCATTGAGGGTGTGGTACATAAGAATAGTGAGATCCCTCATGTGGAAAACATAAGGTCCCACTATTCTTATGCGGGACTCTTTTAATGGAGGGTGTTCTTAAGATAAGTAGATCACCGATCTACCTATTTATTACTCCTCGCTATGTACCCACAAATATTGCCACATATCATTTTTAACATTGAAGGTTTTGATGTGAAGGGGAAAATATGATAAAGAACTTTCCAAATGTCTAAACCGGTAGTGGTTTGTTTCCACTGGTTTTATCTTCAAATACACATTAGAAGTGTTGCATTCAGTATTTGATGGAAAAATGTTCTCATCACTGTGAAATAGGATATGTTCAAGGTGTGCTTGTTTTGCAGAAGACCATTTTGACACCCCCCTCTACTTTCATTATTTATTAACATCTACTGTATATATACCCGATTTTATGGTGTTAATGGAATGTAGTTATGTTAATGAATAATGACTAGTTTGTAACGGTGGGCAATAATGGTCATAATCCTTTCTTGTGACTCTAAATTCATTGATAAGGCTATAGAAACTTTATTAGACTACATCCATGATGAAATTTATCTTTTTTGTGATGAAGTCTGGTAGAAAATTTTTATTTTCATGTTCACAATTTCCTATGCTAATCTCAGAGCTTTATTCTTACTATTTCCACAATGTTTTTAGCACGTATGGTAATGGATATTATTTCTTTCAATATGATTTTGGGGCTATTAGGTTGCTTAGGAACAATAGCTAGAATGTTGCAACTAACTTCAGTATAGATGTTAAATATATATGTGATCCAAGCAGGGAATAAAGTTCATATGCCAAAGTCTAAATTCATTCTGTTACATTTGGTAAGTTTAGATTGTTGTAACTAACTGCAGTATAGATTTTAAATACATATGTGATCCAAGCAGGGGGTAAAGTTCATCTGCCAAAGTCTAAATTCATTCTGTTACATTTGGTGAAATAGCCTCCAACAGACTTGGGATGATGGAATTTTTGTTACTGGGACTGAGAATATGCTTGAATTTTAGCTTTGCAGGGGAGGTATTTCATGGGTTACAAGAGCAAATAATTGCTACAGCCACCCGAAGCCATAAGCTGATGCTACGTGCTCGACACATTGAAGATGTGCTTCCACCAGTGGAGAAGGCAATATTTACCCAGTCAAGCCACATACATTTTGCTTACACTGAAGGTGTGGTTCTAATAGGACTCTTTGGAATTTAATTTTGTTTTTTTCCTCTTCCATCAGACTCATGCTTTGCCCCCAATTTCATTATGCTTTTCTGAGTTTTATTTCAATCTTCTTTCATACTATCTGCTCATCAGTGAATGGATCATAATTTTTAGTCTAAAACAAGATATGGCAAGTCAGTGACTTTTTTTGCATGTAATATGCAATTAAGCCAATTCATATGCATTTGGATTTGAACATGACTAATAAGATTGGTCCTATATTAAAATGACTTTAAGGAGTGTTTTGCTTTTCTCTGAAAGTTGAGCATGTTCTATGCTGCAGCTTTAAAGATGCTAAAATTCATACTACCACAAACATACTGAAAATAATCACTAGAGGTCATTGAGGTATATCATGCTCAAAAATCATCCCCTGATTGGTTTTTGTCAAGTATCCCAGGTTGCAAACCTTCTTCACGTACTGCCCTAACCTCCAGGTGATTGAGTTACTTATTGAGAACAGCAATTTTGCAGGCTGTGATTGGCATACACATATTTCATGCAAAGAGAATCATTTTATTGATGATGACTTACCGAGATTCATAATGGATTCGTATGAAGTGTGCCATGATCCTCCACGGCTGCACATGCTTGATAAGTAATTTCTTTTCTATGGTTCAGATTGACCACAGTAAATAGATTTTTCTACATGCAATCCTGATTTAATAGTATGTTTTTTAGATTTGATACTGGTGGGCCAGGATCATGTTTGAAAAGGTACTCAGATCCAACCTTTTTTAGAAGAACATCCAAAAATTCTGTGGACGATAATGTTGTCAATGTCAAAACGGACAATAAAAAACAGAAAAATAAGGTATGCTTCTATGCTTAGTTGGATGGGATGGTTTCTCGGTGTTGTAAATCTAAGTTTTATTATGCAAATAGCATTTCAATTATACCATCATCATGTCATCTTGTCCCTATTATTGTACTTTTTTGCCATTACATGATGCTAATATGCTGGAATCATGAAATTTTTTCGTTTTGTCAAACTGAACAGAAAAGAAAATCTACAGCAAGGACAAGGCATCTTTTGCATGGTGGATCACTGTCCAACTGCAGTGGCAGGTAATGCTGTGACGTGAATTAATTTGGCTGGAATTGATCAGGTTCATAGGACTAAATTTTTTAATCCTACATATACAGAATGCAATTTACTTCCCCCATAATTGATGGACGGACTTCTACAACCTCATCTATAGTTGAGATCTTTTTAAAATCTGAACGTGGAGACGATTTGATTTCCATTGGATCAAAAAGTGAATCAGGCTATATTGAGTGTGCAGTTGAGCCAAGTCATAGCACTCAATCTAAAGAAGAGAGATCTTGGGCATCATCCTCATATGACCTTAAGCCACATGATGACATTATTGATTCAGCAGCTGTTCATAAAGGAGCCAGGGGAAGAGATGACTATTTTCCACAAGAAAATTTGGAAGAGAGTATGGCTTCACATTCGGCCTCTGTTACTTGGGAAGAAAAGAAAGAAGTACTAGAGCCAAATAATGAGCTAGGAGAAAGAGATAATGATATTTTAAATATGTCGACAAGTGTTAACATAGATGCACTTGAGGGAGAATCCAAAGAAATTAAAAATGTTGATGTTGTGAAAGTCCCACATGATGATAACAGCATTTCCAATTCGTTTTGCAATGGAAATCAGCTGGACGGTTTCAATAGTGAACCAGAAAATTTCATGGATGCTGTTAACATCATGGAATCAGAATCTGAAAATGAACTTCACTGCCCAACAAAACGAGAAGTCAAGAAATGCTTGTCTGAAGTTCAAAAAAATGGTACACAATTTGTTATGCACGATTTGCAAGTGCATGATGCAGACAGCCATTGCCTCTCTAGTACGTGGTCTGATAAATCTGCTGGCATATCTTCTAGTCAAGGGATGCCTGTGAAAAATCCAACAGAGACTTCTTCCATGCATTCTGACAACGTGCATGTTGCTCATGTTGAAGATGAATCATCAGATTTGCAGGATTTATCAGGATCTGCTGGTTGCAGGGATCCTAAAGTTGTTGACATGGACGTGCAATCAGTACCATGCAGTCTACATCCTGTTAGTCCCAAATCACATGATGATAAGAATGAAGCTTCTGCTGAACAAACTGGTGTGAGGCTGTGGACCAATGGTGGGCTTCTTGGACTCGAGCCATCTAAGCCTCCAGACTTTACCTTGTCAAACAAAGTCAGTCAGGGTCCTGGAATCAACAATACCTCAGAACCCTGTTATAATGCGAAGGAAGATGCTGAAGGGGGTAGATGTTCTGACAATGTTGTCATCAGAGATAATCAAGACCATCTTAAATGTTCCATGTCAAGTTTTGATGATCAAGGAAATAATATTTCAAGTGAAAGGCAAACACCAGTGTCTTCATTTGATGTGAGCACCAAGTTGCGTAATCCTTCTCATGTTCGCTTATTGAATTCTTTATTTGCTCAGGGATGCAAAGTGCCTGTCAGTTTACCTGTGGGAGCCAAGAAAGCTGACTCTACACCAGAGAATGGTGACAGTTCTTCTAGGGTCTTTGGGCTTGGCCATCGATTACTCATTAATAGTTTCCTCAATAGACAGTCATCGCTTCATGATGATAAGGTGGAATCAATTGGGTCTGCAAAAGCTGGTGAACTGGATCCAAGTCCCAATAAAGACTGTAGCATAAGCCAAAAGATTCCAGAAACAATTTTGATGTTTAAGTCTCAGGTTCAATCTCCCTCTAAATCCTGGCCTCCTTCACCGCCACTTGAGCATATGAAAATATCTTTCCACCCTGTTTGTAGCTTTGAAAAACCCAAATTGAGGTTGAAGTTTCTGGAGAAGGACAGCTGTCAGGCAAGCTCTAAGGACATGTTTTCATCATTTCAGTTGGTCCCAGAGTCCACTTCACCATTACATGACTTGGGTTCCGACTTTGATGAGGATACACTTGGTAGATCATCTCCTTCTGTGTCAGATGATTGGTTTAACCATCAATCTGACTCAGATTCGGAGCAATGGGATTCTGATGAAACACAAAAGAGCAAGGGGCATGAGATATGTGATGCTGTTTGTAGGATCTCTCAGAAAGAATCTGGTTCGAGCTCATTGGAAGCTGGAACACTGGTCAATGATGCAAGTACCATGCATGCTGATGTTGGAAGTGCATGCTTTGAGAAGGCTCTGAAGAATCCTCCTCTGTCTGCTTCTTCTCTTGGCCTTCCTTGCTATGATTCTATATACAATTTGCTTGAGAAAGATACATCAGGGGTTTCTGATGTAAAGAGTCAACCTGAAGTTAAACTGCAGATGAAGCCTGCCCCACCTCCACCACCTCTTCCTCCAGTACAGTTGTGTCCTCTGAAATCCCTGCCTGATGACCTAAAATATGGACTACAAGTTGGGTCTGAAGCTACGGTCACTGGAACTTCATCTAATCTTCATGGCATAAATATCTCTCTTCCTACACTAGCCATAAGCAGAGATTCTCATCTTAGTGAAAAAGCCTCAGAAATCACAAAGAAGAGGGAGGTCTGATAATTATTAATGTCAATTTTCATTCTGAATTATTTTGGAGTGTCAATCTTAGATGAGCTCGAAATGATAACTCTATATCCTGCATTTTTATCTGCAGCAACAGGACTGGCTGAATTTGTCCCCACAAAAGAAATCTGATCAGGTTGCCAATGGAACCAGTTTAAACGAGCGGGAAGATTTCCTAAATCAGATCCGAGCAAAAGTAAGTGGAGATTCAATTTCTCATATTGGTTTGCTTTCTGGTGTATGATGCATATTTAGGAAAAGGAACTGTGATTTGTCAAACCTGATTGTACATTACTAATGCTATGGGAAATGGATTCTTAAGTTATGTCCTTTCTCAATAGTTTTGAAACTCCTGACTTCATTTTCTCTCTTGCTTTTACTTCTTAGAATGATTCGACACCTGCTTTGTTGGTTCAATAAATGTTAATGGATTCAAAATCACTATATTCTTCTAATGTAATTGGGTCATAAATTATTATTATTATTTTTTTAAAAAAAGCAATACCAATAGTTCTTAAATTTTCCCCTTCATCTGTAATGAGTTCCTAACTTATGCATGGTTGACATATTACTTGAAGTATTTTTGCCAATATTTAGTATGGTCCACATTATTAAGGAATTGTAAAGAAATTGCACATGAAAGCAGATTTATAAGTGAAATCCCTAGCCTCACTATACGCGAGCAGTATCCAGCTGTAGGACAAGCAATGGAATTCTTCTGCATACCAGGCTGTCTGTCCCATGTTGCACAATTTGGCAGTAATTTACTGTAGGCTTCTTTCTTCTGATTCTATATCATGATTGGAGTTTTGAAGTTTTGCAATTAATAAAGGAACTATTAAATATGTTGAAGTATATATATAACCACCCATATGTCTACTTGTTTAAATTTTTGGATGAGTTTGTCGTATTGCCGTTCATATTTCACATGATATTTATGCAGGAGGTCTTAAGTTGAAGTTTTTATATCATTTTAATAATTCACATAATTAGTATCAATTTTAGCTCACTAGCGAGAGAGAATATTGGAGTCTAAATAATAAACATGACAATTATTTACAAGATTGAGTTTTTAGATGAGTTGATTGTAGTCAAAATTTAAAATTCTTATCATGAAGAAACCATTGAAAAATTTGCCCAAAAAGAAAAAAAAAAAACACTGGAAGTAAGTATATTTCAATCAAGGTCTTATTGTAAACGGTTGATAAAAAATGAAATATAGTTGAGAATTGGAGTAAATGCATAGCCCATAAGAGCTACATTGGTTGTTTGGGTTGCAATGTGTGAATGATCATGGAGGTAATAAAGGGGTGGCTATTTTGTGTAATTTATCATTATTGGCATTCTCAACCACTGATAGTCAATACTTCATGAGGTAGATATTTTTTGCATTGAAGAAGGCTTAGGTGTCCTTATGTGTTATGAACCTCAAGTTAAAGAACAGAAAATCTAAAGTGTTGTGTATAGATTTTATAATGGAAATTGTTTACAAACCCCCCATGAGCTCTAAGCTCACCAACTAACATGAGCAAGAAACTTACAAGAACTCTCTCTCAATGAGTAATAAAACTTATGGATAACTCTCTCTAACCAACTCTATCTCTTTATAGAAATATTAACTAATAGTATCTAATATGGATTGCCACATCAGCATATAACTATACACACAACTGCTACACATACCTACACTACACACATATTACACTACTAACACCTATTATCTAATATATACTCAACTAATACTTCAGGTCACATCAATATAATTCTTGTGAAAACAGAATTTAAAATTCATGTATTTATTGTAGAATGAAACTCAATGACTACTTTCATGCTTTTAGAAAGGTACTAAAGTTGTGTAGCTAATCTGAGTTTGCATTGTCTTCTGTGTCAACAAGAAAAGAATTTTTCCAGTCTAAAGTCCTGCATCATTTGGAGTCGTGTAATCAATAGATTTCCCTAGGAAGTAATAGATGGTACTACCCTTACCACTCACCCCTGTATTGGAGGTTTTTTCAGACAAAGATTGAGGTTTCAGACAATAGGCCACAATGTGTTTGGATACAATAGTTATCTACAGTATTCTCCATGGGAATTCATTGAATTAGTGTTGTACTGTTGGGACCTATGAAAATTGTGATGCTTTCACCAGTTGTAGGATCTGTAACATGTTGAGGCCTCCAGCAGTTAATCAGAGCATGGATCCTTCTCATGCACCAAAACAGTCCAATGCTTGGTTTACAATGTCAAATAAGTAGTCTTAATTTGATAAAAACTGTAGATCTTTTGCTTCTGCAAATATAAACTGAGATGTTTCCATGCAATATACATGTATGTAAGAAAATGAAATCGAATGACCTTGTTGGAAAAGATGTCAGGAATCTGATTAAGATGTTTGCCCACAATAAAACATAGGCATTTACATACTGTTGTGAGAGAATGCAAAGTTGATAACATTATGGAAGGACGAAGACAGCCTTTAAAGACGTAGATCTTGCAGAATCCAATTCCTGATAGATAATACTGAACTGGGAAGATCATATAGCATTTTTGGGGCAAATGAAAAATCGTATGGCTGAAACCCACTTGGAAGATAAAAGAGGAGGTTGATACTGTTTTATTACTAGGATCTTTCATCTCTTCACTTTGTCTTATTCTTTTGCTTCCTACTTCATGGCTTTCACATTTGATTATATGAATCCAACTAATATCCTAAATGCTGTTACAAGTCCATACACTTAATGTGAGTTGGATTTTATCAGGAAATGTTGCTGCTTTGGGCCCTGAATGGTTTATAAAATTATATTGCAAATGCTTTGGAGAAGATTCTTCTCGTCTTGCTGTCTTGCAGGCTTTTTATTTTTTCATTCCCTGACATTGCTAATGATGCCTTAAACTTTTACTGTAATTGTTGTCTCTGTCAAATGTCGAACCTGATATTGTTTAAAGAGTAATATAGTATGGTGAACTCATTGTGTTGATCACCGTTTGATATCAATCCAGTCTTTCATTCTCAGACCCACTGCAACAGCAAGCTCATCTTCTAAACAAGGTCCTACAGCAAATTTTAAAGTCGCTGCAATGTTGGAGAAAGCAAGTGCTATCCGCCAGGTTTCCTACTACCTTCTCATTTATTGCTTCTTTTTTTTTTTTACCCCTCTCCGTCAACTTCATAGTACAGTACAAACATCCAACTAACTCATGCTAAATCTCTCAGGTGATTGGAAGCGATGATGGGGATGACGATGCCTGGAGTGACATCTGAACTATGTGAATTGTGATTTTGTAGTTCCTCTGTAGAATCCAACTATCAGACTTTCTGGGCACTAATGTCTATAGAAAAGTGTCTCCACTTAGCTGGTCTCTAGCTTTTACTTTGCATGCTTTTAGAGTTTCATTAGCCCAGTGCGGTTAGATAACTTCCATTGTACAGAAAAAAAGAATTGATTGCAATGGGAATTGCAAGCAAAATTTCCCTTTGCTAGTCTGCATAGCAAGAGCCCACACCAGTGGACCCTTGTCGCGTAATCTGAAGTTTATTTTTTCCTCCTTTTTATTCGTTTTCTCTACCACCATTCTGCAACAGTGGGGACTGAATAATGGATGGAAATCTAGAGTGCATTTTGTTTGGAAAGACGCAAAGGAAAGATGGAGGATGGGTCGTGGAAGGAAAGTATGTCTCATGTTTGTTTAGTGAAGGGATAGAAAATGAAAGGATGGAAAGTAGATGGAAGTTGCATCTTTTCCTTATAATTGTCCAACTAAAATGTGAGTGGGGAAAGGAATTATATCCTCTTAATTTATTTATCCTCTATTTTTCTCATTTTACAAATTAATGGTAAAAATATCCTCTTTTTTTTTATATACTTGTGATGTCATCAAAACATCTTTTTTTTTTTTTACAATCTCAATAATTGATTGATTATACAAGATAATATTATAAAGAAATAAATTGAGGAAAGATAAATTGATAGGATACAAATTTCATAGGGAATAACTAATGGGTGGAAAATTTTTATCAACTTTTTGCACATTTATAAGTCACTCCAAATTCAATGGCTTGCTTAAATTATGAAAAAGTTATTAAGTTGCCCTTACTCTTCCAACGGTCGAGAGAGGTTGGAGTGAAAATGAGTTGGCATCAATTTAATTGAATGAATCGCATTGAAAACTTGTGTGAAATTTTTAGGAATTTTATTTACATCCCAAATTTTCTTAACTGTGCACTTTCCATTTAGGAGTACTGATGTTAAAATTTTGTAATGGTTTGCTACGTTATGACTACTAATGTTACATAGAATCTAAGAAGGTGGTTAACATTTTGTGTAATGTCTTGAGATCTTAATAGGCATTACGGTTTGCTATATGACTCTACTAGTTAAGGACATGCTAAGGATCAACATTTACAAATACCAAAATCTGTAACTCAGCATAATCGAGAAACATCATCTTCTCAATGTCAATATGAAACAAAATAACAAGTCATCAATTTTTTATATGGAAATACATCTCAATTCCAGCATAAGTCATGACAAAGTGTTTTAAAGGAGTCTGGCAAGCTCCTAAAATCATAAACATCAAGTATTGTATATCAAGGAGTCTAAAAGCTCCACAACAACCTCATGGCAAAATAGATTAATGAAGGTGTCTATTTTCCTCACACTCAACAAAATCCTCAGATCATAAGAAAATCTCCAACTAAGTAAACCTATTTCTTAATCTTAAAACATCAACAAGTCATTAATCATCATAGAAGTAAAGATACTCGACTCATTTCAACATAAGACTCTTTATAAGTAATGTAATCATTGGTACCTACACCTGAAAAAGATAAAGAGTGTGATAATTCCCAATACATGATGCATATGCAATGTAGATACCAAACAATTTGATTCACATGCACAATGTAACTAAAGATAAACAAGTTAATTATCTTAAATTTAGTATGGAAAGCAACAAAGGAGTACTCATGGTCATTACCACACCATGATCTAATACATATAAATATATATATACATATAAATATATGTCTTCCTTTAAATCTTTTACGCTTAGAGTTTAGCATACTTGAAATTTCTAATTGCATCGTCTCATATGTAAGTCCACTAAAGAATCCTCAAATGTGATGGGCAGTTGTTTTCTAGGGATCTACCATTATAGGCCCTCAAGATGAGCGAGTTAACCATAATTAACAAATCATTTAATTAGGTTGAATATAACATGGTTCGATTAATTTACTAAAATCCTAATAAGCACACGTAAACAATCAAGCATCATGTACCTAAATAGTGGAAAAAGACTAACATTAGACTAGAATAGAGATAAAGGAGGTAAGCGGAGCAAGATAACTTAGCCAAAGAGCATATCCTTCTCTTAAACCACTTAATCAAACCAACCAATAAGACCTTAAGTTAAGTTTCTCCCAACAATGTAGGACTATAAACTTGCTAAACTTTTAAGGGTTGAAATGAATGAAAAAGATTGGATCTTTTGTGAAGGTTGAGCACATAAAACACTCTAGTGCAAGATCGAGGTTGAAAAAATCTAGAGTTACAAATTTATAAGCTAAATAGGGCATAACGTCCAAATGCTAAGCTAACATCCAACATAGAGGCCCAATGTTCAAATGCTATCAAAAATGGTGTTTGGACATACTCCCCAAGTTTATTCAACTTCCTCCCATATTTAGTACACCTTCAAGCACAAATTTTAACATAAAAACTTAGTGATTTCCCAAATCTAAAACTCCAACCAACATAACTACAAATTCAATCCCTCACAGCCCAACTTCAACAATCCTTTATAAAACCCAAAACTTAAAGAGGAAAAGCTTGCAAAACTTACTTTTAATTAGCTCAAACACTTAGAGGAACCCAAAAATGGAGCAAAACACCAACAACAACTAAAATGAATAACTTGTTTCAGACTCATCCTCACTGAAAGCGAAGTAGAACTCCTCTAAAATTAGGCATTGAGCTTAGAAACTAGCTTACATAAGAATAACCCTTAAGAGACTTACCTTAATCTCTTAAAGAAGTTGTTCTTGGTAAATAACATACAATTTCTAGTTGAAAACTATCGAGTGCAAGTTGAGATAAACTAGAAACGGAAGATTTTAGGATGCTAGATGATTCAAAATGAATTAATTCTGTTAATCCATTAAGTCTTGCCTTAATATCCACTATACTTTTCTTTTAGTATTAATCTTGGGGCTGTTCTTTAAGTTTTTGCAAAGAGTGATGAAGATTAGGTTATTTTTTGTAATGGTTAGGGTTTAAGAGAGGATGGTCGATTAAGGGAGGTAAGGTTTTAGTTACCCATTGTTTGAAAATATATACATTTTTTTTTTTTTTGCAATATGACTTTATGCATGATATTTGGGATGTAGCTACATTGGGTATGACTTCTTGGTTCAATATTATCCTTTGTAGACTTTTTCGGGTTCTATTTTAGAGCGACAATCATGTCATAAGAAATAATTATAAACTATGGAAGGGTAGTGAATCTATAATTTAATAAATTGGGGTATGTATGATCTTAAAAGTTTATAAGAGTGGTTGGTACGATTTTCTCATTTTGATTTCTAATGGTGCATTTGTTTCATCAAAACCTTTTTCAAATGTTTTTATAATGTAAGGTACTTCTACGGTAATAAATAATGATTATTCCAAGCATTAATTTTTAGAGCCACTTGGTAATGCAAGGCAGTCATGCTCATGCTGATGACGAAATAGAAGCTATTCTATTAAAATAATTCCCATCTTTTTACTATAATTATTCCCTAGTGTTAATAATTTTGTGACAAGGGTTATGCTTAGTTTGTATTTGATTGCTTGTCTTGTAAAATCTTTAACAGAAGTGAAAAATGCTGATTCTTTAAATGTTAGCGGTTAACCTATAACAACCACCAAGTCACCATGAGTATAAGTATAAGTTGGACCTATCAAAATTTTTTAGCATCCCTTATAAGTAGAAGAACTCGATTGCATCATTTGAAGCCCCTTCTACATTTCATGGTGGAAACTAGAGACAAGGAGTCCATAACATTGATCATGTTAGACGAGGATTTAGGTGTGGGAATAAATTATGCACTAATCCAATTGGTTTCATTGGTAATTTGACATTGTAATGTAAAGATGAGATTGACCTGACTCTACTGCAAGTCGATCCCCCGTTAGATTGACACCAAAATGAAAGGAATAAATAGGACAAGACAATTAAGTATACGTACTACTTGATAAAAATAATTACTTATTTTGATTATACAGATAAGAATATGATAAAACCACACACGGTCTTGTTTTTGTGATTTTTAAGGAAGTAAAGGCAAAAGCCCATTACAAGATGAGAAGGATTGAGTCAATTGGTTTGGGCTCAAGTATATTACTACGAATAAAGATTATTTCATATATGTAATGTAATCTTCCCTTTTTTATATATCCAAAGTCATACGTGTAAAGATGAAACAACTCAGGGTAAGGAATTTTTTTTTTTTTTTTTTTAAATTCATCTGTTCGTTCTTCTACTTTTTTATGCAAATGTGAAATCTTTTCTTTTCTTTTCTTTTTTTTTTTTCCTTGCCTTTTGTTTTTAATTTTTGTTCTGCTTGGTTTATTTTAAATTTTGTACCGTTCAAGCAACAGATGTAATCGCATAATCAATTCCGACATGCGACAATGTACATTGCAAGAGATTCCAAATGTCTCGAAATCTTTATCGTACGTAAATCCGATTGTCGGAGATGCTGTATCTACAGTATCGGAATTAGTACAAACCCTTATTATGGCCAGGGAAAATAAATAAATTAGTACAAGTCCTCCCTTAACACCGTCTGTACTGAAAAGTGAAAATCACATGTTTCTCACTGTTCATTTGATGCCTAAAGATCTACGCTATTGTGATACCAACTCAATCCAATGCAATGATTTTACCAACCAGGGTTTCATGTCTTTATGTGATGTTAAGATTATATTTATATATATATATATATAATGAGATTCTCTCCACGGAATACAATTTTGCATATTTTGTGAAATTTAAAACTGTTTAGAAGCTCATTTACATCTCTGTCAATTGATAAAATAACAAAAATCAAAGCCACATTACTCGAATTTTAGGCTATGTTTGGCAAAATAATTTAAATTTAATATTTAATTTCTCAAGAACTTTTTGGCTTAGTTGAAATGGGTAATCTTCACACAAGAATAGTACAAGTTCGAATTCCCAAATTTTTTTTTTTAAAAAATCATTAATGGAATTTGTAAACATAAACAAAGGAAGAAAAGAAAAAAACTCTAGAATAAATTGAAGTTTAAAAATACAATTGCATAATAAGTAAGAGGTTAATAATATAAAAGTATCCAAATGCATTATGCTTTTTTTTTTAATAGCCTTTTTTTCTTTCTTTTGTATAACAAAAAAACTTAAACCCTGCACTATATATGGATTTTAGTTTAAGTATATATTCATATTAAAGAAAATCATATTATTATGATAATTAATATATTAACAATATATATTCATAAAGTATTCTAAATGTCTTACAGTCTAAGTATATAGTAGTAATGTAAATGTAAATAATCAATAGATAATTATATAATTTTATAAAATTTAATACTTTTCATTATATTGTAATAGTAATTTTAATAGTTATAATAATAATTTTAGTTGTTGTATTAGTAATTGTATTAAAAGGAAAAGTTAGTTATTTGCAACTAACTAATAGATTGAGATAAGTTTATAAATAAAGTAATGACAATAAGAATAAAAAGACAAATTTCAATCTAAAGAAGTGGTTGGTACCATTTAATGAGTGATTTTCTCAAATTAACCAAAATTAAATTCTATTTCCATTTTCATCATTTTATCTTGTTTTTATTCTTTTTATTGATTTATTAGCGACTTATTTTATACCAATACCACATTATCATTCACAATAAAATAGAAATTATGGGTTGATGCATCTTTGGGGTCAAATACACGAAAAAACATCATAACGAAACGAAACGAAACAAATCAAAACAAATAAGAAAAAGGTTAGTAAAATCCAGGTAGTTATTGAATGGATATGATGCATCACTCGATCATACGTGGCCTAGAATTAACTAGATATGACATATTAGTCCTAATTGATGGATCATTAACCATTACTTCTGACTAACTAAAGGAAATAGATAAAAGTTGAATGATAACAAGAACACTAAGGTTTTTCAAATGAATAATTTTTTGTATTGAAGAGATGATTTGATCGCATACAAGAAAGTGGGGGTTTATGTACTGTAAAACTCACAATCAGTTACTAAGAGTTTGAATCGTAGAATTTAAGGTGATCGGCTAAAAGATCTGATCGAGCCTAAATTATAAAATTATAAATATTAGTAAAAATGATCTCATAAGTTTGAATTTAAGAGAATAAGTAATAAAATAAAAGAATATAAAAGTTTCAAAATTTAAATATATTACTCATTATTTATCGAAAATACATAACATGCATTCAGATAATTAATGAATCACTAAAAATAAATTATATGCATATTAAAAATCATAAAGTAACCTAAATAATATTTAGAAATATTTATTTGTACTATATATGAATTTACATGTAAGTAGAAATACGCGTAATTATTTGCAATACGCGAAATGTGCTAAAATAATGCTAAAAAATTAAAGAAAATTCATAATTAATTAAGGAAAAATAAATAAAAATTATAAAAAATAATGAATGATCCAAATTTGTGTTGTGGCAATTGGGAAAAAGAAGCAAAAATTCAGCCAATTAAATTAGAACAACAAAAAAGGCAAATTAAAAGAAGATAAGGTAATTGTTTAATCAAATTAATGTACAATAATTCCCTAAGACCTCTATAAATATCCCAAATTTTTCAAAAACTCATTTTGGATGTCTAGAATCGTATAAAATTAGAGAGAGGCAAAATTGAGAGGGAATTAAGGTTTTATAAAAAATTACAAAAAAAACTGTACAATTGGGGCTTCTAAAGAGAACCTAGACTCAACGAGCACTTAGGAGTGGACGGCCACTACCACCACCATACGATGGTGGCTGTGCTTAGACTGCCATGACAGCTAGCGATGACTGGAGCCACCCACACAAGTAAGTCCGATTTTCAACCCGATTTTGTTTAATTTTGTAAAAATATTAAATATTCTTAGAAAATTATGCAATTTGGTATTTTGAGGTTTTTAAATATGTAGATTTAGGAAAAAATTTTATTTTGATGATTTTGTATTTAAAAATATACTGTCCTTAAGAAAACAAGCAAACCCGAATTTTGTTCGGATTATAAATAAATAACCTTAGGAGTGTAGTTTTAAGCCCAAAATTTTTGTGTAAACTATCTAGGTGATATATAACAGTTCCACAAAACCCTTTTTCAAAAATTAATTTTCAAAATTTTTAGATAATTTTTAGGTCTTAAAATGATGCATAAAATGGGTGATTTAGGGCTAATTAAATAATTAAATAGTCAATTACTGATTTAATACATAATTATATGTTTTAGGAAATTAAAATTTGATGAAGTATGATACTTGAAATATTTAGGGTATTAGATATAATTATTAGGGTAATTATGTAGTAAATAAGTAATAGAGAAAAATAGTAAATTTTAAGTTAATTTTGTAAATTAGGGCAATTAGGTGTAAAATTTGATTTGGGATGAATTTAGATATTTTGAAATGTTAATTAATGTTGGGAGATAGTAATTAAAGTGATAAAAATATTAAATGTGTATTATGTACATAATAAGTGGTAGTACATAATATGCAATTATTATAAATATAATAAATAGAAGATATTAAAATAAAAGTTGATATTTATAAATAATAGGAATATATAAGAAATTTGATAGAAAATTTAAATTTAGGTAATTGTATGAAAAATATAAAAATTTGAAACAAGTTTCCAAGATTTGTGTATAAAACAGTATTTAAAAATTGAATTAGAACCTAATTTAGAAATTGATACGGAAACTGAACCAAAACTCAGCCCCAAACCGAGAATAATTGTAAAAGATTTGAGAACCTAGATAATTAGACATATTAAACCCTAAACCAAAGATAACAATAAGTGTTATAAGATAAAATAAACCTATGACAATTATATGAAAACTGAGACAATGTTAATATTATAGAGATCATTGGCGATTGATTAAATGAGTCCTACCTCGAGTGAGCAAGTGAGGAGTCGAGATAAGTTTGGATTAATACAGTGTTATATTTTGGAGGCTTGAAATTGTATTTGATTGTGTTTATTTTGAGCTAATGATATGATTTTTGACTTGCTGTTTGGCTTATATTGTATGATTTGTATGAAATGATTGATCACTCTAAACTGGACCTAATCAAATATACGACCTGTAAACATAAATCGGACCTGCATAGCAACTAATTAGGGGAAACTTAGGATTCTCCGGGCAAATACCGATCCCTTCGAAAGGAATAGCGCTAGATAGCATAATGGGTCCCTTCTTCATCTTTAGTCGATCTAAGTGATAAGTGAAGAGGTTGCGATAAGGGTGAAGTTAATGGTTCGAAGATAGTTATAGGAGGAGCGGTGTCTCTATTGTACAAATCTAGGTTTAGTCGTGAGCTGTTGCATTAACGACAACTCCTCAACCCAGATTAGAGCGGATGCAATTTCTTTAATCTCACGGTGGGCTGAATAACGTTGTGCGATGGCATTTACTTAAACGTGCATTGCACCTAATAATTTGGTTGATAACCTTATATGTGTTTGTGATATAGTTTTAAGTCCTCCACCCTAACTTACTGAGTTATGGTAACTCACATCTCTATAAACGTTGTTGGAAGTGCTAGCTAAGAAGCGGCTTATAACTACCCTGAAGTTAGCAATTGTTGGATCTTAGAGAGTGAGGAAAAATATTTGAAGAATAGACATATATTTTAAGGTCTAAACTCTTATTTTAGAATTTTTCATTTTTGAATAATATATTAACTAGGAAATAAATTACGGTGAAACGTTGTAAAGGTTTATTGTAATAATTGAATTTTAGTGTATATATATATTTTCTTATTTTCTTAGGTAAATGACTTATTTAAATTATGAACTATTTACTTTAAAATAGGTTAATCGTACACACCTTGTGTAGATCAGGTCTATGATAGCGGTTGTAAAGCCAACTTCTATCTTAGAATAGTTTGCATGGTAAGACTGTTATAACTCTGCTGCTTCTGGACGTGACATATACTCATCCACTATGGTTACTTTATATGTATGAAAAGATAAAAGGGGCATTTTACAGTTAGATTATATAAGACATACTAAAAAAGGTAAAAGAGACAAATAATATTCAATGTAAAAAGAAAATAATCATTCTAGAATATTGTATCAGAAGACACGTGTCACTTAGCATTTAGATAAGAGAAATACGGTACAAAGTAGACGAAAACAGAGTAATGCTTGTGATCAAGGGCCGACCTGATGTGAACCAGGTTGGGGACTAGTTAGTTCTTCTAAAGAGAAGTTAGCTTAATTCAAGGTCGGGTGCTTGTGGTTGGATCAGGAGCTTATGGTCAGATCAGAAGCTTGCCTTAGCTAATCTTAGGTTATCTCCTAGGATAAAGTGTTGTTGTTGAACAAGGGCGGATATGATGCATGTAAGGATCTGATAGTTAGGTTAGCATGAGATTAGCTTGGGATAGGAATTCTTGTCTCGACTATGGCCTAGAATTAGTATCATCCGAGTGAATACTTGGAGTCCTTTAGCTTGGTTGCACGTAATTGGTCCGATAGGTTGATTCTTATTATCTACTTAAGAGTCAGAAAGATTTTTTCTCAAATCAGAAGCGATCTTTGCTCTTTCGTTTAGGGCGCTTGCAAGGTCTTTTTCTGTTGGTTGGTGATGGATCATATCATACACATTGAAAGTAGAAGAAACTCCATAGTCATCAGGCAACTCAATTTGGTAAGCGTTGCGGTTAATTTTCTTCAGGACCTTGAACGGTCCATTAACTCGAGAAGATGGTTTGTTATGTCTTAAGTATGGGAATCGTTCTCGGTTGAGATGTGTCCGTACCAAGTCTCTTGGGTGGAAAGAAATAGTTTGGTGGCCTCGGTTACCAATTTCATGCTGCCTCTAATTAAACTTGGCGATCTTCCTGGTTATAGATTAGTATATCTTATGCAGTTCTTGAGCTCGATTCACTCCGGATTAACTCTTTTTAGTAGCTACAAGGGTACTGATCATATCTATGGGAATGGTAAGGTTAAGGCCATAGATGACCTCGAATGGGGTCTTCCCAAAAATACTATGGACAGTTTAGTTATATGCGAACTCCACAACTGATAGACATAGATCCTAATCTCGTAAGTTTTTTCCCACGACAGCTCTGAGTAGATTGCTTAGTGTCTTGTTTACCACTTCAGTCCGGCCATTAGTCTGAAGGTGGTTACTAAAGTTGAATACAAGTTTAGTTTCAAGTCTTTTCCAAAAAGCTCTCCAAAACTAGCTCAAAAATTTTATGTCCCAATTTGAGACTATAGTTTTTGATACTTTATGTAGTCGGATAATCTCCTGCAAAAACAGGTCAGCAATATATAGAGTATCGTTAGTCCGATGGCATGGAATGAAGTGTGCCATTTTACTGAAGCAATCCAGTATAACAAAAATAAAATCTTTTCCTTTAGATGTCTGGGGCAACCCTAAGACAAAGTTTATGCTGAGGTTAGCTCAAGATAAAGTAAGTGTTGATAGTGGCATGTACTCTCTATGGAGTTCTCTCTTACCTTTAGTACACCTGCACACTTCACAACTACTAATTACCTTATAGACATCTTTAACTAAACCAGGTCAATAAAAGTTTTCTTTTAACAGGTTGACTATCTTGGTTTCTCTGAAATGACTAAATAATCCTTCGCTATGAAATTCTCTGATCAATAGCTCACGTATGGAGCAATTCAAATAGCCATCCTTAAGATAATATCCTCCAACTACTATCCCTTCTTAGCATTATTCAACAATGGGACCAAAGTAAGGGTCGATAGCATATTGCTCAGTAATGAGTGAGAATTCCAATAGTTTTGTTTGCAAAGTAGTTAGCAAAGTTTGCTTTCATAATAAAGCATCAACAACTACATCTACGCATCCCTTCATGTGCCGAATGACGTATGAGGATCTCTCCATAAACTCTAACCATTTAGCCTATCTTTTTGAGAGCTTGTTCTGACTCCCAAGGTGCTTCAATGATTTGTGGTCAGTGTAAATAACAAACTCTCATGGTAGCAGATAGTATTGCTAAATAGTGAAGACTCAGAAAAGAGAGTACAACTCATTTTCGTATACAAAATAGTTCAGGGCTGGACCACTCAATTTCTCATTGTGATAGGTGACAAATTGTCGCTCCTACATCAGGATAATGCTGATTCTAACTCCCAATGCGTCACATTCTAATTCGAAGGATTTATCGAAATCTAGCAATGACAGAACAGGTGCTAATGAGAGTTTTTCCTTAACCTCTCTAAAGCTCTGTTCAGCTCGGTTGTTCTACCTGAATACCTTACTCTTCTTTGTCAACTCGGTCAATGGGACGACTATTGTACTAAAATCCTTAATAAATCGTCTATAGAAAAAAGCTAGGCTATGGAAACTTCGAACCTCAGTAGTATTTTTCGTTGTTGGCCATTGCAAAACATCTCAGATCTTTTCTTTTTCTGCTCGTATTCCTTCCCTAACACTATAAATCCTAGGAATATCACTTCTTTTTTGCAGAACATGTATTTCTTTACATTCCCATATAATTTCTTGATTTGCAGAATGTTAAATACTTTCTCGACTTTCTTCCACTAAAGGGCGGGATTTGCATCTTAACATTGTCTAACCCTCGAAAAAGTCGACGTTCTCATCTCTATGCTTGGTAATAGTATATTTTTTTTTTCACCAAACTCTTCAACATCCATCTCCTCATCATCTTCCTCAATCCCCTCCAACTCCAATCTTCGTCTAGTAGTTCTATCTGCTACTCTTCTAACTCGTGGCGGTTGAATTGGGTGATTGGTCCGATTACCTTGGCTATAGTGTCTCTTAGGGATGTCTTCCTATAGGTTTTGTTGCTGCATACCTTAAGGTTGTTGTTTATTAATTTATATTGTGGTAACTACATTCTTGATAAGGTTTGTGAGTTTGTTAAGTTTATTGTCAACCGACCTTAAGGTAATACTACTATTATGACCACGACCAGGTTGAGCACTATTACTCTGGTTATCAATAACTCCATAAACGCTTAAATTTGACACGATACAGTATTGCTTAAATGGATTAGCAACTTGCTAATAAGTATAATACCCGATAGTCACTCAAATAGAATAGAAACAAACTTGCTTTGTTAAAGTAGAAACTGGGTAACAATGAGACCACATAGCAGCCATTAATAGTAAAGGGAACTAAAACTTTATTACAACTTTATATACTCCCTCATGAAACCGTGCTTTGATACTAGTGCACCTGATGCGTCTCTAGGGTCGAACACATAGAGAGACACTACAACAAAGCAAATCAAAACAAATAGGAAAAAAGTTAGCAAAGTTTGAACAATTACTAAATAGATATAATGTACCAGTTTAAACTGATGGGTCACTCACTACTATTCCTTGTTAAAAAGAATAAATAAGAGTTGAATGATAACAAGAATATTAAGGTTGCTCAAATGAATAATTTTTTGTATTGAAGAGATGATCGATCGCATACAAGAAAGTGAGGGTTTGTGTACTTGTTCACTGTGGTTACTTTATATGTATGAAAAGACAAAAGGATATTCTACAACTAGGTTACATAAAACATACTAAAAAAAACAAAAAGTATTCATTGTGAAAATAAAAGAATTATTCTGCAATACTGTATTAGAAAACACGTGTCTCTTGACGTTTGTATAGGAGAAATATGGTATAAGTTAATGAAAATAGAGTAACACTTGTGGTCAAGGGCCAACCTAATATAGACCAGGTTAAAAACCAATTAGTTCTTCTCAAGAGATATCAGCTTGATTCGAGATCGAAGCTTGCAATCAAATCGGGAGTTTACCTTAACTGCTCTTAGGTTATCTCGAAGCTTGCAATCAAATCGGGAGCTTGCCTTAACTGCTCTTAGGTTATCTCCTAAAATAAAACGTTGCTACTGAATAGGAGCGGATCTGATGCATGCATCGATCTAATAGTCCTCGAAATCCTTCAGCTCGACTGTAGAATATCGATTTAAGAGGTTGATTCCTATCATAAGTGTTATCAAAATATGGTTCAAATATTATTATTTAATCATATAAATACATTTACACATCAAGATGATTATTAATAATCTTTTCACATTTATGCAAAACGATTTGTCATTTAGGAGTTATAATGATTATAATTGTAGAAATATAACATCACGTACCAAGAGATGTATACATCAAGCGACTCCTACCATGCTTTTGTGTTTCTCAACAACACAATTAAATAAAATAAAATAAAAAATAATAGCAAAAGTTCTTCGAAATAAAAATGTATTGGTGAGGAAAAGGAAATATTATGACTAACCAAAAATGTTCCTAGTAAGTAATAGAAATGTATATCGAACAGCAATGTCTGGCAATGACATCAAACATGCCAAGATGCAGATTGGGAATTAAATTTTCCATTATTAGAGGCCTTATTTTCAAAGGGTTGAAGCTAGGAACAAATTAATCATAAAAAATTAATAGTACGCCACATGCGAAAAAAAAAAACTTGAAAAATGTCAAATAATTCATCTTCAATGCAGTCTAGCTCTTCATAGATGAAAATCGAGAAATTCGAATAAACATTGAGCTGAAATAGCAAGCTAAATAGCACAAACAATGGGAAAGAAGGAAGAATCAATTTTCCAACACCCTCCAGAATAAGCAATAAAAATCCATGCTTCTTCCCTCCAACAATGATCGTCATCACTGCAGCAATTGAATCAGAGATGTTAATTCCACTACAGCATGAAAACTCCTATAAACCTTAATTATATACATCAATAGCATCAAAATGTACGTCGGCATGGACGTTGCATGCATGCGTCTCCAATTACTTGTGTAGGCAAGGCATTAAGCAGGTAAATTACTTACCTCTCCATTCTCTCCGCTAGCAACTTTAGCAGAATTTTCCACCTTTTGAGCCTCTTCTGCAATGTAAGACAGCAAAAGTATGTGAAAACCGCAACTTCAAAGTTGAAAGAGAAGTTCCATGAAAATAAAGATGGAAGGATCCATAATTTTGCAAAGCGAAGGAAAGTTGGAGCGAAATCATGATCATTTCTAACATTATATGGAAGGTTGCCATTTAAGGAGACAAGGAAAGACATTCTCTGGTCTGTCAACTCAAACTAGTGCAACTGTTAACAACATGGCAACATAAAAAATGGAGAATGCTTATGCCGATTAACTGCAAATGCAGTTAGACGAAGCAACATTTATGAAAGCCCTTTAACTGGCAGAAAAGAAGACCTTCCTCTAGATTTTTGGAAGAAAGATCATAAGGATCAGCAAATCACCGTAAATGCAAGTTACTAAATTATGGCAGAAAAGATGGCATGGACAGAACTCACAAAGGTCTAGATCTAACGTGGAAAAGTATAAAGTTCACCTAAGAGATACAAATGAGGAAAAGATCTTGCTTAAGCATGCAAGAAGTTGTATTGATTGCAAGTTTCCAATTACCTCCATCCTCATTGACGTCAGAGGTCCACAAAGTAAGGTTATCCCTCAGAAGCTGCATAATTAATGTGCTATCCTTGTAAGATTCCTCGCTTAACGAATCCAACTCCGAGATAGCTTCATCAAATGCCTGCTTCGCGAGTTGACAAGCCCTGGAGCACATTTGGCCAGTTAGAAGGTCCCAAGCGGGTCTCTAAAGGAAAAAAGGAGTCCGAATTGTTAACACTTACTTCTCAATAGAATTCATGATTTCATAGTAAAATACAGAGAAGTTCAATGCCAAACCCAAGCGGATTGGATGGGTTGGGGATAATTCAGCCTCTGCAGAAGTTGAAGCTGCCTGCAGAAAGCACAAATTTTAATACGTGGATCCTGTGCAAACAAACAACCGAAGCTGACTAGAAACACAAGTATCTCAACCAGAATCCAGGAATTCATATACAATTCTAGGCAAAGGGTTAGTGATGAATCGTGAATTTTTTTTATCTTCTCAAATGTATCAATGTGTTATAATTTTCCAGAGGATTGGCAAAGGTGAGCTAAAATGTCGAGGGGAAAGATTGAAAGAACAAAAAACAAGAACTGAAGAGAAAAGGTTTCACTCCTTAAAGAACTATCAAGAATTCACAGACAATCTCACGATAGATTTTACCTGAAGAAGGACATGATAAAACAAGAGAGCACAATAATTAGTCCAAGAAAGCAGATCCAATGGAATCCACCATAGCATATGTTAATTTTACCACAAACAAAATTAATTGAACAGATTTATACAATAAAAGAAATTAATTGAAAAAACTAGCTTTTCAGCTTAAATGGAGATTTCACACGGTTTCATATTAAAAGCGGAAGGAAAAATGGGGGCAATATATGAACCTGGTATGCTTTCAGAGACTGGTCGGCAACTTCTTTCCTTTCATCACCTGCCTTAAACTCTGCCAAATATCTGTAATAATCTCCCTTCCTGGAATTTCAAAACAACCCAACTCCATCAGTGCTCAACGTTTCCTCAAACCGACATTCATATGTCAAAATTCTGTCCAAAACAAAAGCTTACATCTTGTAGAAAAACACGGAGGTTTCTGCACCAGTGCATGATGGAATCAAATGCTCATCAATCACGCTCATAACATCATTGCATATACTTGACAATTCAGACTCGACTTTCTGCCTGTAATCCTTAATTCTCTTCACATTCTGGTCGTTTCCTTTCGATTCTTCCTTTTGCTCAATGGATGATAAGATCCTCCAGGATGCCCTTCGTGCACCAATCACATTCTTATAACCAACAGAAAGGAGGTTTCGCTCTTCCACTGTCAGCTCTACATCTAGACTTGCTACTTTCTTCATTGCATCAACCATTTCTACCATATCCAATAGCAGCAAAATTATTTTTCAGAGAAAAAAAAAAAAAAAAAACTTTTTTTTTCATTTTTTTTCCCACTTAATAATCTTATTGCGTACATGGTCTTTTCCAATTAATTCGATATCCTTTCAAAACGTCTATTTACTACTTGACGAGCTCAATTGATATTTTAAGAGCTAACCGAAAAAATGCATAAAGATTGAGCAATTTCGTGCTTCTATCCTAAACTTATCGAGCAATGAACTTTCCTGTTCTTTCTGGAACATTAAGGTTCAAAGATAAGACAAAAAAACCCTACGATAACTTAATGAAAATCAACAATGGTGCTTCTCGACATAAATTCAGCCGAAATCAAAACAAAGATTAATTATGTAATGCTAAGTGCTTAATGAAACAGATCGTTTCAAGAAACCCAGTTCAAGCTTGACTTAAAAACTCAAAGTTGGAGCTTGATTAAGCTATAAATTTTACGTCTAATCTCAAGCTCCAGCTCGAGCATGGCTCAACCTAAGCTTGTTTAGACTTGTTCAGTCTAATTAATGTATACTTGTTTTAATTTAATCTATATACAAGCCTGAAATCAACGTTTGAGTCTTATTAGGAATGATACAAAACTTAAGTTCATCTTCAGCTCGATTAGTCTCACGAGCTCGTTGACTTGATAAAAACTTGAATGCAATCAACCGAAATCCAGCAGATATAAGACATCATTTACCACCCTGTTATTGAACGTGAAATCTAATTAAATTTGTCTTCTTTATCACTAGATCACAACCGCTTAATTAAAATCCGTACACTATTAATATCAATAATAAAAAAGAAAAAAGGGAAAAAAAATGTATATAAATACATATAGGTACACGCAAATTGCATAAGACTCCAATAGTAATCAAAACAACAAAAGAGAAAATAAAAGTAGTATGATAAATCTAGATTTTAGTATTATCGTCCAACAGGTTTCAAAATCGAAATGAAGCTAGATCGTGCAATATATCGAGCGTGATGTTGAAAAAAGCACATTCAGAGACTATTAAACAAGGGATCGAGCAACAAAACATAATATACATCTTGATGAAACAGACAATAAAGTGATAATGAGTGAGACAAAAGAAAAAAACATTTCGATAGATCTAGAGAGAGAGAGAAAGGGGAAGGGAGGAATAACCATCGTAGCGTTCGGCTTGTTCAGCGAGCTTGGCGATGTAGACGTAGGTTTCTCTATCTTTTGAGGAAGCCATTACTCTCTGTCGCTCTCTAGAGGTGGACGGACTCTCTCTCTCTAAAAGTGAAAGAAGAAGGGAGGCCTCTTGAGGGAGGGGTTTAAACTTTTTGTCAGTTACCTTGTTATGTTTGGTGGTTAAGAAGATGATGATCTCGTCTCGACCTGTTTGGTGGTGTTAGTACAGATGGACGCGGGGAAGTTAGCCTTCTATTATGTCACGCGCACCTCCCGCGTGGATTACACGCTCTTAGATAGAATAAAAAAAGAGGTTTATATATATATAATATCAAAGGGAGTATTTAACGTTTTATATAATTTCAGTCCAACAAATTTAATAATATATAGAAATATGTTTTTCTTTTATAGTCTTAATTTTTTACATTTTCTTGCATTTATATAGTAGTATACATAAATATTTGCATTAATGAAAGGATAAAAGCTTATATTTCCTTTCTCAAAATAATCAAAACAAAGAGGATTTCAATTTTCAGGAAGAATTATCATTTGATAACATTTCTACAAACCAAATACTAGTAGTTATAGGAATGGAATTTATCACGGCTAGCATTTTAAAACCCAAATTACGAATTAAAAACCAACATAAATTGAAGATTTACATAAATAAAACCTAATAGGATTATAAATTAGACAAACTTACTTAGATCCATTTGTAAATGTTTCTAGATTTGATTTGGAGGTTTGTTACTTCAATTAGTCCTCATGTACTTTCATTCATTAATATCACTCTTGAACCTTAAACCTTACATTAGCTCATTTAATAAACGTATCCCATAAACATGTTTGAATATCACTCTTGAACACGTTTAATATTATGAATTCTAATGTTTGAAAAGTGATACCATTAACTTTTGATTTCATTCAATACTATAATTTCTATCATTCTAAGACAAATATATAGTTTAACAAATGTACATTGTATGCACATACATATATGTATGTATCTATTCATGTATGTCTAAAAGCAATTTCAAGATTTGGTTTTGTATATGCACCCATTTGCAAGGAATATTTCACCAAGACGGCAACCTCATTAGTGAATCCTCTTAGCATTGTTAATAAAAGTTAGATTGGAGGTATATGAATGAACATTTGTCTAAATTAGTTATGAAACATTGTGCAATAATAGTGCAAAAAAATTGATACCATATATTTTTATTTAAATTAGTCACTTAGTCATCAAAATCTAATTGATGGTTGATTCTCGAATAATTATGCTTTGGTTGCACATGTATATACATTTAGTCTAGAAATAGAAAGTTCCTTATAAGCATTTCTATTCAATTATATGAAGGGAAAAATCAATTGAAGTGGTTATGTTTATGTAACACGAATCTCTCGCTTTATGTAATTTTAGAGGAGCGAGGTACAATTGATACATGAAAATAACTTAGAAAGAGAGGTAAGAAGGAAAAACAAACAATTAAAGGGGGCTGGAATGTACAAGTGACAAGTGATAGAGTTATGGAGCATTAACCTTACTATTACTTAGGAAAAACATCTTATTCTTAGTTTTGAGTTATGCTTAATCCTTTAGAGTAGTAGCTTGACAACGATATTATGTCTCTAACATATGAATTGTCAAATGAAGAAGGGCTCTTGACTGCTTATAAAGTTTGGCATTAATGACGTTTATAAAGTTTAGCATTAAAGACGTCTATTGGATTGTGTTGGCAACCAATGCTAAGATGAATCCCTCCATAGACTTCTCTTGAATCCAAGTCTATAAAAGGTGTCCCTCTATATATGGACCTCATTTAGAAAAGTTAAGCCTATCATATTATATCTTTCTAAATTATCTTAAATACATAAACCTAACTTCCTAAGCTTTGTATTATTCTAAGTAGTCAAATCAGGTTATTGCTGGACTTAAAGCCCAAAATTCATTTCAATCTTGATACTTTGCCTCACGACTAAAATTCTTTGAATGAATTCAAAGGGCTTTAGACATTAGACATACATTTCAAATATTCCGAGAGATGCTTGATGCATGTACATTGTACAGCAACTGTGTTATTGGGAGTACTTGTAAGCCCTAAATATGAACCATGTAATTATAGGATTGAACTTAGTATATAAATTTAAGGTAATTGGTTAAAAGATCCGATTGAGTCTAAATTATAAAACAAAACTAGAAATATTAGTAAAAATGACCCTGTAAGTTTGAATTTAAGAAAATAAGTAATAAAATGATAAAATATAAAATTTTCAAATTTTAAGTATATTATTTATTAATTATTGAAAATGTGTGAAATGCATTCCGATAACTAACGAATCGCTAAAGATAAATCATATGTATACTAAAAATTATAGAATGACCTAAATAATATTTAAGAGTATTTATTTATAATCCATATGTAATTATGTATAAGTAAAAATATGCAAAATTATTTAAATTGCTTGAAATTTGCTAAATAATTAAAGAAAATTATAAAAAAATTAAAGAAAAATTAGAAAAAAAAAATCAGAGAAGTGTGGAAGAATCCATATTTGGGTTGTAGTAGCTGGGGGATAAAGAAAAAAAAATTGGCCAATAAAATTTAAACACTTGTAAAAGCAAAATGGAAGGAGATGAGGCAATTATCCTATCTAATTAATGCATTAAATTACTTTAGAGCTCTATAAATATCAAAATTTTTACAAAGGCTCATTTGATCAATTTGAAATCTTAGAAAAATAGAGAGGATCGAAATTGAGAGGGAATTAGGATTTTATAAAAAATAGCAAAAATTCTGTATAGTAAGAGTAATTAGGCTGAACCCACACATTACTATCACTTGGAACCACCACCTTACTCTAAAACCTACGCTTGGACCGACTGCTAACCCGTTGCTCGGTTTTAGTAACCGAAAGCTCAAGAATCAGGTGAGTCCCAAATTTAGTTCGATTTTATAAAATTTATTAAAATTATTAATTTTATCCAAAAAATTATGAATTTTATTATTCTAATGTTTTATTATATGTAGATCCAAGGAAAAATAGTGATTAAGTTTAATTACATTTATAAATATAAGGTGCTTAAGAAACTAAGCGAAATAGAGTAAAACCGAGTATGTTTAGAATTAGAAATAAATAGACTTATAAATATAGTTTTGAGCTCGATTTTTTTTTGTAGACTACTTAAGTGATATTAAATGGTGCCAAGAAGCTCTTTTTCAAAAATTAATTTTTGAAATTTTTAAGTAATTTTTTAGCGTTAAAATGATGAGAAAATGAGTAATTTTAGACTAATTAAGTAATTAAAGGACTAATTACTAATTTAGAGAGTAATTAGATATTTAGGGATGTTGATTTCTGATGTAGTAACATAATCATAGCACTTGGAGTATTAAATGCAATTATCATGTGAATTATGTAATAAATGTGGATTATTTGATAATATATACAATTAGGATTATGATAATTATAAAATATTAGCTTAAATTGGAAAATATAAGGATAATGTTAATACATATTAAATCTGCTATAAAACTTAATTTTAGATAATTATATGACAAAATATAAAATTTTTTTATATCGGGAGTAAATTTGATATACTAATTAGGATTAGAGCATACCAAGTGGGTTAGAAAACCAAATTAAGACCTAGTATGTTAGAAAACCAAATTAAGACCTAGTATGATATTGGAATACTCGAGTTTAATATAATTAATTTCACATTAGGGTTCGAAATTTATTTTAAGATTTACTTGTAGTTGGAACCGATTTAGAGCCTAAACCGGAATCAAATTCGGAAATTGAGCCTCAAACTAATGTAGAATGAATCGTTAGTAAATAGTAGGTATATAAGGAGAATTGAGTTAAATCAAAACTTAGAATATGTATTATTAAGGTATAAATACTAAATAGCACATTTATATTATATGATACACAGAAGCGAGTCAACCTATAATTGATTGAACAAGTGATCGAAGATTTTAGGTAAGTTGGGTTTAATATTGCACCATATTTAGAGTATTATTTTAGAGTAATCGGAGACTTAGGAATGTGTATGATTGTAACTGTAAGTAGTTTTATACATGTACTTATGTATCTGATTTCGTGCTGAAATCTGTGTTGTGGTTAATGACTGTTATGATTGGATTAGTGTGGAATTGTCTAAATACCCTAAATTGAATCTAATTCTAATCGACCTAAATACCTTAATTTTTCATACATTGTAACCCATTAAGGGATCATTATGATTTTTTAACCAAACATCGACACCTTTGAAAAAGATAGCACTAGATAGTAAAATAGTCTTTTCCTTATCTTTAGCCAAACTAAGTGATAGGACAAGAAGTCGCAGTAAGGATAAGGGTATTGTTTCGAAGGATAGTTTTCGGAGGAGTAGTCTCTCTATTGCATAAATTTGGGTTTAGTTGTACGTTGTTACATTAACGGAAACCCCTCAACGCAGATTGAAACGAGTAAAATTACTCTAATTTTACAATAGAGTGGACTATATTGTGTGATGGCACTTGTTGCATTTTATGTAAATAATTGCTTGATAACCCTGATCGTGCTTGTATATATTCATAAGTCTCCAATTTAACTTACTGAGTTATAGTTGCTTATACTCGTATAAACTTTTTGTAGGTTCTGACTTTTGATTTGCGATGCCACGATACAATTACTCGGATGTTAAATTTCTTTTGAAGCTATGGGGAGTAAGGATTAATTGGCCCAATTATCAAGTTTTTATTTAAGGTCTTGCTAGTATCTTTAGGACGGAGAACTGATATATGATATGTAAATTAGCTAACTGTTGTATTATATATAGAATTTCCTAGGAATTTTACAATAATGTGAATGTATATATATATATATATATATATATATATATATATATATGGCTTAAGGATTTAATCTTTATTGCAAATTTTAGCCAAAATCTTAATTGAATTATTTGCTTCAGAGTGAGAAGTTGTCGACGTCTTATATAGATTATATCTATAATAGATACCATGAGACCAATTACTGTCATAGGTTGGTTTACATGGTGGGACTGTTGCGACTCTGTGATTTCAGAGCGTAACAGTACTCATATAATTGAAAACCTTACACATTAGCAAGTTAAGATGTATATGCTTAGCATTAGTGTTGCAAAAATATTTCTTCTTTTCTTTTTCTCGTTTTTATGAGAGCTGGCAACATTATTTAATTAACACATCACTTTAAACTTGTCGAATTTGTATTGCTCCCAATAATATATAACATATGGAGTCTTTTGTATGTTTATCGATCTTTTAAAAAAAAAATAAACAAATACAAACTATATAAAAAAATTACATGAATACCATTGCAGAATTGCATATTGTAAATGCGATTTTGCAATATTATACAAGTGTCGCCTATGATAAATGCGACATTCACTTTGTTGCAGTATATTTGCAATTGTAAAATGCAACATTAGTATACTATAAAATTGCATCTAACAAATGGGATTTTTCAATGGTATACATATGTTACAATTCCAACGTGTGACATTTTCATATTGTAGCAAAATCCCATCTAAAGATGCGATTTTGTGATGGTCTTTATGTAATTTTTTTATATGATTTGTATTTTTGTAATTTTTTTTAAAGATTAGTAAACATGTCTTACGCCTTATATATGTGCATGTATGTATATATTTAAATATGTATTATGATCCATAAACTCGACTTGAGGTTTATTTTCATATTGAATAGACCTTTCAAGACCCTAATGAATCTCCAAATACATGCTTTTTTGGATATTTCAATTCGAAAAACTTTGAATGCATCTTGGTGGCAAATTCCATCAAGAGGACATCAAGATATATATATATATATATATATATATATGTTATGTGCAAGAGAGAAGAAACATTGTTTATGATGAAATTGAGCGTGCAGGAAGCTTACAAAGCTTCCCATCCTTTTTCGTTTTTATTTATAGGTTTCACCAGCATGTAATTATTCTTTTCATTTCTTTTTTTTTTTTCCTTTAATTGTTTCCTTTTTGGAGAAGATCACAAGCCAAATCAAATATCTTTGCTTCCCAAATGTAATTCACTTAACATTCAATTTTGATTCTTCTTTCTAAATTTAACGTACTTTTGAGAGAAAATCTAACATTTTGTTTTGAACTAAGTTTTTTTCCAATATCATATTTGATTTTCTTGCCCTCTATGAAGGCGGAATAGGTAATTAATTTTAGTAATCCATATAGCTTAGTGATAGGTGGATCGAAGAGGTGGAATAAGCATTACAACATAAACATATATCATTGCAGTTGGCGAGCATCATAGTGTAGATCATGTGTTGCTACAGTAGGTGATCACTATAACATAGATTGTATATCATCACAACAAGCGAGAAACTTAACAATATAACTTGTCACTAGATAATTTGGCTTGCCTACTATGCCTCTCTAATCCCTCTCCAACCATCCTTTTCCTTGCTTGGAATTATTATATGTAATACTAACTCTTATTTACCCATATCAAGGGAAGTGCATGATGCATGCAACAAGCACATAATTTTCACAATAAACTCATAATCCACAAGCATTTAGCAATTAATAAATGTTTATTTGATAGATTCTTAATGATCATGATGTTTTTGTTGTAGTATTCTTTTAATAGATATATGGGTCCAATTTGGATAGAAAACATGCTTATTAGATAGGATAGGTTTGATTTTTTATTTTTTAGCCAATCATTATAGTATAACTACGGAATAGAGGAAATCGAACCAAGTCCATCTCATTAGGAGATAAATATTCATGTTATTAAGTTATAATGGTTTTAACAGTTAAGATTAATTTAATTTTCAAATATAACTAACTACTAACATATAATAGGTTGTGTTACAAGCTAAAGTTATTAAACATTAACCTTTTTCATCCAAATATGAAACGACTCTATTAATGTGAGTTGCCATCTATACCATTTATATTTTTAGTGATATATACATGTATATATCTATATATATATATATAGATATTATGATAACCATTCCCTCTATGAACCAAATACCACCTTAAAAGAAGAATACTCTTTTGAACTACTTATTGGAAATCTAGACACAAATAGCTGTTAACGTGCCACATTTTTAATGCTAGTGACTGACCCAAATCTCTATATATACAAATATTATCTTAAGATGATACAAGTTGCTGGAGTTATTTTTGTTTGGTAAAAATTAGTATTATTCATATATGATGAATATAATGGAACTGGATAATTTTTTCTTGAATGAAACTTGATAAAACAATTAAAATTAGAGCTATAAACAAGTTGAACTTTTGAAGGCTTAAGTTTGACTTGTTTGAAAATTATTAAGCTCGAGTCAAGCTAAACTTTTTTTAGCCTAAAATTACGAGTTTGGACTCAAGCTCGCTCATGAAGCTAAAACTCGAACTCAAACTTAACTTGTTTACATAAATGAGCTAAAACTTATTTATCTAAACGAGTATAAGTTTAAACTCAAATTTGAATTGAAACTCAAAATTAATAAATTTTTAAAATTATATCTTTTGATAAATTTTTTTATTATATTAATCTTATTCTTGTATTCTTATGTTATATTTTTGTAATGTAATATAATTTTTAATATAATATACAATCGCAAGCCCATGTACAAGCCAATTCAAAAGATAGCTTGCTCCTAATATAAACAAGCTGACTCGCAGGCTTAAATAAGAGCTTTATTTTGAACTAAAACTTAGCTGATTTATAAATTGAGCTCGAGTTAAATCTAATTTAAGACAAACCAAGTTCAAATAGCTTATGGTTCATTTATTGCCTTAAACAAAACTCTTTGCATCTCCCATTTATATTATTTGTTTTGTATACAATGGCATTCTAAGATTTCAAGCTAAGTATGAGAAAACCTTTTCCCATTTTGTATTAGGAATACTGATGTTTGGATTGGAACTGTGCATATTGATCTATGACAATGGATATGCTTAATTCATTGAAAGGAATACAACCTTCTTTACTTTCCCATCTACTAAGAATGGAATAGGAAACAAACAACCCATTGCCATGAGTACGTAAGACTTAAACAGTACAATAAGAAATAAATGTGTAATGACAATATCCTCCTTAGCTACCATTACTTGCTCCTAATCCTAGCTATGTACTAAGCTATTTGCTTAAGATTGTTTTTAGACTTTTAGCTATAATAAATAATATAATCATTCATAGGTGGTTAAAAACAATAGTTATTTTAAAAAAAGTTCAATAAGTATTATGCATTAAGTGACATGTTATGTACACATAATATATAAATATTAATAAAATATAAATATAAATATTAATAACGTGAATAATTTTTAAAACAAATGTTTACATTTAACGGAAGTTTCTTTCCTCCATAAAATAGTCATCACTACATATTATTGTTGGAAAACCTAGGTATCTGGTGGAGATTGCAGAAATTTAACTCTTCTAATTGTTTCTTTGTGGATGGTATGAAAATCCAACTCCCGCACCTGGTTTACTTTAACCTTATGTAGAAAGGACCATTTCTTCTTTATTTGATGGCTATTAATAAATTAATTGATAAATAAAAAGAAAAATCATCATGCTCCTATAATTAGAAATTGTGTGTCGTTAAAGAGTACTCGGCTTGCCGAACTCAATAAAAACCCAATAAGATATTACTCTATAGGATTTAGGGTTGAATTTTAGAATATGATTCAAAATTTTACAAGTTTAGGGTCGGGTTTTAAGATTTTGAAAAAAACCCTATAGGAAATCCGACCAGGTAAAAAAAAGTATATATTAATAAAAATATTTATTCTTAACTTATGCAATATCTTATACAAGTTTTTCTTTATACAGCATATTTAATTCTTAATTTTTATTATTATGTAAGCCAGTAAATAAAATCTTAATCTTATTTAACTTCTTCCCTTTTATTCTATACTTAATTTTATATAAATCTTATGAAAACTCACCATATTTTAAATCTTATAAAAACTCAATCCTATAAGGTCATTCCTTTATAAGGTCGGGTTTTGGGAATAGAGAGTAAAACTTTACAGGATTTTGGGATACGTTAAACCCTATAAAGGTAGGTTAGGGTTTTATAAAACATATTTCGAACTCATCTCGATTGCATCTCTAGATTCGATAGTTTTAAATAAGAGTTGTCATGAAATTAATAATAATATAATTCTACTTATGGTAGTATCATTCCTGCAATTGCTTGAGTTATGCCGTATGTTTTTTTCTAGGAGAAGGCTACCTTACATTGCTTATATATCTTATGAATTTTTTAATATCATAAATAATTTTTTCTAAACTTTGATAAATTAATAAAATAAATGATGTTATTTTTTCCTAGTTTTAAAAAACATATTAAAGTGAAAGTTTGGAGATGTTAAAATGCATTTTGATAAGTTTAAGAATGTACTTCCGCAACAAGTCAAAGTTTAGCAAGATATTTATAACTTTTAAGTGCTATTACTAATTTATCAAAATTTAAGAAATTATTTACAATATTTAAAAATTCATGGTCATAGTTTAGAAAATAGGTTTGCATTTTTCCAAGAAGGTTATTATGCTAGTTTTAGGCACTTGTTTATGGTGGCATTTTTATTATAACACCAAGTTATTATAATATTATAACAAATTATATTTCAATGTATCATACCATATATAGTAAAACGGAAGCTATCGATAACTTTATTTTTATTAAATTTCAGTAAATCATATCTATTAATAATATAAATAAAATTATCGATAGGTTTTATTTTACTATTTATATTATGATTCCTGATTTCTTTTATAATCTATAATAATATTACAGTAACCATTCCGTAAGTAGAGCATGTTTACTTGGAACAAAACCGCAATTATGAGATTTTGATGGACTATTTCCCATCCTTTGTCCTGTCCTGTGGACCGTCGTCCGTTCACGCGCTGGGGATGATAGCGATGCATATATCACCGCAGGACTAAAAGCTGTAAAAGTTATTCGTGGTCAATGTAACCAATTGCCATCCAATGTATGTTGCTGGTCAAAGTGTTTTAACTTTTTTTCTGGTTGTCCCTTTTTTAGAAACTCTGAAATTCAATTCCCTTACCTACCTTTCAATTTTGATGTTCCTTACAAAATAGCATTTCTGCCTCCATCAGTTTACCATATTTAAAATTCAGAAAAAGTTCACGTATTACACGAATAAAGTTGAAAAATATTTTAAAATTAGTAATACATCGGTAGAAAACCACTTATTAAGAATTTTCATGCACTTGCTTCTTTGAAAAGAAAAAAAAAATATATATATATATATATATATAAGTTAAGGAAATTAATTTACTCTTTCTATCATAGTCCTTCTTTTTCTAGACAGCATTATGGTTGTATGGAGATCTAAATCAAGGAGTGCTCAAGGACTCACTATTCATCAATCGAGTCGTCGCTGTTGTGTTTCTTCTTTTAAGATTAATCACAAGTATGATTTTTAATTGGATTCTTTTCCAAGATGTATTTTGGAGGAAAAAAATTGTTTTTTTTTTATTTTTTAATATAAAAGTGAATTTGTCAAGATCGTTGTAATCTAATAACATCATTACTGATTTTTTATCAAAATAAATCACGATTTGAATTTCTCACTCTTTATAATTGAAAAAAAAAAAAAAAAAAAAAAACGTAGAAGTGAACTTAAGCGAATCAACCAAGCTTTGTTGTTAGAATGCTTTTTGTTGGGGAGCCTAGCAGACCGCCTTCCAGGCCAATCGACAGTCCCCGTGGCATGGTCGAATTCAATCCTTTCTTATTAAGCCCTGCTATGAAATGTCAAGTCCCGATGATCGCCCTAGTATGTTGGTCAACAAGAGGGTCTTGAAAATTTTTGATCTCGTTAAAGGCTTCAATCATAGTTTTAATTACATAGTTCTTTTTTAAGTGTAGATTTCCAGTTGTGGTTAAGAAGTTGCTGTGAGGGTAAAAAAGTTATGTAGGGTACTTCCTCATTATACATGCGAGGACGCTTGTTTATGTTTGATTGTGGAGGCCCATGCCTAAAATAAAATTTTCCATTTTTAGATTGTTCAGTTTTTTCTTCAGATTTATATTATGTAATTACTTGATATTCAGTATATATTTTTAACTTTTGAGTGTATAAGGTCAAGTTATGTGCTAATCACCGCACTTTAACTGATAAATACTAAGCACCTCGCGATGCTTCATTCCATCCGGTTGTTTCCACGAGCACCGATACCTAAAAAAATATTCAAGAAAAACTACACAAAGCCAAGAAAGTTTATGTAAAAGAAGGATGGAAATTCTAATAAAAATCATTGGTATTTATGCAGAATAACCATTTTAGTAAAGTTACACTTAATTCGTATATCCACTTTATAAGTATAGATATTGAGTTTATAAGTATAGCTTTTCATTTTTTTTACCATATTTTTAGGGCAAGCTAGGTAATTGCATTTTACAGCTCCCTGCCATGGTTTGAGAAAAGTGTAACCAAATGTACCTTCCATGGCGTCCATTCTGACGTTTGGTCGGAGAAAGGGTAAGAAAAGAGACTCAACAGTGATCCCCTGTGTAAGTGTAATTGAGACAAGCTTATTCTTAAATTATTCAAGTTTATAAATAGGTTTAGTATTTACTCGAATTCAATTCGATTATAATTAAACTCAATTCGAACTTAAGCACTTGAATAACTTATCAAGTTGAGTTTAGGTTTTATGATATTCAGATCAATATGCTTGTGAGCTTAATTAAAGTAGCGTTAAGTTTAAATATTAATTGAATTCGGGTCGACTTTAAATATTATTATTTTCATTAAATTTATAGCATCTTTTAAAATGATTGTTTATATATTATTTTATTTGAAACAAAGCTTGAGCTTTATAAATTAAAGCTCAATTAAATTGGAGTTAAGTTTAAGTTTTGAGTTTTTCTATTCGAATAAAATTCAAACTTAATATTGTATCATTTTAACTTAATTTATTTACAACCTTATTTGTAGGTATGTGATTATTTGACACAACTAAGAATTATGGGCATATGTAACATTTGGGGAAAAATATCTTTTAGTTTTCATATATGTGTTTGTTTTTTTTGGTAAATTTTCAGTTTTCATACTTCAAAATTAGGTACTTTTTCTTGGAAACTTTTACGATTCCGCCGACAACACCTTATAGCTCATAATCATACTATTTAGATGATCATAAGAGTTAATACAATAAAATATTTACTTTTTCTTAGAAACTTCTACGATTCCGCCGACAAGACCTTATAGCTCATAATCATACTATTTAGATGATCATAAGAGTTAATACAAAAAAAATTTAATGATTCGATCATTGTCCCGTAAGAAAAAATGGATGGTACTGTAGAATTTTTCCTTTTTATTGCTCCCATATAAATTTTTTCTAATATATGCTTGTCCGATAATTATGCAAAAGGAGATAAAAAAATTGCTAAGACAAATTAATCATTTTCATTCTTTTAACAGTTGTAACTTCTTTTTTTTTTTTTTTTTTAAATGGGAGCAAGAAAAGATATTAAATTTCAATTTGAAAGTATTGCTAAAGAAATCATTCGACATAATTCATTTATCTTAATTTGTTTCATTTTTACAATATAAAGACCCACCTCAACTTGCTCATCCCCAGAACATTTCTAAACTCATTCCTTAACCCAAATCTCATTATCTAAACAAGGAACCAACGTGCTGTTAAGAAACATAAGCATCTAACCTTAAAACAAATAATGGCTCTTTCGCTTACAAAATTCGTATATTCTCCATTTGGAAGTGAAAATCTGATTTTGTTATGCATGTCATAAAAATAGTTAGGGACTTAGGGTACTTTGTATTTAATTCTATTCCCCCATCGATTCAATATCATATATTCTACTTCAACTAAATAACGTAATAACTATTTCAATTCATCCTGTATTCCTAATGAATAATTGTTCTGTTCTGTTCGGTTCCGTCCTGTTACATTCTGAGAAGTGAATCGCCAGGAAATTGATACAGTAATTTGACATGGTTTTCGTATGTACATTATCCATCAATGATGATATCTACAAGCTTGCAGTAATATATGGTGAGGACTCTTGTTGCTTCAAGCTATCCGCCACATGCGCAACCACTCCTGCACCAGCACTGTGCAGCCACTCATACTTAACCTGAACAAAAACAAAAGTCGAATGTAAGACTAAAATGGGATCAAAGGGCTAGCTAGCAGTTAGAATCACAGTTGGGGAAACTCAAGTGAAGTACATGGATGTTGTTATGGGCCAAGAAAGGCCAGAGTGAAGAGTGGAAGCTAACATCAACTTTCTTCCACCCTAGTTGTTGTAAGCCGCGAATCATTTCCTCTGCAGTTGGATTAAAACAATTAACTCGGTTCTCATGCACTCATACAAGAATTGCTCGGTTAGAGATAAACATCTTCTTGGTGATGCACGATTACCATCCATTATCTCATGATACTCGATGGTATTCTGAACGTTAGGTGTATTTTGTGCTGCTTCTTTAGCTTTTGCAGCTTCTGGTGGAAAATGAGGGCCTTCTGATGAAATTGGCGGGCAGTACTCAACATCCACCACGTGCTTATATCCATCCAAAGATCGGCGAGGAGGCTGCATATATGTAATGATGCAACAATGATAATAAGCACATAATCACCATCCCATTGCCATTTACTATCACATGTTAATCACTGTCTTAAAGGAGAATCTATCTTGTTTTCAGCACTGACAACTTTACAGGTAACGCAAACAGGATACTGAGCAATTTGAAAAGTTCTTTCAAGGCATGGACTTCTATTTGCTCATGTTAATATCTCATACCAATGGGTGTAGTAGTGCTACACAAGAAAATTCTAAGAAGACTCAATTCCCCATAAGCAAGTCTACACAGTGGACATCACATTGTCTATGCAATTCCCCATAAGCTATCTTCTTCTCCCATTTGTACTCAAATCCCAGCATTCTCAGCCTGGAATTGCTTCAGAGACTCTTGCATAAGAATTAGAAAATGTATCTATGACTCACAAGATGGGATTATCAATCATTCAACTCACCTTAACAAGTTCTGTTTCTCTCCTTATAGAGGATGTGCGCCAACCAACCATATCTGATAAGTGCTAAGAACATTGGTAAACCATGAGATGGATAAAGCTTAAGAGAAATTAAATCACAATTAGTCGCAAGAATGAGTACTCCATGAAATATTCCATTCTCATTTTTAGTTGGGGAAAAATATGACAAGAACAGTAGTCTAGGCATAGAGGTAAAATAACTGAAATGCCACTAAAGAAATTTGGAAAAGAAGAAACAAATATGATAAGTAGTATACAAAGTTCTTTGATGGCTCGCCAGACCGACCAACACCAGTAGTTTGCCCCAGTGACTCACAACAGAGGTTGCAAAGAATCATCCTGGGAGTCACTCTGGCGACCCACAATGAAGAGAGGATGATTTACTATTGGAGGAGGTATCCACGGTAAGGGTGGTGATGGTGGGTCATGGCGGTCTAGTGAGTCTTGATGTTGGTGGTTGGTTGTGTGAACAAAGAAGATAGAGGAATCAAAGTTGTAGGTAATCTTCAAAATTTTGTAAGAAGTGTTCATTGCTTTGCTAAAGAATGAGCATCCCTCAAATTGGCAAGTATTCTTCCTCTGCAATGCTCTCATTCCATGGAAAACCCATTCCACCAACCAAACATGTTGAAGAGAAGGAATGGCAAGGAATGATCATCCAGTTTCTGCTAACCAAGCATAGCCTAAAGATATCATATTCTGGAGAATAACATGAATAAGGATACGGTCATAGGAGACATTAGCATAGATTGTTCTGCATCTAAAAGCACCAAGAGCAGAGCTGCAAAGTAACAATAAGATAGTAAGTTGGCATAGCGAAATCTATTAAGTAAAAAAGAAAAGGAAAACTGTGGTAAGAAAATAATACAACATACAAAGAGGTACAACAACAGTGATTCACAGCTTAAATCAAGTATCAGGTCACTTCATGCGAACATGAAAAATAGATGTTTCAGGGCATACATATTAAAAGTGACATTTGAGTTCAGATTCCATGGTAATAACCCATATATGATTATTTATAGTTGAAGGGACTTTACAAGAAAATACAAAAGTTAACTGCCATCCTCTCCCTCAGTTGCTCTTTCCACTCTGGCCCTTGTTGTTTCTATAGTTCTATATACACAGTAACACAGACCTCATTTTGAATCAAAACCAACGTAATATGCAAAATATAGGGAAAGCCAATTTTCGATTCGAATCCAAGAATCATTCATGAATTTACAATCAAATTTATCCCATTTAATAGTTAATGGTTCCAATTTATCCTGTTTTGGAACTAAAAAACCAAATGTGCTTTCTGAAGTATCTCCGGCTATTTGTGCAATGACATCATAGAAACTAGAAGTTACATGTGCTTTTTGGAACTAAAAAACCAAATGTGCTTTTTGAAGTACCTCCTGCTATTTGTGCAATGACATGACAGCAACTAGAAGTTATAAACCATATTGGTTCTATGTCAATTTCCTATGAAAAAGGCATCCCTATTCTATTAATTCACAAAACTCCTAAAGAAAAAATAACTATAATAAACTTTGCCAGCAATTTCACTCACATAAATTTTCCATCTTGACAATCAGATGCCATTCTCAACAGAAGAGGTGGCCTGCTGGATTTACCGTCCACCAGGAATAGCTGAGCTCCAGTTCGGCCAGCTACAAATGTAGCTAGTGGTGGAGCAAGTTTTTCCAAGAAAGTGACTCCCAGAAGAAAAGGAAGCTGACAATTTATAACCAACTAAATGATTATCAGACAAAAAATAGAGATAACATTTACCTTGCCAAATTTCACAATGAAATTATGCAGTTTCAATCTAATTGATCAAGTGATAAGAGGAAGAAGAAGAGCTTAGTGACAACAATAGGGAAAAGAAAGAATAAACATTTTTGTAAATCAATTGCAAGAACTATTGTTTTCCGTACAACTTTAGAATATCCAATTTTCCTTGGTTTTATTCTTCTTGCCCAACATTCAACATCTTCCAACTTTTTATCAAGAATTTGTCTAAACTAACTTTGGTGATAACCTTCTGCCAGGATGTTAGCAAAAAGCTGCAGTGTTTGTCTAGCACTACAAATCATGATTTTGAAATCTGAATTTCTTTTGCAATGACAATGACAGTGGTAAGCTTGTTCCATCCAATTTAACTTCATCCATTTAGAATATATACTTCACTGGCTCAACTAAATTATTATCTTCCTTCAGTTTGATTCAAGATCCGTACAAAAGCAACAATAGCTTCATCTAAGAGGCACCCTGTACAATCAAATCGTTGGAGGCACATAGAGCAACCTTTTCTCTTCTTATGGATATATATGCATTCAGCAAATCTAATTTTTTACAAAACAAATGCGAGCAGCTTCAAGCCACACAGAACACATATGCTTCACACAACACTGTTCACAACCCATAAGGTTTCATTCCTGTGATCAACTACTTGCATTTGGTGCCACCATTTATCATTTTAGCCAAACTTTTGTAGACAGAAAAGGGCCACTGATATGTTTTCAATGGAAGAGCAAAAGATTTCCCTAATTTTTGACGCATCAAAACATTGAAAAAAAGAGGCCAAATGAATTATTAACCAAAGCAGAATAAGAGAAAGCAAGAAGAAATTATGGGACACTTCAAATTGCTAACTGACTTCTTGATCACATTGAGGAACACTTCAAGACATACCTGCTTTCTTCCCCTCACTCCAAGATGAGGTGTTGCCAAAGTAATAAAATTAATTGGTTCCAACCCAGCAATCAAGCCTCGCTGAGAAGACTTTCTGTCCCTACTTGCTGTAGAACTTGCATTACCCTCAGGAAGATCGGCGGATGAGGCACATGGTGAGTAGAGCATAGCAATGGCATATCTTGCAAATAAACCACCGAGAGAATGAGCTAAGAAAGATATCTTCTTCAGGCCCTCCGTCCGCTGTACTACTTGCATAACCTACTTCAGGAAAGATTCCAGACTAACATTATTTTCTCATAGAATAGAAAGGGAGATCTTGTTGGCATGGGCTGCGTCCTTCTCAGCATCATCCAAGCAACAAGATTTTCCCCCTTAGTAAGCACTATTCAAGCAATTATGTATCTCATATAATCTGAATTTCTTCAAAGCATCAAAGGGCCATGAATATGCTCACCTAACTTTCAAAATTTCATTGTCCATAGGTGCTTTCTTATGTTGGTTTTATGAGGCTTATTAGTAAAACTAGAACAGAGTTGCTTATGCAGCAGCTACTAGAAGACTGATACATTGAATAAGAAAGTGGTCTTAAAAGGATGTGGAGGTGGGTCATTTGCCCTGGATGACAGAGCTAAAAGGAAAGTATTTTCTAAATGACGTAATACAAAACAGAGAAGATCGCAAGAGTAATGAGTATGGCTGCCAGCCTACTTGCGACTTGGGGGAGAAGGGCAAAGGGGTGAACCTTATCCATGGAAAGAAGTAGATCAAATTAAGCCATTAGAGAGTGTAAATATACAAAATCTCTAACTAGTTAACTTTAAACATCCAATTTTCCTGTAAGCAATGGTAAATATGTTGTGTCCTGTAAAACATACAACTTGCAGCAAAAGGTAAGGACCCAGTACATATTCTGTCCAATTTTACCAGATCTTTAACAATTACAAAGCTCCCCCCACTGGTAAAACAAATTAAGATGATAATCCACAACTGAAGAATATACTTGCAAATATTTAACCCTTACTTCATCAGCTAACCGTCTTCCTGCTCCGTCAATCCCATCAAATGTCTTAGTATACGAGTTTGTTGAACTTGCTGCAAAAGGTAGAACTCTATTCAGAATAGCACTTCAACAGGAAGCACAGTATTCTCAACTCAGAAAACTCCTAAGTGTCTAAGTTAATACGTGGATTATAAGAGCAAAATCGACATTGCTACAGACAACCTTTAGCTACAAAAATTAATCAAATAGATTTTTCCCTCGCAAATTTTTACATGACCTATCTAGTCGAAATGGCAATAAAATTAACTAACACCTTATGCACCAACCATATATACCTTGAAAAACTTCAACTGAAAACTACACCAACTCCTATGTACAAGAGTGCAGAATATGTTTTACGAAATTTTTGCAGGATCATCTTCTAGACTACGTGCTTTAACTATACATAAAGGACACAATAAAAAAGTATTGTACATCAACATACCATATATGAGAACGTTTCTTCCTAACTGCTTTTTTAATTCTGCTTCTACATATATCCAGTCGCTAGGGCTGCAAACTTCAAGAATTAGTCAATTTGTCATTTTTTAGTTAAAAATATAACAAAGCATTAGATAGGACCATTGTTCATTTTTTGGTTGTTTCACAAAATCCGATACAGAAACTTCTCAAAAATTGTAACCCTTGGTGCTTTAGTTTAGTACAACAGTCAAAGCTGAGCTGACAACAAGGATGTTTTCCACTGTCAAGCTCTTTTTCTCACAAACCCAACATAAACACAAGTTTTGCACTATACTTCCAGCAGAGAAATTGACTGAAGATTACCTTGCCAAGATGCCATGTACAAGTACAAGAAGGTGATCTGGTTTGCTTTTCATATTTAAACTACCCCCTGGTGATGCAATACTTTCTTGAGTAGGAATACTCACAGCCTGAGCCCTAAGGCTATGTAGTTTCCAGTTATTATTATTTACTCCTGAAAGTGTCAATCCAACATTAGCAGTTCAGGCAGTTTGAGTATGCAAACAATTTTTAACTGCCACCAAGTCCCAACAGCATTTGTATTTCATATGGATAATACAACATTAATAACCTAATGTGGTAAGCCTAAACAAACTGAATTTCAGATTGCCAAGAGCAGAGAAATTTTGAAAAAGAAACAGTTTTCATGCTAAAACTTTTACTTTGACAAGTTTATCCTTGCTTAATCCTCAATTGTCAACCAACAGCATGGAAATAATTTCCCAAGAGGTAATTTAACATGATCCTGTGTAAATAATTGAGCACAAAGAAAGGATCTAGCTAGCAAACTTGCTCAAAGAAACAGTCCCACGTCAATATACTTGTGTTGTTGCTTTTCTCACACTAAATTAATCTACAGGGACCAAGGTTTGGAGATTACATCTTCCATGAGTTGGATAAAATTTAATTAAATTTCACACCTTAAAAATATAACCGAAAAAAATTTCTTAAATTTAAAAAAAACTATCTTATTACATTCTTCATTCCACTCTTTTTTTTTTTTTTTTTTTTTTGGTAAGTAAAAAAAAAAAATTCTTCATTCCACTACTTTTGTTAGTACCGATTATGTTCTACTTTGAATTGAACATCCATTTGCAAATCTTGTCAAGGGATGACGAAACCAGCTAGCCACCACGAACTATTAATTGTATATATAGTAAATATTAAGTATGCCCTACATCTGATCAATTTGAGCTTCAACAATTGAGCGAATCTCTGACATACATGATAATACATGAATCCGATAGAGGTCTTGGGATTTGACACGACCATCAAGCACTCTAATCTTTTAGTTGTTCCACGGAAGATTTGGAGACCAAAAAGTAGTGACATACAATCACCTTGTTACACGATAAACATAAGAAATCAACTGGATTGAACAATAAACTAACTTATTAATTCAGGCAGCTGTGAAACAAAACTAGGCTTCAACTTATCCATAAGCTTTTCAGTCTACATTATGAAATTCAAAAACTAACTAAATATACATCTCGATAACATAATGACAGGGTGAGAAATAAATCATTCTATGCAAATCAAATAGACAAAACTAGAACAACAGCAACTAAAACAAGCACATAATCATAGAGACAATCCATGATACATCACTTGTGCACCATCTCAACAATCTTATTTCAAAAACCGATTCAATGCCATACCCTTTTATCCAATTGGGTGCTCCAACTTGCTAAAGCCATTATAATTTCAATATTCACGCAACCACATGAAGCGATCACACCGATTGAAATAATCTCTTTTAAGTTACAATCCTATTCTAGAAAGAGAAAAAACAAAGAACCTTGCAAATTGAAATACAACACAGCACCCCAAATTCGAATCACAAAATCTCACTCCCTCCCTCCCCCTCGCCACTTAACCTCGTAAATATCCTACCGCATCACATGCTTTGATAAACATTTAAAACAGGCTCCACTTTATCTATTCACACATGTTAGTCAATTGAGGGGACATATGCAAAATGGCGTTATTCTAAGTTAAGTTACCTAGACGGAACCGTCTAATCCGTCGTCTAACCATCAGAGATAAAGTGATAGGAAAACTTTGTACAACAAAACAGGAAAAATTCGCAAACCCTAAAAAGAAAACGATTAAATTACCGAAAGAGTACGATGAACTCGAGGAGGCCGAGGGGGACGAGGATGCAGAGGAACTGGACCCTAAGGAAGATGAAGCTCCATTCTTACTACTGCTGCTGTTATTGTTGTTGTTCCTAAAAAGTGGCGAGTAGGTGCAAGGGGCGCGAACTATGGATGCAGTTGCCATCAATTATAAACTAACAAAACGGACACACAATCCAACGAGGAGAGAGAAAGATAAGAGTGAGAGAAAATATTTCGGGATCTTGGCGTTACGTTCGAGATACATTAGACGTCACTTTAACATCACCGATGGACCGTAGGATAACCGGTAACTGCGATCATATGGTTTGTCAGTTTTAATCAGAAGCAAGCGCCCATAACGGTGGAATTTTTTCTGTTTATTTTAACTGATTTTAATTAACGAGTGTGATTGTTTATTTATTTATTTTTGTGTGAATGCTGGTGGTTGAGGGATATGAACTATTGCTTTCACTACTTTTGAGGGGAAAGAAACAGGTGTAAGGATCGTAGGAAACGGAAGAGTCTGGTGTTTGGGTATTGGGTTTGGTTGGAGGAGTCTGTTGATAGAAGAAGAAGGAAGAGAGAGGAAATGGGAAAAAGAGAATTTTCTTTTTGTCCTTTGATGAGATTTTCTTTTTTTTTTCTATTTTTGGGGAAACCTTTTTAATGCCTAAACAAGTTGCTTGCACTTTTGGCAAGAGTAAGAAGAAGCCCATAAGTTTTTTTTTTTTTTTCCCCAACTAATAAGAGTATATGTAATATAAATATTTTTTTAGAAAAGTATTAAGGGTGACACATGATACTTGTTAAACTATATAAAAATCTATTTATATTTCTATATATTTCTTTCTTTTGTAAAATATGGAATTAATATTGAAAAATATAAATAAAATTTCCATTTTAAATATTGAATAAGCGCTTGATACATCATTAAAGCATTTTTTAAATAATTATTTGTGAAAACTCTTATCGTGTGTGACATAATCTTTATCCTCATATTAAGATGAGATGAATTCAGTTTTTTCTTTTTATTCCATCTAAAATTCAAAGTTAGGCAAAAATGCATGAAATGTCATTATTCAATAATCTAAATGCCATTCAATAATAAAATAAATAAATAAATCTAAGGAGAGACGACAAGGTAGTATTGATTTCGCTTCCATTTTTTCCGAATTAACAGAATTTTATACATTTGTATGTAGTGAAACATTCTAATAAATATTTTAATATAACGAGTACTTAAGTAAATATCACTCGTTTGTCTATTTAAAGGGGGCCGAACAGACCTTATTTCCCTCATCTCGCTTTTGGCAACAATGCAATGATAGGAAAAGGGGAAAAAACCATAGAGGCATGTATGTGCGCATTCACAAACATACACTTGCTCTTTATTTTCTTTGATGTTTTGATCAAGGAGGACCACACAGTTCATTTGTACACTTACTTAGATTGATTAGGGGTTTAATATCATATATTACATTTTAATTTTATCATCTTTTATAATTATATATTTAAAATTTTAACTTATCTAATTATACATCTAATTAAAGATTTAATTGATATTATATACAATTAATACTATTAACTTGAAATCATATCGTTAGTACAATTAATACTATTAATAAATGAGATGGCTACTTATGGCCATAGAGGGGTCAAGTGGCCCTTGACAGGTGGCTCTTAGTCATTTTTTACAAAATAATGGATTATGACTCGTATAAAAAATTTGGATCGCGAGAACTATTAGTGATCCTGAGTGGTTGTCTAGCTTTAAGGAGCTTATGTGATCTCCTAAGGCTGTAGACGGTTATTTCATTAGTTAATTGTACTAACTGAACTAATGGTGTAAATTGAAATTAACTAAGGTATAGATAGTGACAATTAAATCTTCAATTATGTATATAATTAGATAATTCAAAACTTCAAGTATGTAATTGTAAAAAATGATAAAATTGTGGTGGATATCATAATATTACCCTATTGATTAGGTTGAGAAAAAGGAAAAGGGTTGACTTAAAAGTTAATCACACTTAAGCACCTAGCCTTCACTGTTTAGGGCACCGATCTTTCTCGATGTTGGTTGTACCTCCCTTAATGCACTTTGGTTGACTTGATTTATTAATAGGTTGACAATGGTTTGTTTGTAGGAAGTTCTTATTGACTTGTTTTGGGTATTAGTTGACCATTTAAGCCATACATCATATTTTAGATTTAGGATTTTCTATATTTTTAGTGTAAATTAGATATTAACAAGTTGTTATATATTTGATTTCTAGGAATTAAGATTTCTTTTGTTTATCTTAAATCTATCGTGTAATTCAGTACATGATTGCCTTTATGTGATACTTGTGCATGTAAGTAAGTAAATAAAATGAACCTAAAACTATTGGAGTCCCTAAATTGTTTAATTGGTTATGCTTGTGCCTACGTTGATACTACTAGGAGTATTGGGGTATTCGATGTAGCAATCATGGACTGGCAACTGTATTATCCAACATAGACAATGAGTTGGATTGATATGAGTAGGTGTTGAATTGCCTTATTTGTCTAAGAGGTCATTGATTAGTTAGTTGTTATGATATGAATTGATCTACTAAAAGGGAGTTGCACTAAACTAGTGGCATGGGTTACCTTTGTATATGGTCACAGAAGATCGATTCTTATGATTAAATATGTATATATGCATACATCATATATATATATATGATCTGTACATGCGATGCAACTTTGTTAGAGAGTTGATACTTGAAGTTTTGGATATTACAATTGTGTTGCTCACTACACCTAAATGATGTAATAAATTCATAACCTATTGCCTGTTCATTGCATTAGCGTAAAACATGTGTGTGATTTTCATGGCATATTATATGCATGTGTTTATAATGGTATATAGTATTGGGTTTTATTTTCATCTCTTATAAAACTTTCATTTTTATTAGGTATAAAAGATAGCTATTTACCCCATACACAACTTTTTGGTAAGGGTGTAGAAAGACCTTAGTGTACTAGAATGCTTTGATATATATGGTGATCCAGTATGGCTTCAAGTATATTAACATCTTAGTTGTTTTAAATTTGTCATAAAAAAAAGAAAAAGATATTGCTATAGAGTTAAAGAAGTAACACGTTGTTTTTTATATTTCTTAAATTACTAGCAATTTATAGTCTTGCATACTCATACCATACGTTCAAATGGATAATGATTAAATATTTATTAAATTTTAGATGCTTATACAAATAAAAAAAAGTTAAATTATAGTTGATTTTGGAGAAATGTCAAAACAATGGGATAGTGTCAAAACACTATTTAAGTTCTAAGTGTTTTTTTTTTCTAATTTTATTTTTGAATTTTGAAATTACTACATATCATACTCAATGAGACTTTTGCTTCTACTAATAATTATTTGTTACATTAACTATTTAAAAATGATGACTATAGTAAATTTAATAAGTAAAAATTTAATTGGCATGACACTTTGTAATATCAAGTATAAAATTCAATAAGTAAAAGTTTAATTTGATATGATATAATAACTTTTAAAATTCATATGCAATTTTTTTTTAAAAAAAAATTCCGATAATAATTTTCATATTATTCCCATGGTATACCATGATTTGATTGATTGATTTATTTATTTATTTTCCTCTGTAAACCAGTGGAGCGGGAGAGAGAAAGGAATAAGACGGGATGAAGAACATGAGTCACACTAGTGCTCATGGGAAGAAAATATAAAAAGGAAAGAGATTGGTATTTTGTCCCTAAAGATAAACCAAAACCAATTTGATATCGGTATGGGTAGTGATTTCGTCTTCTTTTAGTATTGTTTTTCTTTTATCGTTGTTCCTTTATATGGTCACATGGTAGGTAGGTTGGTAGGGTTGATGAATATAAATCTATGTACCAAATATTAAGGAAAATCACATAAAATGTGCAAATTACGTCTACAAGGGAAAGTTTGTTCCATGCTTTTTGGATTTCGTCTTGGTTTGATAAAATTAAGGTACAAATTCCTCTCATAGATGGAACCGAACAAGAAATTGTCATGAAAAGGAAAAAAAAACTTTAACGATACTAATACCTTATTTAAACAAATGAATGGTGTGTAGGTATAATAAAATTCCAATAAATAGTAGTTTTTTGAAAAGTAATAATTATCATTGATATTTACGTGTAATTTATTCATATATATATATATTCAATCTTTTTTCTTGAAAGATGAATGGCATTTCTCCAGCCTAGCAGCAAGTTCTAAATATCAAAGCCAGTGAAATCTTGAAATACGTAGGAACTTACATGATTAGATAGGTACTAGAGTGAATGTTATGACCTATTTACATTCGAATGGAACAGACTGGCATTAGAAAAATTATGCTTTAAAATCACCATTACTAAGAATAGGTTTTCATGACAAAATATAGAGGAGGGAAATTCTAACTCGGTCTATCTCGATGGAGACCGATGATGATATCATTAGGCTACTATTTAAATTGTGGTTTTTATTTTATTTTAATTTTTATTGTAGGAAACAACTATTCAAGTATTTATTTCACATCATTAATTATAGTATTAAATTGGGAATATAATAAAAATATCTTATTTGCTCATTTAGAAAAATAAATAAAGTTAATTAACTTTTCTTATTGATCAACTACATAATTGTCTATCAGTCAAACCTTTTAATTTTCTATGAAGATAGAAAAAGTCACTGTGTATAAAAATTTCTAAACTAAATTTTAAATAAATAAGGTAACAAGAAGTATTATGGAAATAGTATTCTATTTACTCTCTATCACTTCAAAATAAATGGGCCCTTAGTCATCAAAGGTATGGTTTCAAATTCCCGAAACTTATATGAATTGAGATCTAGGTATGATCCTATGCTCATGTAATCGAAAATATTAGGCACCTCCTAATTTCTTAATATATATAGAATTCAATGAATTTACCTATATCAATTTCCCTAATTGTAACTCACTATTTTAGATCAATACTTAATCCAATAGTCAAATTAATAAAAAATCTTTAATTTAAGTTGCTATTGTAGTCTATATTTGTTTTGTTATTATTATTATTTTTATTTGTCATACTTTATTTCTTATAATTTACATAAAGAGTGATATTAATTTACAAGTTGAATATCTAATTTTTCACATAAATGACTAAATTAAAAAAAAAAAGGAAAAAACAAAACATGGGTAAAGTATTGAAGAGTGGTTTTAAAGGATATAGGACAAATTCCAATTTCTTTTTTTCTTTTTTCTTATATTTACATCATAGGACATAGATTAAAAGTTCCTATCTATATTCACTTTTATGGATGAGAAAAGGTTAACTAATTGATTCACATTATGTGAATATATACATGATGGGTAATTACTAATTAGATTTAGATAAATGATAGTGACCATATGGATAGTGTTAAAAGAAAGAAAGAATATCACTTATATATATAAATATAAATACACTATTACTGTTAAATCATTATTAGAGTTTTTTTTTTTCAAAACCATTATTGGAGTTTACTTACACGTATAAATACGGATAACGTGGATTATTATATAGTGAATCTATTTTCGCTATGGACAACTTGATGAATTTCGAGAATTTCTTTTTCCAGATGAATGGGGCCAACATGAGGTAGGTCTTTGTCATCACACAACGTTGCCCTTACGTTTTGTATTAATCGAGGCTGACCTAACATTGACAATAAAAGAAATTGGTTAAGAAACATTCTACACTTTCGCATTTCTATGGCCGTTTTAGCTTCTGAATACTTTCAAATTTAGTTCAACAATCCACAGGCAGGTGTTTCAAAAGCTTCCTTTAATATTACTTTCTTTAAAACTCTACTTCTATTGTGCAAGCAAAAATTAGATCTTTGAAGAAGTGAATGTTTAATGGATTGTTTGTGATCGCAATTTTCTAGTTTTCCTGTTCTAGACGATCGACTTAGGCTATTCCTAACCCCACTGGTTGGTATGAAGTTTTGGATTTAAGAAAAAGTTGGTTTTTAATCGTGAATTAGTTTGAAATCGACTCGACAAGATTATGGACAAGTCTAACTTAATTATCGAACTGCGAGATCTTAAGGGTCCAAATGATTCAATATGTAGAACCCGACAGGTTGGTTGAATACGGCATCGGAGGGCTGAATTAACGGTTCAACATGTTAATTTGAGGTTAGGTTAAACCTAGGGTCAAGTCAAGGGTTTAGTCTCCTTTGAACTAGGACCGGCCCGTGAATTGCTCAATTTTTTTTTATAAATTGGAAAAAAAAATTGTCTTTATTTGAAAAAGAAAACCACTAATAAATTATAATTTTGACTATTTTACTCTATTAATTATTAGACACTAAGATTAATAATTTGTACCTATTGATTGTTAAGCACGATATTAATAATTTGTATTTTCAATAATGTATAATTATAACTTTATGGCCATAATTAGTAAATTGACTAAATAAACCTTTTTTTTATAGGCAACATCTTAAGTAAAACTTGCTAATATAATTAATGTGAGACTTGATTTATGACAAGCAATGTTTACTGTGCTCTTTTATTATTTTAGAGTAAACTTTAGAAAACAATATAATCTATATGGAAGTTGAATTGATATTATAAAGAAAATAGTATCTATCTAATATTTATAATACACTTGCCATTTTATATATAATATAAATATGTTTCTTATGACTTTTAATGGTATTAAATTATAAATATATTTGCATAAATCATTAAAATATATTATTTATAAAAGTAGTTACTTTTTCAAAAATTAGACAAGATCGTATAAAACTTGTGTTATCTTATACCTTGAACTCTTTTGGTAGTTTTTTTTTTTTTGTTGAAAAACTATTTTGGTAGTTAAAGTAATATATCTTACACCACAACTATCTACTTTTACCAACATTAAAATATATATAGGTTTTAATAATTTTTTTTATAAATTTATATATGTTATTCGGTTTCGATATCAACTTTTAAAGATAAGTAATAATAATCAATTTCATTTTATATTTTAATTAGAGAAAATACTTAAATTTAATTTATAAAAAACTTTATTTTTTAAAATTTTTTTAATTTTTGGGTCTGAATTGCTGGTTCCTTTAACTTGGGCTTAGACTCAAATTTGATGAGTCCAACACATTAAATTGCGTTGACTTGCTAAGCTTGGCGGATCAAGTTATAGTTCAAGCTTGTGACTCATGGGTCTTGGCCTATTTAGTGAACCGCCGAGTTAGTTCTGGTCCGATTCACAGGTCAAACCCTGCCTTTCCTTAGGTCTAGACTAAGCCAACCATGAAATTTAAAAAATATATATATATAAATAAAATATAATATTATACATATGTAATGCAAACAAGTATATATTATATATAATATATAATAATTAATATACTATATATATACACTATATATTATACTATATATAATATATTATATACTATATTATTTATATATATACTATATATAATATTAACATATATTGAGGAAAATTCGATTTATGACTAATGATAGTCGACATATTGATATAAAATTTTAAATTTAATTGAGAAAAAAGATAGACAAATAAGTCACAAATTATTTATCATAATTGATTGAAAATCAGAAAAAGAAAAAACATATTTATAATAATTAAGGGAAATTTAAGAAAGAAAAAACCCACAATTTAAAAGTCATGGAACAGGCTCGAGGTCGAACCTAGTTCAATCTCCAATCGACTTGTAAACCAACAGTTTTAAGCCAAGTTGAACCAATGTATAAGTTTTGTAAAATTTCCTTATAGAGTTCGTTTGAATTGTAGAGAAATCCTTCAAGAGGTGTAGTGCTTGTTAAGGCACCATAATTGATTTTTTTTTTCCCTTTTCTAATATATATATAAATATATATATATAAATGGGATCTACTCATAATAATAATAATAATAATAATAATAATAAAATCTTACGTAGATTTTATGGGAAATTCAAGAATAAACTAATAAGTTGTTTGATAAATAGAATTTTTTAAGATGTTGATATGATATTTATGGATCTGAAATGAATTCCTTAGTATTAAAGATACCATTCGAGGATTTTTATGTTTTCTATGATTGGATTCACTTGGCAATATTGAGATGTTGGTAGGCCTCCCAGTAATAATTTTGTTCTTGTGTTTGTAGCGACGAGGAATGTCCGACGCTGCTCTAGCTTATGTTGTTAGTTTGATATGAATGAACAATGATAGCTTATTATCGAAAGAAAAAAGTTGTAATACTAATTATTATGATCGTTCTAACTTAATAGTATCGTTATTGATATATCGGAATAGATTAAGGTTCAAATCCTTTAAAAAATAAAGAGAGAGATATGAAACATCTTGCAATGGAAAAAAAAAAAACTACCTAAACTCCATGGCACACTCATTAGGTTTTGGTCCTGTAGAGGTATTATAGACACAATTGGATTAGGTAATATTGCTGTTTTCACATAAAATAAGTAACACAAGAAAATACAAAATATAACAAATTGTTAAAGCTTTTTTAACGTTAAATACTATGCATACTATAAAATTTTACAAGTAAACTTATAACCCGTATTGTAATTACTATTATACCATTTTTATTGTAATCCCAAGCTATTAAAATAGGTTACTAAAGTCAAATTGATCAGAGAAATTCAAAATTTAAGGAAAAACGAAGGAGATGGCTACTTTGATGAATATCATCATCATAAAATAAAACACATTAAATTATGGTCTATGTATGAAAAATGCTAACAATTAAATATGTATTGTAAACAATCTTGTTGTCTCCTTTATAATGCTTCTTGTATCAATTACATGTAAGTATTTATCATCCCTATCTTCCATAAATTTTTATACTTTCGAATCTGTTTTATGCCAATCACTTTTTTGAATTTCAGCATTAGTTAACTCTTTATTGAATGATACATAAATGTTAAAAAAAAAAAAAGTCTGATAGGGAGTGAATTAGAGAAAATATATGGAAGACATGGCTAACGATCATTGCAGTTGATACAATGGAGCCATCATAATAATAATAATAATAAGGGAAAAAAGATTCTATGGAAACACCATTTGTTATATATATTTGATTGTAAATATTTTCCATGTATTTGAGCATAAGTTTATATGTATTCTGTAATACCAGAGTTGAAATAAACATTTCATTAAAATAGTCGATTTTTGTGTCTCTCCTTAATTCCTGAGTTCTATGGTTAGCTTCACTGCAACAATCCATTCTAATAACTCCAAGATTTTTATAAAAATGATATAAAAAGTACTACTTGAAAAGACGTTAATGTATATTGCAATGCAAATGCTGTAAAGAACTTATAAAATTTATAAATGTACGAAAATATTAACATGTGACACCTCGTTTTTGTTTTCTTTTTCTTTTTTTTTTTTTTTTGTTTTTTGAGAAGTGTAATAAGTACACAATTCTTATTACACAATCTATAAACTACAACCTCTATGTTATTTATTTATTTTTTTTGCAAAAGTAAGAGAGAGAATATGTGTGGGCGCGCATGAATTTGTATGCTTACGTGTATATATATATATATATATATAAATATATGAAAGCAGTGGGGAAGGCATTTGTGTGTTTGTGTTTATGTTTGCTTTTGGTGTGTACCGTACTTCTGTTTGTTATGTGTATATAGGTGTTGGCAAACATCATGAAGCTATAAAAGCCGTATGGTCAAACAAAAATCATAAACAGTGAAAAAAGTTGTTGACTAAGTTCCCTGAAAATTACGTGTTAAATAAAGATGGAACGGTTTGTCCTTATACACTTTTGGATGATAAAACCTAAAAAAATATTATTGATTTATTTCAAATTAGAAGGAACCCGTCATTGTCATGCACAAGTCTATGTTCAAACGATCAAGTTGATAGGCACGGACCCAATCCGACCTATCGATCTAAGTTCGAACCATTTAGACTATATATATCGTGGGTAAAATAATCAAGAAGTTGTATTTATCTGCCAAAAGATTGCATTAAGCAATGAAAACTATATATATAAGATAAACAATGGAAAATTATATATAAACTATTAGATATATAAAATTAAGTTATTGATGGTAAATGTTTACAATTATATATTAGTATTAGACTCCTTCCAAGCCCAGTATCATAAAAAAAAAAAAAAAAAAACCATCGAAGTGGCTTGAAGGGTTTTGACAAAAGATTTGCGCGCAACCAACTTTTTGTAGCTAAATTGAATCAATTTCTCTAAATAATCAGGTTTTATTTCATCACCATATCGATTTATATCGTATTTTAATCATGTGTGAATTTTATTTTCTCGTAATGATGTGATTAGTTTTTCAGTATGGACAATTATATACGCGCACACACACATATATATATATATATATATATTGAAAAATATTATATTGTTTCAAAAGATATGGCCAAATCAAGTGCAGATTGAATGGCATGCCAAATTAAAGTCTATATGTATAAAATGTTAAAAAAATTGATTAGAAATTCTATGTAATGAATCTATATTATTACCTTACAAATTCGTATGATATTTAAATCATTTAGAAATTATCCGTTCGGTTATTATAGATAGGATGAAGAATCTCATTTTAATATCAATATTTTGTAGAAATCAGAATATATTAATACCTATTTACATAATTCGATTATAAATTTCCATGATAATCGAATGATACGATGGTAGCTAGATAAAGCCCAAGCACCATCATCTACTTTTTCCGATGAAAAAAACCATACAAAAACTCGAGAAAAACTTCAATAATATTAACATATTATGTGGATTAATGAGTAATATATAAGTATTAATAAAATTTTAATATGTAAAAATATTATTGATATTTTTTTAAAAAATAAGTATCTTCGTATCATATATTTAAATATTATTAATACTTATACCTTATTCATCAATTCATATAAGATGCCATATATTTCGTATACTTACATCGAAGAGAACGGTGATGCCGGTTATTACCCAAAACCATCGCTGTCTTCCTCGTATTTATTGTAAGGGTATCTGGCAAAGAAAAAAAAAATTACATTTTTAGAGTGTGATTGTTTCTTCTACTTTTATCATTTTGGCAATGATATAATGACATTATTGCATAATTAATAATATTAATGATAATATTATACGTAAGAGAAATATCTATATAATTTTACATATTTTAGTGAATTACTTTTTTTTTTTTTTTTGTAAAATACATAACTAAGAGAACATATATTTTAAATTCGTATATAAATGGAGTCCTGGGCATCATCAATAAAAAGCCAAACTAGTGTCCTAAATAACTCACCATCTAATTTTTTAAGAGCTTTCCTTATCTTGCTCTCACATCCGGGACAATCCATGTCCACTTGCACATCTACGATCTAAAGGGCATCAAATAAATAATCAAGGATCATTAATTAATAATGGAAAAAATCATTTGGATATATATTTTTTTTAGAATTATGAATTTTGATATATAATTTTATAAGTTTATTAGTTTTGTACTATTTTATATGATTTTACTAATTTTATACATTTAAGATAATAGAAGAATCGTAATTTTGACAATAATATTATTTAACCAATGATTCGATAAGTATTTGTAAAGAATTGTAAGAATTGCATAAAAGGCTAGGTTCTCACAAAACATGTAGGTTTAAAATCCTCGCTAGCATATCAACATGGCATATGAAAGAGAGAGAGAGGACAAAGGGAGAGAGAGATTACCGTCACAATGCGAATATGGGATTATTATTGAAATTTTGAAAATTTCTTCTTTGAGTGACTATTACTAATTTTATTGGTGCACAATAGAGCTAGGAAGAGTGACCTATATTTATAATAAAATGGTGAAAAAGAAGAAAAAGAGAAGAGATGATGGGAGGCAAAAATAATGATAAGAAAGAATATATAATTTTCTTCTATATGTCCCCACCAAAATTTTCCTTTTATTCACAACTTGTATCTACGCGACACATGTTAAAAAGTGCATGGATATGATATGATGCTTTTGATTAAAATTAGGACCCACGTTTGATAAATAATTTATAACTTTTAAAGTTTTGGGCTGATTTTTAATTCAGAAAATGTCATATTTTTTTATGGGAACAATGCACTACTTGTATAAAAAATTAAATTAAATTTCATATTTTTAAGTTAATTCTTTTAATCTTTTTATTTATATTAAAGTTCGCTCTTATCCTGCATATTCAAACGAATTCATTTGAGTGGAGATTGAAATGGATTCAATATGTAAGTGAATGATGCGATGTATATAAATGATTGCCTCAATTCCGCATATATATTGAAATAAGAACCTCTTCGTTTGACCCCAAAAAAAAAAAATAAAGAGAGACCCTCTTTGGACATAAAGAAACGGCCGAGACCTTAAGTAATCCACAACGAGAATGGACCGCAAGGACCTAGCGGTCATCCATCTGAACTTTGCAAATTCTTGAAACTAAAAGGAAAAAAAAGAAAAGAAAAGAAAAGAAAATTGAAAATAGATATATGTTATGGCCTAATCACTTTTCTGGTTGAAAATATTAGATATTACATACCACTTATATATATATATATATATATATATATAGTAAGTAAATATCTATAAAATTTATACACACAAAATAATAAAATGTATAGTTTCCAAAATAACTGACATTCGTGTTATCCAAAATTTATTTAACATTTACATATCAAGTACATATAATGTAACACTTAAGATAAAAATCTTTTCTCGGTCGAAAAATGCCACTCCTCAAATTAGATCCTATGCCACTACTGGTAAGCTTCCTTCTAACTATCAGCAGCATCAATCTATTTGAGTAATAGATGGGTAGACACTAGGTCTATCAATTTTAATTGCACTCTCCATTTAAATGTGCAACACGTAAAAAAGTAGGGCTTATATATAGGATCAATATCGAGATTCAAGTCGCACTTCTATAGCTACTGAATTGTTGACATAATAGATGCAACTCAATAGCTCGGTACCATGAAATTATAGCAACGAAATGATGTCTTAGACTGGCTTTAATTCCAAAAAAAAAATTAAAAACAAGCCAGCAACATGTCAATGATATCATCCATTCCTAACAAAAATTGCTTTCACCCAGCCGGATCAGCAGAGATTGTAATAGCTTCTCTCTCAATGGATTTCAGGAGTACGTTCTAAATGCTTAACTAGTATATACATGGACCATCACGTAATGCTATAAATCTGGTAATTTGCCTAGAAGATGACCATTTGAATTCACATAAAACATTCATCGATACGGCTTTTGTGCAATTGGAATGCAGGATTAACCCATGCTCCACAATTACACTGCATCCCAGCCCAGTTAAATGAACCCAAACGAGCTTTGCATCCCATGCATTGCAGTTTCTCTTCTACATGGCCTTCTTGAACTACACAATAAATAATTCAAGATAAAATCTGGTAAAAAATCAAGACCATGAATAAGTGAAATTGCATAGATTTCTTTGTTCTTTACCCGTTTCCATCCATTTCATCGGCTCGACAAATATTGAAGAGCATTCAGCTGGATCCTTTTCCCAATCCTTAGAGTCACCTGTTCGCTTTCTCCACTTGAAGCTCTCTTCCCCCTTTCCTCGCTTATGAGGAACTATCTGCTCTTCTGCTGCAACAATTCTCCGGCATTTTTTGCATCGATAGATCACCTGAGGTTTTGTGGTAGGTTTTACTTCTGGATTGTTGGCTACTTCCATCTGTTTTGAGGTGGTTTCAGCTTCTGACTTGTTGACTACTTCCATTTACACTCAAAGGCAGGAGGCTCTGCTTGTGCTACTGCAACCAAGAGAAACATATTTAGAGACCAAGGGAACCAGATAGGAGTCGACAAAGAGAATATATGAAGGGCAAACTGCAATTTACCCTGAAAACTATTGGCCAGTAACAGATCCATTCTATGAACTCTCAAAACGTGACTTCACTTTTCCGATTACTTTAGGCAATATACACTTATCTCACCAATCGTTGAAAAAGCTCCCAAAACTAATGGTATTACAGGCCCTTTTAGTGATGGTTTAGAATCTTTTGTAATGATTTAATAACATAATTGCATAGTTTAGAAGTTGTGGGGGCGAAGCCATGCTTGAATTTGGGGGCTCCAACCACACCTGACCAATAGTTTTGAGAGTGAATTTGCAATTATCCGAACAAATAAAACAATTAAAAACCAAGTCCCAAGGGTACCATATATGAAATGTAAGCATTTCTTTTGTTAACTATAGTATACAAAAGCATCGAAGAATCAAAAGAATACCCCGTCAAGGTTTGTTAATCTCCAAAATGAATTTATATTGTAGGCGGCCAGTTTAATTGAAAAACAAATCTACAATACACTAATGATGAGAGAAGTTTGGGAGATAATAGGCTATGACATTCGCTATGTAATCGAAAAACTCCTTTACCACTTCAATCATTTTAGGGGGAACATATCTAAAGGCCTAATTCCTACATGATAGCAATCAGTAATTATCAAAACTGAACCTATATATTCAAACAGACGATAAAAATGTTAAATCATGGTAATTTATTCAGGTAGAATTATTTTGTTCAGAGGCAGATATATATTTTAGCCTGTTTCATGTATAAAAGTAGAGGGTACAAGTTCAACAAATAATTGTAAGTTTAGATAAGCTCTAGGGTTCTGTTGTTAAAATATGCAAACAATTTAAGGACACTCTGAACATATAAAGCATTAGACTGAGTAGGCTATGCATATAGCAAACCCAACCAAAAATAAATAAATAAATAATAAAAAAATCAACTTCAAAAAGGGTTGATACCAACTTGTAGATATCAACTATTATTGCAAAGTTAAAAACACATCTAGCTACCTGAAATCTGAAGATTTAAGAAAGCTGATTGTCCCTGGTGGTGCTGCAAAGCCTAAACGCAATCTCAACTGTGCTTCCATGAAAAGAGCGAGCAAGGAAAGACTGAAGAATAGGAACAAAGAGACAGGATCTAGGCTACCTAATACAAACCTCAAATCCCTAGATGAACAAAAGGTAATTTTTACTGATTCAAAGGAGAGTTACATGTTTTCCAACTGCAGAAGATATTCAGGAGTAGCTCTCACTTTCTAGTTCCCTACACAAAGATTATTTTTTTTATTAAACTAACTGTCTACCAGCTATTAGCTGTTTATAGGATTTCTAAGCTTAGTAACTAATTCTAACTAACTCCTAGATAGTTCTAGAAGATGTACAACAACATAACAAAATATCTAGTTACTAACACGTCCAATATGGAGGGTCATATCACTTCCGTATCCCAAACAAACTACTACATTCTATGAGGTTTAGCTTGTAAAACATTTGTTCCAAGAATGTATAATGCTAAAAAGAGGAGGTCAGCCAACAAAATGATGTTTCTATAACTTATCTCAACTAGAATATTCACTCCTATTTCCTTACAGTGAAGCTAAGTTATATACTTCATCAAAATCGATCTGGATCTCTACCACTACAAGGAACTAAATTTTTCTCCCCCTCATCGGTAGAAATGAGAAACTATTTGTTAGCAAAACGTAAGTGATGCTTGGAATACCCTTGGTATCTTTTTAATATAGTGAAGTATCTTGTTAGCCAATCATCTGACCTTCTTCTCCCAGCCCATGACTATAGCAATGACAGCCATTATGGTCAAACTCATACAGTTATGCAGCATAGAATTGTGTTCACCCAAATTCTCATACCATATTGATTGAGGAAAAAAAAAAAAAAAGGAAAGAAAAAAGAAAAAGATACACTCACACTAATCTTCAACAAAGTGGAAGATGGCTAAAAGTCCCTAAATGAGGGATATCTAACAGAAGGTGACGATTAACAATCACCATGGAATTGTGTTGTATCATCAGCATATGAGATTAATTGGACTTATGGAAGCATAAAGAACCTAAGCAATACTTTGGTCTGCTTGGAAGGGTAAATTGAACAAGCCAATCTCAACAAACCTGATTTGGAGAAAAGTTCTTTTTCCCTCCACTCAATTGTTCCGCACATTTGCCTAAGTAGAATCTGATAAAACATCACCTTCTCAATAAACTATCCTATGATCCCAAGAGATCAATAAGGTGAAGGTAATGGTCCTCTTGATTTAAGTTGAGAAACCAACAAACCAACACTAACAAAAATCATAAAGCATCTACAAAGCAATAATCCAGAATCCAACCAACACCCTTAAGCCATAGCCAACTCAAAACAGAATCAAATGATGGATAAATTGGTACATGATCATTAAGAAATTAGGCTGCTGCATTCATTATTTGAAATCATGCTGCCAGAACCAGACCAATCACCACGCACCTTCACAGCATGGACCCAGGGAGGGTTTGGTTCATAAGAGGGGCAAGATTACAATTAGATTAAGGCATATTAACCATCCTATAAGACCTATTGTACTAGTTGATGCATGCATGAAAAAGATTCTATCTTTGCCCTACAAGGAGAAAATGAGAGTAAGGTAAAATCCAGCCAATAAATCAACAAATTGAAAAAAAAAAGAAAGGAAAAAAATTGCAACACGAAACAGAACCACATAAAATGTAGTAGAACAAAATTTATAAATAAGTATAAGCAAGGTGCAAATAAGTTGTTGATTTGATAGGACATCCATTAAGACTCTTCTGAGTTCATAGGAGACAATTAGGAGGCACAACAATAACGTGAAACCCTGAAAGGGAAAAAGTATACATAATTCATTGACTGTGTTGTTTGTGCTTCTATCTCCCTGCTTACTTATCCAGTTAAAGCATGGAGACATTGTCAATAACACAAAACTATCTAACAGAGGAAAAAAGGTTCCTGAAAACAGCTATCTGTTCCCCATCAACGACCAAAAATTAGGAATTACAAATTCCATGAGACTCAGAGAATCAACTTATGTCTCATGGAGTTTGATTCCATGAAGTTCAATTTGCCATTAATAGTAAAACCATAGGAGTATACACAGAAATGGTGTTCCTAGGCTTCCCAATTACTTCGAATTCCGTTTTTTGGAACTGGATGGTGCGGAAACACAAATTTCAATCATCGAACTTGCATCGTCACAATTCAATAAAAGAAAAAAGCACCAGCCTTCGGCGCTCTCGTGGTAGAATTCCCTGCTCTTAGGCAACTAGGGTTCAAAAAGCATACAGCCCAAGTGTCCAAAAACACAAAACCAGTAGATTATTAAACAACATAAACCAAATATAATCCAGTGCACCGATGGCAGAGGCAGTGCGCGGGGTGGATCATGTGGCTACCGTAACTTCGAAAATTTTCCAAAGCTGTCACTATAAAACAAAAATTTCTGATCATTATATCTGTTGAATTACATCGCAATGTCAACGAGACAGCAATGAAACGGCACCAATCAAGTGCGTGTACACATATAAATACCTATATTAAACAAAAAAATAAAATCCTAGAAGGGAAAGTGAAGAAAAGTAAACTAAATCGGTAAAGTAGAGGACTATTCGTACCTCTAATAAAATCAGTAATGGAGACTAAGATAATGAAACGAAGATAAGAGGCGAAAACATAAAACCCTAACGACGTACCTTACGATGATGGAGCCAATTCACTGCTTCCAGCCACTCGGGATCGTCCCCCCATGCTCTAGGTGGATGCAATGCAAGTTGCAAGGGTTTTCTATAAGTGGGCTAGACGAGCCGAAAACCATGGTTTCTAGTTCAAATTAGTTTATTTTTATTTTTCTTTCTTTCTTTCTTGGACAAAATTTTTCTTTCTTATTTATATAGTGACTTTTGAAATATTTATTATGTTCTATTATCTAATCTATTTATAATCATATTATCATATTATATTATATAGTTTAGGAAACTATTTCCTTTTTAATATTCATCTTTTTATTATAATATTAATATATTTCAATAATTTGTTTGTCATATTTAATATAATTTTAGAAACTTTTACCTTCTATTTATAGTCATACAAAATTTCTTTAAATTGTTTAAATAATTTTAGAATTAATTATTTTTACGAATTCTTTTCAGTCATTATTCATATTATATAGTTTAGGAAACTCTTTCCTTTTTTATATCTCATCTTTTTATTATATCTTTAATATATTTCCATAATTTATTTATCATATTTAATATAATTTTAAAAACTCTTACATTCTATATTTAATTGTACCAAATTGCTTCAAATCGTTTACATAATTTTAGAATTGGTTATTTTTTACAAATTCTTTTAGGTCATTATTTATATTAATTGTATATAATTTGGTAATAGAAATGTGCGAATAAGAGAGGGAGAGTGTTTGTTTTTATTTTTAACAAATCATATATAATGAGTTACTTGCTTCTAGGACCTAATATTCCTTAAATAATATTTTAACATGTTCTTTTTTTTTTTTTTCATAATAGATAGTTAAGAACGTTAGATTATAATTTACCTTTTTTCCTATTAAAAAATTTATATTTTTATCTATGTATTACACGCACTATTTAACTAGTATTATTTAATTTCAAAAGATTTCATTATTTATACCCTTTACTGCTATTTTTTTTTTTTGAAAAAAAATTCTTTTTTAGAAGAGTTATATTCATTTTAGAAATTGGAGAGAGTGACACCCTTTATATAATTTAATATGAAATGATAAAACTTTAGATATTTTCAAACAATTATAGCTTTTTATATAATTTAATATAAAACAACACAACTCTTTGCATGAAATAATATTTCATTCTTATATTTTAAAAAATAATAACTCTTTCCAAATACTATCTAATATCATTAAAAATCATCTAATAGCCATATAATATAGTTTAAATAAATTTATTATTTTTTCCATTTATTATACTTTAAATCAAAATTTGCATACAGCCCATGGCGTTAGCTAGTAATAGATGATCCTGCAAGTTAAAAGAATTGTTTGGAAAAATTTCAGGAGAAAAAGAAAAAGAATGGAAATGAGTAAAAATTTTTAAAAAAGAAAACATAAAAAGAATAGTAAAGACGTGTGATTTCAATTTTAAGTTCAGATATATAAAAAGGAAATAAAAAGAGATGGAGATAAAATTTCTGTTATTTGATTTACAATACATAAAGGAAATTAAATAAAAAAAATCATTTACAGATATTATTACTCTTGTTTTCATTTAAACATGTTTTTTTATCCCTAAAATTAAACAAATTTGAAAATAATAAAAAGTTGATACTGTAGCCATGTAAGTCTATAAAATGTAAGAATTTTAACTTTTTTATATTATGCTATGCCGAAGGAAAGAATTGGAAGGGAAAGAAAATTGAAAGAAAAGCATGAATTTTAAGAAATTTTTCCTTATTTGAAAAATAGAAAGAAAATATAGGGGATAGATTTAGAAGTGAAAGTTTTGGTCGACGCTTATTTTTCTCCTCGTTAGAGTGATGTAAGAAGGAAATTTATTAAAATTTCAATTGTAACCTTCTTTTTTAAGGTCTTGTCAACTTTATAGGATAATAAAGTAATTATATGGTTTAAAATATTTTAAAATATTTTTTTGAAAAGTATTTTATCCATATTAATTTCTTTTTCTTTTATTCAATTCAAATAAGAAAATACACTAATTTTTTATTTTTTATTTTCCTACCCCTTTAATTCTTTTCTCCCATTTTTCTTCCTTTTCCTTTCCTCTTCCCAAGCATAATACTAGAATGTCTACTTACCATTCATTGTCGCTGAGATATACAAGTGGATTAAATCGGTTAATTCGATCTGTCTCACTTTAGCTTATGGATTAAATGAATTGAGCTTATTTGGTTCGTTTTTTAAATAGATAAAATATACTTAATTTTAACTTTCTTTTTAAGCAAGTTAAATGGGTTAACTTATAGGTGAAAGACGTTAATGAGCTAAATTGATCAATTTAAGCCGACTTACTTTAACTGTAGATTGAATGAATTAAATTCATTTGATTGGCTTTTTAAGTGGATGGATTTGTAAGCCAATATCCTTTTGCATGGCTATGGTTAGAAGTGTATACGATAAAGAAAAACAGAAGGAACTATTTTGAACTTGGCATAAGAAATGTCCGCATTTATAAGTTTTTGAAGTTCCATTCCTATGAAACTATTGCACCGTCTGAAGAGTTGCACCTCATGTTAGCTTCTTAGCCATTCTCAATGTGGCGGATAAATGTGATCTGGGGGATGACACAAAAAGCTTCAAATGAGGATTGCTTTATTCTAGTAGTTATTGGTTATTCCACCAAGTGGATGAAACTGACCTTTTATGCAAACTTGACAATCGAACTTGAATATTTCAACGTATTTTTAATTCTTTAGTAACTTATGCCCTGGATTTAAGATTAAAAAAAAAAATCAAAGTAACTAATATTATATATATATATTTTTTGCAATCGATGAATATCATAGCTATTTGAAATATCCCCTTAAGAATTAAATCTAGTATAGGGACAGTTAAATAAAACCATCAACTAGCCATTGGGTTTTTTACTTCTTTTTTTTTTATTTTTCTTTTCTGACCATTATATTACAACTTGAAGGGAAAGAGCTTCCAATGACCTTAACTAGCCATGGAGTGTTCAATCATCCAATTAGATCTATATAAGAGTCATTTTCGAACCGCGAACCAACTTGAGCTTATCTTGAATGAGTCTGAACTAGTTGTTGAATCATCGAGTCTCAAAAGCCTAGATAGTTCAGCTATCGCAACTCACCCGATTGGCAAGCCACCAAACTAGTGGACCAAACCATTCTTAAATCAACGATTTAGCTTGATAATTCGAGGTTAAGTCAATCTTAAAAATTAAAAAAAAATATATAAATATACTTTATATATAATACAAACGTACTGTATATAATATATAATAATTGATATACTATATGTATATATTATTTATTATACTATATATAATATAACATAACAATATATATTCATACTTACATGATCTAAATGAATTATTTTAGGATAGAAAAAAATTGGATTGAAAATAAATTTTTTTATTCATAAGTAATAATATAAAGTTTTAGATTTAATTAGAAAAAAAAAATGAATAGTCCATTGAATAACAATTAAGGAAATTTTGAAAAAAAAAAATCTATGATTCAAGGGCCATTGAATTAGGCACGTAATCAGGTAGGTCATTAAAGGGTACTTAACTTGCTGAACCCGATAAAAACCCTATAGCATATTACCTTGTAGGGTTTAGAGTCGGATTTTGGGATTACAAAAAAGATCTAATGGGAAACGCGACCTCAGTAAAAAAAAGTATATATTAATAAAAATATTTACTTTTAAGTTATATGATATATATATTTATATAAGTTTTATATTATATAACATATTTAATAATCTATTTTTATTATTATATAATTGAGTAAATATAATCTTAATTTTATTTAATTGCTTCCGTTTTATTTTTTTCTTAATCTCATATAAACCTTATAAAAATTCATTTTTATAGCGTCTTTTAAATCTTATAAAAACCTATCTCTACATGGTCAAGAACCCTATAGGGTTGGGTTTTTGGAACAGGGAGTAAAATCTTATAAGGTTTTTATAGAGTTTTCAAAAACACTAAACCCTATAGGGCAGGTTAGGGTTTTATAAAACCCGTTTCGAACTCGTTTTGATTACATCCTTACATTGAATTAGTCCTTAAATCGTCGATTCAAGTGAATCAGCTTGGATCCTATTTACTCCCTTATCGATACTGATGATTCATGGCTGATTTCAGACTAAGCTGATACAATGAACACCTCTACACTCAATTTAGGAAACTGATGACAATGCCTAAACGTGACGCTAATATAGGGTCGGGTTTTTGGAATAGGGAATAAAATCTTATAGGGTTTTTATAGAGTTTTCGAAAATGCTAAACCCTATAGGGGTAGGTTCGGGTTTTACAAAACCCATTTCGAACTCATTTTGATTACATCCTTACATTGAATCAGTCCTTGAACTACCGGTTCAAGTGAATCAACTTGGATCCTATTCACTCCCTTATCGATAATAATGATTCATGGCTGATTTCAGACTAAGTCGATATAATGAACACCTCTACACTCAATTTAGGAAAGTGATGACAATGCCTAAATGTGACGCCAAAGTTATAAGCTAAAATAATGTTTTGAATAATCTCATTCAAAAGTAATCCGATAACCAAATAAGGGTCATATGTAAGGTAAATTAAGTATATGGATAGTAGATCTGACCTGAGGTCGAGTCAAATTAAGCATGGAATCAACTTGGACCTACTGAGTCAAGGGCTTAATCCCCCTTGAACCGAGACTGGCTTCGCTTAGGCCAATTTCGAGTCGATTCACTAGGTCCAACAGTTTGATGGGTTGGTTTTGGGCTTATGAACCGCCTAATATTTTTTTTTATAATTAGAAAAAAATATTCTTTTATCTTTATTTTTTATTTTAAAAAACCCATTAATAAATCACAATTTATAATTTTGACTATTTTATTCTATTAATTATTAATGATTCGTACCCTATTAATTGTTCTATTAATTGTTGGGCACAATATTAATAATTTGTATTTTCAATAATGCATAATTATTATTTTATACCCACAATTAGTGAATTGAGTAAGTTAATCTCTTTTTATAGGTAACATCTCAAGGAAAGATTACCAATATAATTAATGTGGGACTTGATTTGTAATAGGCAATATTCACTGTATTCTTTTATTACTTAGAAAAAACTTCAGAAAACAATATAATTTATGTAGGAGTTAAACTAATATTGTAAAGAAAATAGCATTTATCTAATATTTAAAATACACTCGCCATTTTATATATGTCATAAATATATTCCTTATTATTTTTAATGGTATTAAATTATAAATATATTTGTATTTTTATAAATCATTAAAATATGCTATTTACAAAAATAGTTGCTCTTTCAAAAGTTAAACACGATCGTATGAAACTTGTGATATTTTATATCTTAAACTCTTTTAATGGTTTTTTTTTATTGAAAAACTCTTTTGATGGTTAAAGTAATATATTTTATACTATAACTATCTAATTTTACACTATTAAAATATGCAAGTTTTAATAATTTTTTTTTATAAACTCATATATATTAATTTGTTTCAATATCAACTTCTAAACATAAGTAATAACATATAGTCAATTTTATTTTATATTTTAATTAGAGAAAATACTTAAATTTAATTTATAAAAAACTTTCTTTTTTAAATTTTCGGATCGAAATTGGCAAGTTAAACCACCAGTTCCTTTAACCCGAGATTGGACCCACCGATTCGAAGGATCCAATACATTGAATCGCACCGAATTGTATCGACCTGTTAAGCTCGGTGAGTTAAGCTACGGTTCAAGCCTGTACTCATAGGTCCTATTTGGTTCATGGGTCATATTAGACCCTTCCCTAGGTCTAAGTAGATCGACAACTAAATAAGTTGAATGTGTGAATGGTGGTAAAAAGTTGAAATAGTTGGAAATCGATTGTTAAGGAATTTACAGTAAATTTATTGAACTATTTGGTTATTGTGGATTACTTCTTTAGTAACATTTAGTTGTAAAATTTTTATAATACTATATTAGAAAAAAACATTTTATCTTATGTTTGGTTTGTAATTTTATTTAATGACTAAACAAAAGGTGCAAATTTTGTCTCATTTACATCATGATACATAAATTAAATTCATTTGACAAAAATAAAAATATTTTATATTCTTAAAAATACTTCTCTATGTTATAATATTGAGTTAATTAATATTATTTTTATTAAATATTACAAAAAATTATTTTTTAAATATAAAATTTGTGTGTAGTACTGTACAACTAAATATGGTACAATAAATTTATATTGTCCAATTCTCTTTAAACTTGCTTTGTCTAATTATCTTTGTTCAGTCGGGTCCTTATAATCAAATGCTATTTTTATGTCCATAACTTTGTTTCGCAGATGAAAGAGTATCCATTTTAAAGTGGTTGCTTGATGATTTCTTTGGCATATGGTCTAATATTATGATCGCTAAATATTGCACATGATTAGGTACAAACAATTTTTCGGAACATTATAGATAGAATTATTTAAGTTATTGGGTTCAAAGTTGAATTTTTTAGCTAGCATTTAACTTGAAAACAAATAGTCAAATGAAGTGAGCTGTGGAGTTGAATCTAATGCACTTTGTAGGCTGGACAAGTAAGATAGGGCCAATTACTATATTGGGTACAATTCTATATTATTATCAAAAGACAAGTCTATTGACTACAAATTGGTTCGATATATTATAGAGAAAATAACTTCTCACTTCCACTATTATTACGAATTTACCACGTTATACTAGGAATAATCCTTGTACTTAAAAGTTTGTTAAGGAGTAGCAAAACAATAATTAAGAGTGTAAATAAGATAAGCCTATTTGTAAACTATTTGAGTTTAGTTTAGTATTTGCTTGAATTTGATTTGTCTACAATCGAGTCTAGTTTTATTAGAATATTTTAGGATCTGTAAATATCTGTCAATTGTGTAAAGAGTATATTTAGAATATTTGTTTTCTATGTTTAGAAGCTTAGTTAGTGCGTCTATGTTGTATATATATTAGCCCTCTTTAGCTTGTGATATGAATATACACACACAGAAATTTTCTTCTCAAAATTTTATATGGTATCAGAGCCTGGTTAAAAAAAAAAAAAAAAAACGCTATGACCAGTAAGGGAAAGAAACCAGCCCCCCCTTACTTATTGACTTCGAGTGATAATCCTGGTAATATAATTATTCATGTGCAATTAAAAGGAGACAATTATGATGAATGGGCTTGAGCGATGCGAACGTCGTTGAGGGCCAAGAAGAAATTCGGATTTATTGATAGAACAATTAATCAACCTGCTGATGATTTCACTGAATTAGAGGATTGGTGGATTGTAAATTCAATGTTAGTTTCATGGATGCTCAATACAATCGAGCCAACACTGCGATCTACCATAACATATATGGAGATTGCAAAGGATTTATGGGAAGATATCAAAGAGCGATTCTCTATCGCTAATGGACCTCGTGTTTAGCAGATTAAGGCAGAACTTGCCAACTGCAAACAGAGAGGTATGTCGATTGTGACTTATTATGGGAAATTGAAACAACTCTGGGAAGAGCTTGCGAATTATGAGCAAATTCCAATCTGCCGTTGTGGAAGATGCAATTGTAATATTGCAACTGTACTTAACAAAAAACGAGAAGAAGAGAGGCTTCATCAGTTTTTGATGGGGTTGGAAGATGCATTATATGGAGCAGTTCGTTCCAATATTTTGAGCACAGAACCATTGCCAAACTTGAATAAGGCATACTCGTTGGTGTGCCAAGAAGAACGTGTTAGAAACATCTCACGAGGGAAGGAGGAACATGGAGAAGTTGTGAGTTTTGCAGTGCAGACCAATAGAGGAGGGCGAAAGTATAAAACAGAAGTGAAAGACAAATCTACCATTTGCTCACACTGCAAACGAGAGGGACATGATTCTGAAACTTGTTTTCAGCTCATTGGATATCCGGAATGGTGGGGTAACCGACCTAAAGGGGCCGGACGTGGACGGGGGGGACAGAGTGCAGGGCGTGGGCAAAGTAATACGCCAAAGGTGAATAAATACAGCTTCTGGGACCTTGACAGCAGAACAATGGTCATTCTTTCTCAATTTGTTGAACACGTGCAAACCGGGTACTAGTGAGAAGATGAATGGTAAGGATAATCTGAATTGGATTATTGATTCCGGTGCTTCACAACATATGACATGTACTTTAGAATGTTTAACAAATTTGAAAGAAATTGTAGCATGTTCAATTGGATTACCTAATGGAGAGCAGGTGATGGTATTGAAGGAAGGATCAGTTTGCTTGGGAAAACATATCAAACTAGACAATGTTCTCTATGTTCCAAATTTGAATTGTAATTTGATATCTGTGTCGCAATTGCTTGATGGCTCTAATTGTAATGTCTAATTTACTGATAAAATTTGTGTTATACAGGACCGTACCTCGAGGATGGTGATTGGAGCGGGTGAACAGTGCAAGGGACTTTATTATTTGAAGTCAGCAGTATCAGTCCAAGCATGCAAGACAAGCCATGTAAATTCTTTTGAATTATGGCATAGGATGATGGGGCATCCGTCTGCAAAAATTGTGGAATCTCTTCCTTAAGTTGAATTTAGTAATAGTTCAGTAAAGAATAAACCATGTGACATTTGTTTGAGAGCTAAACAAATAAGAGAAGTTTTTGTTTCTAGTAACACTAAAGCAAATAAAATTTTTAAATTAATTCATTGTGATTTATGGGGACCTTATTGTGTTAATGCTTCTTGTGGGGCTACGTATTTCTTTATCATTGTTGATGATTTTTTTAGGGGTGTATGGATATATTTGTTAACTGAAAAAATAGAAGTGGAACTTGTCATGTGTAATTTCTTTGCCATGACTAAAAGACAATTTCAAAAAGATGTGAAGATAGTTAGAAGTGATAATGGGACTGAATTTGCTTGCTTGCATAACTATTTTTCTGAAAATGGAATTTTACATCAGACCTCATGTCTAGGAACACCTCAACAAAATGGACGTATTGAGAGGAAACATCGTCATATTTTAAATGTGACTATAGCTTTAAGATTTCAAACCAATTTTCTCATCAAATTTTGGGGAGAATGTGTTCTAACGGCTGCATATTTGATCAATCGGACTCCTTTTAAGTTATTAGGAGGAAAGACTTTTTATGAGATATTGTTTGGTAAACCTTCTAGTTATAATCACATTCAAACTTTTGGATGCCTGTGTTATGCTCGGAACTTAAATAGGGAAAAAGACAAGTTTGCTAGCAGGAGTTAACGTTGTTTATTTGTAGGATATCCTTTCGGAAAAAAAAGGGTGGAAAGTTTATGATCTTGATACAGGAAAATATTTTATATCTAGAGATGTTGTGTTCTTTGAATCTGAATTTCCATATGCTGATAAGGAAAGTGTGCAACCAGATCTTGTATAAGATGCTTCTTTCGATATCACCAATCATTTTAATGGTGAATTGAATGAGGAAGACGAAAGTGAGAAACCTAAGAATTTGACTGTGACTCAAAGTGATAATAACGATAGGGGGGGTGTCATTGAAATCTTGGGTGAATTTGTTCCAGAACAACTTGGACGGGGTCATAGAACAAAAGAAGCTTCTACTCGGCTGCGAGATTTTGTGACATATACTGCACAACAAATAAGTCCCTCTGCATGTTCCTCCAATCTAATTCCGTCCACAGGTACCTCCTATCCTATAGCACATTATGTAAATCGTGATAAATTTTCTTTACAACATCGTTCTTTCTTAGCAGTTATGACAGCCGAAAATGAGCCTGTTTCTTATACTCAGGCCATCAAAGACATTAGATGGAAAGAAGTCATGATGAAAGAAATTGAGGCACTTGAGGCTAATGGGACATGGACTATAGAAGATTTGCCATAGGAAAAGCAAGTTATAGGCAGTAAATGGGTTTACAAGATCAAATATAACTCAGATGGTTCGGTTAAACATTATAAAGCTCGATTAGTGATTCTTGGCAATAATCAGATTGAAGGAATTGACTACAATGAGACCTTTGCTCCTGTTGCAAAAATGGTTACTGTATGTACTTTTTTCAATGGTAGCAACAAAGGGATGGGAACTTCATCAAATGGATGTTCATAATGTATTCTTGCATGGAGATTTAGAAGAAGAGGTGTACATGAAGATGCCACCTAGGTTCTCTACTCAACAGCCTGGCAAAGTTTGTTGATTACGTAAATCACTTTATGGGTTATGACAGGCCCCCCGATGTTGGTTTTCCAAATTGACAACTGCATTAAAGTGGTATGGATTTCTTCAATCTCAATCTGATTATTCATTGTTTACTTTAAATCGAGACAAGATACATTTAAGTATACTGATGTATGTCGATGATCTTGTTATTGTGGGGAATAATGGAGTTGCCATTCAAAAGTTTAAAGATTATTTGTGCCACTGCTTCTACATGAAAGATTTGGGAACATTGAAGTATTTTTTAGGCGTAGAGGTGGTTCGGAATCAAGAAGGAATTTTTCTTTGCCAAACGCAAATATGCTTTAGATATTATCAGTGAAGCTGGATTATTGGGTGCTAAACCATCTGGTTTTCCCATTGAACAAAATCATCATTTAGCCTTAATAGAAAATGCATTGTTGGCAGATTCAGAGAAGTATCGGAGATTGGTAGGGAGACTGATTTATTTGACTCTTACTCGACTTGAGTTGTCCTACAGTGTTCATATTTTAGCACAATTTATGCATCAACTAAGGGAAGCTCATTGGGAAGCAGCTTTGCACGTGGTTCGTTATTTGAAGGGCAATCCTGGACAAGGAATACTTTTACGAGCTGATAGTGATCTTCGGTTGTATGCTTATTGTGATTCTGATTGGGGGAGTTGTCCTTTAACTCGACGATCTCTTACTGGATATTTTGTTATGTTAGGGACTTCTACAATTTCTTGGAAGACTAAAAAGCAACATACAGTATCAAGATACTCTGCTGAAGCAGAATATCGTTCCATGGCAACCACCGTGTGTGAATTGAAATGGTTAAAGGGTCTTTTGCTGTCTCTCGGTGTTGTACGCTCTCATCCTATGCTGTTGTACTGTGATAGTCAAGTAGCTTTACACATTAGTGCAAATCCCGTATTTCATGAGTGTACAAAGCACATTGAAATTGATTGTCATTTTATTCGTGATGAGATTCAACATGGACATGTTTAGACTACTTATGTATGTAGCTCTGAGCAACTCGCTGATATTTTTACTAAGGCATTGGGGATACAGTAGTTTGGGTAATTTTTACGCAAGTTGGGGGTTTGCAATCTTCATGCACCAACTTGAGGGAGGGTATTATAATATTTTAGGAATATCTGTCAATTATGTAAAGAGTATATTTAGGATATTTTCTATGTTTAGAAGGTATTAGAATATTTTAGGATCTGTAAATATTTGTCAATTGTGTAAAGAGTATATTTAGGATATTTGTTTTTTATGTTTAGAAGCTTGGTTAGTGCGTCTATGTTGTATATATATTGGCCCTTTTTGGCCTGTGATATGAATATACACACACAGAAATTTTCTTCTCAAAATTTTATAAGTTTAAGTTCGAGCTCAAATTACTTGAGTAGTTCATCGAGTTAAAGCTTAAGCTTTGTGATATTCGGCTCGATAAGCTCGCGAGCTTAATCGAACTTGAGTTGAGTTCAAATATTAATCTAGTTTGAGTCAATTTTAAATGTTATTATTATTTTAATCAAATTTATGATATCTATTAAGATTATTGAGTTTAAACGAGTTTAATTAAGTCGAGTTTGAGCTTATTAGGTTTCATTTTGAGCCGATCTTGAGTTTTATAAATTAAAGTTTGATCGAGTTCGAGTTTCGAGTTTTTTCATTTGAGTTGAGTTCGAACTCAGTACTGTATCGTCTCAACTCGACTTGTTTACTGCCCTAAAAACAATGATTTAGCTCAAATTTACCTCAGTTGGTTGATAAAAAGGATAAAAAATTTCTAAATAAGAAAAGAGTGCCAATTAAATATTAAGTGGTAGACTTAGTCTTAATTGAGCTTCAATTGATCTATCACACGGAAGAAGATTTGAAAAAGGGCTAATCTAGAGATATAAGGGCCCCTTCGAATATTGGATCAAGTAGCTTTATTTTCCCATAAACTTAAGTTTCACCTACCGCGTAAGCTTCATGAGTTTCACCTAAAGCGTAAGCTTCATCCAGTCTTTCATATATGCATGCCAAAGCCTTTTCATAAGGATAATGGGAACCAAGAGTTGATGGAGTCTTGATAAGAATCTCTAATATATAAGAGAATGTCAATAGCACATAGGTCTACTTAGATTAGAAAATATCAATGACATATGTAGGGGTGAGCATGTTCGAGGTCGGTTTAGAAGCTGAAATTTACTGCATAGCATCTGGAACCGTTTTGAAATTTATACATTGTAAAAATTAAGAGGTATTTTTTTATTACATTTCTATGATATAAAAAATTTGAGGATAAAGTATAATGTGAAACCCACAAATTTTACGTTCATATAATATTCAATTTTTGAGGTAAATTTTCCAAAATCTCATCCCCTCAAAATTTTAATGACATTTTATTTATTTAAACTGCATAAAGACACTCTACACATTAAAAAAATATATATATATATTACAAAATCTACCTATATAGCGTCTTAAAAAAGGTGACACTACAAGACAAAAGTCATAAATAGCATATTAGTTTTAAGCATTGAGGTATATATAAAGACTGTCGAAACTTTGTTGACATGTAGCAAAGTATAATATAATGCCGCATATATGGTATGTTGGACAAGTTCAACCGTTTCTTATATGTTAGTGATTCGTTTGTCTTCCGAGTAAATACCATATAATAACATACACGTGAACGTTGAAAAAATCGAAATAGGGCTCCTTCCAACCAAGCGCACTTAGGATTAGAGAAATCTGCCTAAAATGAAAGTACCTATTTTTTATTTTGTTACATATATATCAAATATCATCTTAATATTTTATCTTTATCCGAAAAATTTCCATATTTGTTAGAATTTAAAAAGTTTTCTCTTGTCTAAATTACATAATTAATAGTTTGAAAGTTAGTTAATTCTCTAATAGGTACATTCAATAAATGGTTACACAACATTCTAGATATTTTCACATTACATAATTCTAATTAGTTTGATATGGAAGAAAATACATTACAACTTTGCTTAAAAGGGTGAAATGGAGATTATATTCCCTTCTCATTAATTAAATTAATAATTAAAAGCATTTTGGACAAATATACTATATACAAATTTAGTTCCATTCTATTAAGTGGATATCTTTAAACATAATAATGGATTTATCATTTCATTGTATTTTATGAACTATTCCTATATATCTAATGTAATATAAGAACCTCTAAGTTTTGAATCTCAAATTGTAAGTTCACAACTTTGAGCAAAATGAAATATCACCATTTTCTTCCATTTCTAAGAAACCTCTATGTTCGATTTCGGTTTGAGAAGTGTAGAGCTAGTATTGCAGCATCAAAATTGCTTCTAGTTTAGATGTTATAATCATTCTATAAGGAATCTCTATTATATAAAATACTATAAATATAGTAATTTATCCCTAAAATCTATGAATAACCATAACCTCCTTATTTATGTCCTTTTCCCTATCTAATATTATAAACTTAGACCAATCTACTACTATAACCACCTATTCTAACAAAACCAAACCACTGAAGATCATTTACGCACTTGAATAGGTGCTTGATACTCCCTAATCCCCATAGACCTAAGCTCTCATAGAATCAGATGCTAAGCTAACCACTTAAACTGTAAGCCCTATAACCAGTCACTTAAGGTTTCGATTAGTTGAAAGATCCGATCAAATTTAAATTATAAGTAAAGTTAGAAATATTAATAAAAATGATCCCGTAAGTTTGAATTTAAGAAAATAAGCAATAAAATAAAAGAATATAAAAATTCCAAATTTTAAGTATATAATTCGTTATTTATCGAAAATGCGTAAAATACATTCCGATAATTAACGAATCGCTAGAGATAAATTATATATATACTAAAAATCATAAAATGACCTAAATAATATTTAGGAATATTTATTTGTACTATATATGAATTTACATGTAGGTAGAAATATGCGTAATTACTTAAAATACGTGAAATGTGCTAAAATAATACTAAATAATTAAATAAAATTCATAATTAATTAAGGAAAAATCAGGAAAAATCTAGAAATGAGGTGTGACAATCTGGAATTGAAGAAAAAAAATCAACCAATTAAAATGCAATAAATAGAAAGTGAAAAAAAGAAGAGATAAGGTAGTTGTCTAATCAAATTAATGCACAATAATTTCTCTAAAGCTTTAAAAATAGCAAGAAAATTTCAGAAGCTCATTTGGTTAGTTTGGAGAGTGAGAAAAATAGGGAGAGGAGAAATTAAGAGAAAAATTAGGGTTAGGAAAAATAATAAGAAAAACTGTGCAATTAGGGCTATAAAGGGGAACAAACACCAGACGAGCAGTTGGGAGTAGACGGCCACCACCACCATATGGTAGTGGCAGCGCCTAGATCGGCCGATAAGGCCATGGTGGCCGGCGGTGGCTGGAGCCATCCAGACTGATGAGTTCGATTTCTAGCCCGATTTTTGTGTAGTTTTGTAAAAATAGTAAGTATTCTTAGAAAATTATGAATTTTGTTATTCTAGAATATTTTTGTATATAGTTTCTAGGAAAAATATTATTTTGATAAAAATATGTTCCGTGATATATGATTCTTAAGAAATCATGCAAAACCGAACATGTTTTGATTTAGAAATAAATGACTTTAGGAGTGTAGTTTTGAACCCAAAATTTTTGTGTAGACTACTTAGATGATATAGAATGGTGCTATGAAGCCCGTTTTCAAAAATTAATTTTTGAAAATTTTAGATAATTTTTAGGCCCTAAAAAGAGGCATAAAATGGGTAATTCAGGGTTTATTAAATAATTAAATGGTTAATTATTGATTTAGTGAATAATTATATGTTTTAGGATGTTGAAATCTAATGAAGTATGATACTTGTAGCATTTAAGGTGTTAGATGTAATTATTAGGTTAATTATGTAGTAAATGAGTAATAGGGAAAAATAGTAAATTTTAAGTTAATTTTGTAAATTAGGGTAATTAGGTATAAAATCTGATTTAGGATGAATTTAGACATTTTGAAATAATAATTGATGTTGGGAGATGGTAATTAGAGTGATAGAAATATTAGATGTGTATTATATACATAATAGGTGATAATACATAATATGTAGTTATTGGAAATATAATAAATAGAAAATATTAGGATAAAAATTGATATTATATAAATAATAGGGATATATAATAAAACTGATAGAAAACTTAAATTTATGTAATTATATGAAAAATGTAAAAAATTTCTCACATTAGGAGTAAATTCAGTACATTAATAAGGATTTAAGTATACCAGGTGAAATAAAATATTGACTAGGGATAATGATGGTATTTAGGATATCTAGAAATAATATGATTAATTTCACATTATGAATTATGAGTTGAAACGAATTTCTAGGGTTTTAGTATAAAACAGTATTTAGAAATCGAACTAGAACCTAATTTACAAATTGATGCGGAAACCGAATCCGAACCTAATCCCAAACCTAGAATAATTGTAAAAGACTTAAGACCTAAATAATTTGATATATTAAACCTTAAATAAAACATAACAATAAGCGTTATAGGATAAAACGAACCTATAATAATTATATAAAAAACTGAAACTGCGTTGGTATTATAAAGATGATCGGCGATGACCTGAGCGAGTCGGACCTCAAGTGAGTGAGTGAAGAGTCGACGTAAGTTAGGATTAATACGATGCCATATTTTGAAGGCTTGAGATTATGCTTGGTTGTGCTTGTTAGATAGTTGGTTGTGTGCATGTGTTTGATTATGAGTGATGCTATGATTCTATTTGTTGTTCTAGCTTGTATTGTATGATTTGTAGGAAATGATTGATCATCTTAAACTGGACCTAATCAAATATACGACTTATAATCATAATCGGACCTTCATGGCAACTTATTAGGGGAAACCTAGGATTCTCCGGCCAAATATCGACCCTTTTAAAAGGGATAGCGCATGATTGCATAAGGGTCCCTTTTTCAACCTTAGTCCAACTAAGTAACAGGAGAGGAGGTCGTGGCGAGTGTGAAGTCAATGATTTGAAGGTAGTCGCGAGAGGAGCGGTGTCTCCATTGCACAAGTCTGGGTTTTGGTCGTGAGTTGTTGCATTAACGGTAACTCCTCAACTTAGATTAAAGCGGGCGTAATTTTTCTAATCTCACGATGGGCCGGACAACGTCGTACGACGGCATTTGCTTGAACATGCATTGCACCTAATAAGTTGGTTGATAACCTTGTTATGTTTATGGTATAGTTTTAAGTCCTCCATCCTAACTTACTGAGCTGTAGTTGCTTACATCCTTATAGATGTTGTGCAGGTGTTGGCTAAGAAGCGGCTTACAACTACTCTGAAGCTAGCAATTGTTGGATCTTAGGAAGTGAGGAAAAACATTTGAAAAACAAACATATATTTTTAAGGTCTAAGCTTTTATTTTAGAATTTTTTTTATTTCTGAATAATGTAATAACTAGGAAATATATTATGGAGAAATATTGTAAACATTAATTGTAATAACTGAATTTCAGTGTATATATATATTTTCTCACTTTCTTAAGTAAATGATTTATTAAATTACAAACAATTTACTTCAAAGTGGGTTAGTCGTGGATATCTTGTGTAGATCAGCTTTAGGATAACGGTTGTAAAGCTAATTTCTATCTTAGAATGGTTTACATGGCGGGGTTGTTATGACTTTATCGCTTCGAGACATGACATAGATCGATTACCCCTACACTTGAACTAATAACCAAACCATGGCAACCTAGACTACTACCATCCATGCGCATAAACCTTTACCTAAACTAAGCACTAATCAATGTTGAATCTAGATAAGGGTTAACTTATTGCGAGACTGAGTAAATAATAATAAAATTTTAACATATAATATTTACAAAACACAAAAAATAATTGTTTTGATAAAACTCTCTTTGGTATATTTTATGTTTGTTGTTTGAATGAGAACAAACACAGACAAAAGCTTCAGATGAAAAACGGGAATGAAGGATTTGCGTAAATGAAGAAAAGATGAAGAGAGGAATTGTGAAAGTGTAATCTATATTGTAGTTTGCTGTATCAGTCTTTATATACAGCAACAAAAACTAAACTAATAACAGAAACCTAAAAAACTTCCTACTGTTGCACAAATAACGGATTTCAGTAAACTAACTAACTAAAATAAGTTATACTATTGTATTTATAACACCCTTCCTCAAGATGGAGAGTAAATGTTAATTACTCCCATCTTGACAAGGAGAGAAGTAAAATGTTTAGCTACTAAGCTCTTAGTGAAAATGTTAGCAAGCTGATTAGTAGACGAAACATGGATAGGTAACAAGACACCTTCAACCACTTTGTTTCGCACAAAATGTAAGTCCAATTCGAGATGCTTTGTTTGTTCATGGAAGATCGGGTTTTTAGTGATATGTATAGCAGACTAATTGTCACAAAAGAGGTGTACTAGCAAAGGAAAAGTAAGGCAAAACTCTTTCAGCAAAGCCATTAGCCAAAGGACTTCACAAGAAGCTGCAGCAAGAGCTCGATATTTTGACTCAGTAGAACTTTGAGTAATAGTAGGTTGCTTCTTAGATTTCCAATTGATGAGAGAATTTCCAAGAAAAACACAAAAACCAGTTGTAGAGCGTTGAGAATTAGAACAACCCCCCCAATCACTATCACAATAAGCCCGAATAACCAAATAAGAATGTTTGGAAAAGAAAATCTTCTGTCTCACTATTCCTTTAATATACCGTAATACATGATCACAAGCATGCTGATGAACTTATTGTGGTGAATCTATGAATTGACTAAGAACATGAACAACATAAGATAAATCGGTCGAGTAATACACAAATAGAGAAGTTTGCCAACAATTTTGCAATATCTAGTAGCATAAACAAAATCAGAACTATCATCTCTAGAAAGTCTATGATTAGGAACAATGGGAGTGGTTGTTGCCTTAGATCCAAGAAAACTAGTCTCAGTAAGTAGATTAAGGGAAAACTTTCGCTGAGATAAAGCTAACCCATCAGATGATAGTGCAAGCTCAAGACTAATAAAATATTTGAGAGGTCCTAAGTCTTTAATCTTAAACTGAGTGTGCATGAAAGTTTTGAACTGATCAATGAACTGAAGATTTTTACATGCAATAGCAATATCATCAACCTAAACCAAAATGATTATCATGTCATCAACTAAACCTTTAACAAATAAAGAATAATTAGAACGGGACTGAGTGAAACCATAAGCCAAAAGTGATTGAGCGAGCTTCTCATTCTACTGTCGTGAAGCTTGCTTAAGACCATAAAGAGATTTTTGAAGCTTACAAACAAGCTTGGCACCAAATAATTTATTACCGAAAGCAATCACAAAACTACAATCTGTCTTAAGGTTTCAGTCCACTTACTAAAATAAATAATAGCTTCAGATCCATAATGGTGTTTTACTATTATAAGAACATCCCATGATAAATATAATACAAGAAAATAAATCAAACTTAGACAAACAAGAGGATAAATAATAAAGGATGGCAAATGGACTTATGCCTTATGATAAGCTAAATAAATTATCTTTTGTTATATTGAATATAATTAATTAAAAAATTTTTATAAGGTGTGTATAAGCCATAATAGGATACCTTATATATCTTAGTAAACAGATACAAATAACATGGTACAATATGTAAGGGTACATTCTTTAGGATGGATATAAAATATGAAGATGCCTAATCTTACACCCTATGTATTAGAGAGTATAGGTAAAAGATAGAGAGTAGGGTGGGTATAAGATATAAAAATGTCTTACCTATACCCTATCTTGTGGAAGTGAATTATGGAAAATTAGAACTAAATTATCTCATGTACTGTAATACCCACGTATAACCTACATGAGCACTTAGGGTAGAGAACATTCTATGTTCCCTTCCTAAAAGGGTTATTTGCTCACCCTTAATAAATATGGTTCTTCTTCATTCAATTTTTTTTTTTCATAGACCAATAATTTATTCAATTATAAAACTAAGAAACAAAGTAAGATACATAAAAAAAAAAAATTAAATAAAAGATATGGGATTTTGTGAGCCTACTAATAGGTTGATGATCTTAGAATGACTTTCCATAGCAGAGCATTCATTATGAAGAAAACTATGTGTGTATTGTTTCATTTGAAAGAAAAAAGTGTCCAAGTTCATGTTGTTACAAGGTATTGATAATTATAATGAACTAATTAGTAACAGCCTAACTAAACTAACTAACCTAAACTACAATAATCATAGCTGTGTCATCTATAGCAAGTCTATGTATACAACTATAAGCTACCGTGCATAGTAACTAAAATAAATAGTAGAGTAGCTTTACATCACCCCCCCCCCTCCCTCAAGTTAGACTTGGTTAAAAGGCTAACTTGGAATAAATGAACTGCAACTCTCGTGTACCAAGTGCTTTGGTCAGGAGATTTGCAACTTGAGTAATGGATAGAACATGAACAAGTTTAAGAAACCCAGAAGAAATATGGTCGTAAACAAAATGGACATCAATATTGATGTGTTTAGTTTGCTCATGAAGACAAGGATTGGAAGCGATGAGAATGGTAGACCGATTGTCACAATGCAAATGAACAGGAAATGAAATAGGAACATGAATATCTTGTAAAATGAAAGATATGCAAAGAGTTTCCTTAGCTGTTGAAGCCATACTTCTATATTTAGCTTTAGTGGATGTAGAAATGGTAGGTTGTTTCTTAATCTTCTAAGAAACAAGTGCTTTGCCTAAGAAAATACAATATCCAGTAATAGACCATCGATTAAAAACATGAGAACCCCAATCCGAATTAGAAATGCAGTAAGAGAAAGATCATTGTTAGCTGCATAAAACAATCCATGATTGAAAGTGCCTTTGATATACCTTAATAAATGAATTAAAGCATGATGGTAAGGCAACCATGGAGAAGAAAGAACCGAGTAAGGGATTAAACTGAAAAAGAAACATCTGGCCATGTTAATGTAAGAGATAGTAGATGGTTAATCATTCTACGATAAATGGAAGGATCAGATAAAGGATCCCCTGTATCACGAAACAATTTAAGACTAGTGGGAAGAGGAAAAGTGGTTAGCTTTCAACCAGAAAGACTAGCTTCACAAAGAAGGTTGAGAACAAACTTTTGCTGATTGATGAGCAATCTTGCATCTGTTGAAAACAATTTTAAACCAAGAAAAAATTTGGCAATACCCAAATCTTTTATAGTGAAAGTGCGATCAAGTTTGGTTTTTATTTTCATAGCATAACTCCATGCTAAGAAATTATTACCATAAAAAATGATATTCCCTATTAATATACCAAGACTATCTGAACTACTAAAAAACATTGGATTACTAATAGATTGATCTCCATTCAATGCCATGATTAATAGATTTACGTGAAAACTTGTAAATTTGAGAAGTCAAAAGTTACGATGATACCTCGTTATGGATGTCAACCTGCTCTGATACTATGTGAGCTTACTAGTAGGTTAATGATCTTAGAATGACTTTCCATAGCAGATCATTCATTATGAAGCAAATTGTGTATATATTGTATATTTTGAAAGAAAAAAGTGTCTAAGTTCATGTTGTTATTGGTTATTTATAATGATAATGAATTGCTTAGTAATGGCCTAACTAAACTAACTAACCTATAACTACAATAATCACAACTGTATCTTTTATAGCAAGTCTACGTATACAACTATAAGCCACCGTATATAATAACTAAAATAAATAGTAGAGTAGCCTCACAGATTTATGAATTCATTCTATAACAAACATGTCTCTTACAACAAAAATGGGTTGGCGTTGATAACCATTGAAAATAAAATGTTTTATATTAAAAGAACAAAAGTCATATGGAGGGACAGAGAACTACATAAGTTAAAAACAAAATAATAAGAAAATAGAAATGATGTACAAGATGAACACTAAAGAAATGTTACTTAAGAGATATGGTGGACGGGAGTTTTAGTAACAAGAAGCCAAGATGAGCTTAAGAGTGGAATTTCGATGATGCATGATTTTGGATTTGATGAGAGTAGACGAGAGACGAGAATTATTACAAGTGTTTCATAAAGTCATGATTTTTCCTCTAAATGTACTTTTAAATATGGAGAAAGGGAATAGAAGTTGGAATCACAATTTCATTTCAGTTTACTCTCACATACTAAAAATGACATAAGTGCTTGTTTATTAATTCGAAGGCTTTTTTTGGAACAAATGTTGCATTATTTACTATATAGTTGAGTTTATGGTAGATATGCCGAATCAATAAAGGAAATATTGGGTTAACGGAACTGGCTACTAAACTAATAATAGATCATCTTGATATTGCTATGCTACTGGTGAGATTTACGTGTAGATGGTTAGTAGTCTTGTTTATTTGGTAATGAAGAGTCGCCTTATGGACAAGTTTAAGAATCAATTAAACTTATTGCATGTTGTATCGAAATTAATGTTATGGTTAGATCTTGAGAATGTAAATAATTATGACATTGTCACTTCTTGTTTGAGTTAGCACTATAAGAATTTGGTATAATAGAAACCAATTAATATTAGCAGTTTTAAGAAAGTGTTTCAATGGATAATTAGATGCGGCAATTTTTTAAACTATAGTAGTAAGTATAGGTTATAGGGACTTTTTCTAGAAAAATGCTACTATAAGATGGTTAATAGTAGCAGTTTTGGGAAAAAGACGTATTAAATTTGAGCATACAAATAAAGGGACTTCTAGCCATGTCTTCTATCTTTGTCCATTTTTTAGCATTGGTTAGTAAGTCCCAGCCATTGAATATTACTATTTCTATTTATCTCTCATTGGTTATATAGTAAGATATTTTTTATATTTATGCCATATCTTCTCTGTTCATCCATTGATTATGCTTGTTCTCTCTCAATCAACTCTCTCATTTTATATAATGATTTTACACTTTTCGAGCTTTGCCTTCTCTATTTTACGATAATGAAATCAGTAAGTCTTTCATTTTTTGTTGTCGTTTAGCTTTGTTTTCATCTATGATTATGCCTTTGTAATGTTGGTGAAATCTTTTACTAGGTAGCTTTAGTTTTCTTTTAATTTGTTGCTTTTGTTAATCTATCTTAATTTGTAATTTACAAGCCCATGCATTGAAATTATGCTGTTTGTGAATTTCCAAGTTAATTTATGTATATATTACCTGTTTGATAAAATTTCTAGTTCGCTTTTAGGATATATTAATCAAAACTGAGACTTCTCAAAGTTAGCTTTCTCTCTTATATTAATTAAGCTTGCTTTTTTTTTTTATGTGTATATTTGTGTTTTGTTAAGCTGTAAAAATGGGTTTATTATGTTTAGATGTTTATGTGCATGTGACAATGGTATCATCTTCTTCAAATTGCCATTTTTCCATTTTTGCAAGTGTTTATTGATATGTAGTGGAAGAAGTGAGAACTTTTGTTAATTTTTTTTTCTAGCTACAAAGGAGTACCTTGTTAAATGTACATGCTGTGTATAATTAATTTTTTAAATTGCCTATTGAATTTTGGGTCTCCTAGTGTTGATAATGTAGATCACCAATAAGAGTTTATAATTTGTCTTGTGATTAATGTATTAGAAAGCTTTGATTTTAGGAGGGTGCTTTTTGCATCAATGATGAAATACTTGGACCTATAAAAAATTAGTTTCAAGTCATTAGAGATACTTTATTGATGGAATCTTTTCGTTAGCTTATAATGGTCCTTTATATCTTATTTATTGACAAGAATCAACACATAGACTAAGATAGTGCCTCAATGAGTGTTTACTGAGCATCATTATTGATGTCCAATTTTTAATTATGACACTCAAACATACTTATTTTTGAAACAAAAATAGGAACTAATTCTTAGAGTATTTTCTATGGGATTAAATGGATTGCATAAGGACCTTATCCAATAGTCAAATGATACAAGATCTTTCTCATTGTTTACAGGTATGTTCCTCATGTTATTACAATTTTTGGAGTTATTTTTTAAGGAATAGGTTATCATGGGACGACATCGTAAGATGCATAAAGTTTTGATTGAACAAGGTCAAGATGATATTATTGTAATGGAAGAAGACACTGATAAAGTATGTTTTCAATGTATTAAAATATTTAGGTTATCATGTTGACTTAATATATTTGCATGTTGACTTTATATTTATTTTATTAGATAATCCTAGAAGGAAAAGACGAGTTTGCACACACTTAAATGATTTTTAGGATACGCCATCTAATGAGAGAATTATTTACACTTTTAATGAGTCTTCTTAACCCATTGGTATGGAGAGACGACTTCTCATTAAATTTCTTGGTATTGTTATTAAGAAGTTCGCCTTGGCACCCATCAATTTGACATGTTGGCATGAGATGCCAAACTATAATAAAAAATTAACGTGGAGCAAAGTTGAGGTAATATTCTATGGATGATTTACTATTTAAAGTTCCATTAATATTTTTTTTTTACTTTTTCTTTTTCTTTTATGTATTTAGTCGAACTTCTTGATTTTGAAAGAGTAAAAGGAAGCCATAAAGGCATAGGTTCCTTTTTTGAGATTAGAGAATCAAATAGTAACTTTACTTGCTTTTCAACAACAAAACTTACATTAGGGTTCTTTTACTCAAATGCTTATGTCCACAATTGCTCAAGTAATCTCTTAACTTAAAGAATTTATTTATTTATTTTTCCTTTTTGGTACTTTATAAATGTAAAATATTAGAAGAGTGCTTGTTAATTTTTTTCCTTACCTTTTATTGTTTTAGTCCCCAAAGATGGGGTATTGGAAAGAGAAGTTATTGGATTATTCAAAAAGATAAAAAAAAAAAAAATCAATAACCAAGGAGAAAAGAACTCAAATAAATCACAAAATGGTGGTGATACTAGAGATGACTTCGATATAATGGTGAGTACTACTATACTTTTTTATACATATTTTTCATGGTTAAGTAACGTTTTCAATTTACTTATTTATAGTCAATGAGCATGGTCCATTAGTTATCAGGACTATTATATAGATATAAAGAGATGATTATTAGGACTAGTATTATCTTTTATGATTATTTTTGTTTTGTTTGCATTGGATCAATTTAAAGAATGGGATCGGTCAATAGATATGGCATCAACCTTTTAAAGGTTGTATCTACATCTTTAGCTAATGTGATAAAAAAAGTGTTTGGAGATATGTTCCCAAATGAATCTGAGGTATTATATTAATTCATTTTATATTTTTAGATTGAAATAATGCTTATTAAAAAAATTTAGTTGTGATAATAGTTTGAGAACGCTACATGGTTATATTATAAGTTTAATCAAGATATGACATATGACTCTTAATATAGTTAGAGATAATTCTTAAGGATGTTGAAGGAATCGAGACTCTTAATATTGCAAATTGGTTTTTAAGTTACACATACGAGTCTCTAACTTAATAATTAGCTTTGCTTGTCAAACTTGCATGTAAGTGATATTTTTATTTCTCCTCTAATACTATAGCTATCAATAAATATGTGTTAAATTGTTATGTATTTTTATGAAACAAAGTTTTTATATCATGTAATTAAGTGTAGTCAGCTTGTTAGGAGCTTGGAGGACGTGGATGGAATTGATTAGATGTATAGTTATAGGGTAGTTCATTGGATGATCGAGAGTATTGATTGGTATATGATATTGTAATGGAAACAAATATCAAACTCTTTACAATTTACATCTATCTTTAGATTTTAGATGCTGTTATGCAATCATAAGTCATTCTAAAGAATGAAACACTGTAAAGAGTCATATATACTTTTATACTTTGTTTTAAATTGAATAGGATATTTTCTTTAATGGGAAATAAAATTAGATATTACCTCGATAGCAGATTGTTTTCGAGGTATTATTATTTTGATTAATCTATAAATTATTTATGGATGAAAAGGAGTATAGATAGGTGGCAATCTTGGAAGAATATATATACTTTTCATTTCATTTCGATGAGAAAGGAAATAGTGGTAGATTATAATAACTATTATTTTATGTTATTAGTAGTTGTTTTGAATTGACATTAAATGTAGGAAATAGTAATGGATTAAAATAGCTTCTATATTATATTATTAGTGGCAGTTTTAATTTACTTTTATATTAATAATTTTGTAGTTTTCAATAAATGCAATTGTAATATACAAATACATTTACTTTTTAAAACTGTGCTATAGCATTCTTTATACCTATATTAGAAAAAGTGGTGCTAATGTTATTTTGCTACTCTTATATTTACAGTGGTTTTACACCACAGCTAAAAATTTTAGTAGCAACAAAAGGTACCATTAAATATGTGAGATAAAAGATGCTAGAAATCAAAACTCCTGTAGTGTAAGGTGGACATCTATTAATTTTGACTTCAATTTTTGACGAAATTTACTTTGAGATTTCTCTAAGATGATAAATCTGACATAGGTTTTATTTGTGGATATATCCAGTCGATCTCAGTCAACTAAGTTGTGTCAAGAAAAGGATCCATTGACTCCAGATAGAGCAAACGAAGATCGGACAAACTGAAGTACGGATTGTAAAATTGTACAGTATGTGAGTTTAACTGAATGATCCTACAAGTGTATAGTTCTACATGATTTCACTGATTTTTTTACTTGGATTCTTCATAGAATCGTGAATTTATAGTAGATATGTAAACTTTGGTATCGATTAGAACTTATAAATATATTAGTGATGATACACTTTCATTGTGAGATACAAGATTCATTAGACATTACTTGTTATGCGTTAATACATATAGTATGACAATATCGATAAAATTTTGAAATATATAGTAGTGTGTATAAAATAAGGGCCATAGTTGTTTTACAAATTACCCATTTTATTACCATATTGTCAAAATTTTATGGGTGTTAATATGTAGTGCTTATATATGACATTTAATACCTCTGTGAACTTTTTTTCCTCTTTTCTTGTGAATGTACAAATAATTATATATGAAAATGTTGTTAAAAATGATATGAATATGATGTGTTAGTAATGGATGCTTAAAAATATAAAAGAATTATATAATTAAATGTTAAATATTTATTATTATTTTATACAGAAAGTTTCAGTTTGATAAACTACAAGAAAACATAAAATTCATTATTGCTTTTCTAAAGTTAAAATTATTAACAATTTATTACAAACCTACCAAATATAAGAACTTATTGCTTTTGAGAAAATGAGTTAATTTGCTAATAAGTGCTGCAACAAAATCACGAATTCCATTTTAAATAATATATATATATATATACACACACACACATAAATATACACCTGTATGTTATGTACATAAAATCCTTCTTCGCATATTATTTAATTTGCTGGGTTTTTTTGGTGTATGGTTTTTTCAGTATATCTAGTTATCCATTTGCTTTCTCTTTTACTTCTATAATTCCTTATCGTTTGATTCTACCGTTTCTATAATGCGTTTCCACCATATTAATGATGAATCATTTTTTTATCAAAAGTTTTTTTCCATTCCTCCACCAGCTATTATTTTATCTTTTAGTTAGGTACCAATCTATGTTCGAACTCAATAAAAGTCAATTCCTAATATATAGTTTTCTTCTTCTTCTTTTTTTTTTTTTAATGGGTAACATCAGATTTTCTTAATATATAATATACTCTTCTCTCCTAAAATAGTTTAAAAATTTATTGATATTTATATGTTATATAATTTGATGAGTAGTGATAATTATCAATAGTATATAAATATATTTTTATGATAGTGGATCTGTATTTTTATATATTAATATTTATTTACTCTTGATCAAAACACGTAAATTAAAGCATATTCCTCTAAAATGACATCATATCGATGCACGGTTTTGATTCTCTACAACTCTTGCCATTTCTGGCAAAGGGGCAAATGAAAGAAGAACAGGAATCTAGTTTTCCACGTATGTCTTTCCCACTTTGTCTCAAATACAAGCCCATGGTTTTGCGTAATTACTAAGTCCTAAAATAATTATATTCATGTGGTTTCCAGCAGGGCACGCAAACATGATGTATATAATATGGTTTTTTGCTAATTATGTCAGCACGAATTTTTTAAAGTAAATTTAGGGAAGATGTTTCGTGAACGGAGATACTCTTTCGTTTCGTAGAGAACCTTTAAACACAATATAGATTAGTTTGATAGTTTCTTTCCCTCTTAAAAGTGTTTTTTTTTATAAAAGTTTTGATAATACTAATATGCAATATAAATCGATAAATGATATATAAATATTAATAAAATTTTGATATGTAAAAATATAATTAGTATTTTTTTATAAGGTATGTTTTTTTGTATTAAAATATTATTGGTAATTATATACTATTTATTAATTCATATAACATGTTAATACTATTAATTTTTTTTTTTTCTGTTTCTAGATATTTTATGTTTGTTTTCTGACGTACACAAATTGTTGGCCTAAAGGAGTTGATGAATAAATCAATGCATATCAATCATATGAAGTATCGGTTGAATCTCTTTCATAGTGGGAAATGAAGAGTAAATAATGGGAAGGATGTACATGAGAATTTTGGAATAGAATTACATCGTATAATTTCTTAGAATCACCTTTGAATTTGTGTTACGTAAAATCAATGGATTTTGGGATGGATGACTTGTCTAACCTATAAACTTTTTCTCTTTTATGATTTTTATGTTAAAATATTATTAGTTATATGGATCTAAATTATGACATTTGGATTAAGTAATTATCACTTTTAACTTTTAATAATAACTCATAACAAATATAAATGCAACAAATATCAATAAAAGCACTAACAATAATGAAATACAACCATCGTAAACTATCATATACTGATATACATATACCCGATATATATTGGAGATGTGAGACAAATTCAACTAATTAATCAAGTATTGAGCTGAATTAATAGGTTATAAGCTATGCTAAAATAGTTGAATTTTGTTATATATTTATTAGATTGAAGATTATAGGTCAATAATGTATACCTTACATGCATTAGAAATTATAGTGTACCTTATAAGGGGATAGGATATTTTTATTTTTGGGTAATTTTTCTTTTTTCTTTTCTTTTTTTCAATTGTTATACATACAACTTAAAAAAAAAGAAAAATTCAATCTGATCTAGTTCGTTTTGAAGATCAATACTTATACTGTTAGATTACAACGATTCGATATTTCCTTTTAATTCATAAAGAATCTTTATACATTTTTCTAAACTTTTATTCGGGATGCTTATTGGACTTATTCAGATAGAGCAGGTCCATAAAGATGTGGAATACATCACTAGAGTTACACCATATGAAGACTTTGATATATATATATATATATGTATGCATGTATGTATAGATCTGTACGCCGCGGCTAGTAAGTCTAGAAAGACGTGGTTTTGATTGGTAAAATTAGGTCATTTTCATTGATTTGGAGTTTAAAATTACTAAATGATATCAATCGTATTCAAGGTTTCAACATTTGCAAGTAGGCGCACTTTCTAATGATGACTTCATATGCCACATGAAACTGTATAGGTACTACGTGCACCGAATATATCTATTTCCATTAGTAGTGCGCATCGCTGAATCTCCATTACATTCAACAATTTTGAATATACCCAATTTCCATTAGTACTGCTCATAACTTAATCTCCATTACATTCGAATATTTTCAATATTCCATGTCGCCTTTAACAATACCTGCATTTCGTAAATGGGTGTCCTTGAATATTTATTAAATAATCTAAAATAAAAATTTATTATACTTTCTAAAATCAACTATATACTTATACCAAAAATGGACAAATGCATAAAAAAAAATAAAGTTTTCTTTTTTTTTTTTAATCAAATTCATTAATGGCTAAAACCATCCTAACATAATGGATCTTCCAATAGAATTTCTTAAGTTTGAACCTTTCATCCTCTAAGTTATAATGTAGTTGGTGAAAGAAAAAAAAAATGATAGTATATTAAGAATATACTAGTTAACAATTTTCATAATATATTATTATTTTTAAATTTATAATATATTTATATGCAATTATTTAGAAATCGACATCGCAAGTTGCATTATTGTAACTTAGATTCCAGCACGATGAAAATGATGTTGGCTTCAACAATTTCGCTTTTGTATCTTCCAATGTTAGGTAATACGTGGAAAAACGTTAAAGAAAAATCTTATTATTTTATACTAAAAGTTGCATTCCATCGTCATATGGATTTCGACGTATTCTATTTTCTGAACCACACTCAATTTAAAAATAAATAAATAAATACATAGTGACAAGCAGACGATAGTTTAGCCTGTTAAAAGCAAGTCTTCGATCATTTTATGGCTCTTTTAATTTATTAAACAAAATAGGATAACGAGAATCTTACGGACACTTGTTAAAAAATCGAATAAAAATATATTTATTTTTTTCATAAAATATCAATTTTAAAAAATACATACAATTTCCACCCGAAACACTTAAAAAGAGATATTAGTGATCACTTGTTAACGGGATCTTGTGAGCTTTTCTTCTTGTTAATGAATTAGTGGAATCTGGAATCTTGATGTCAATGCGATGCTCGCAAAAGAAACCGATTGGCCTACGTAAGGTGACGCTGTTATTGTTTTCTTGCTGAGCCGCTTTTTTGCCCCTTGACCCCCCATAATGAGACGCATTATAGTATTTTTAAACGTACTTAATTCTTAACACGAAAAGGACCATAAAATATTGTATAAGATCCCACTTTGAATGATAAAAAATGGTAATAATAATCGAAAGGTTAATTTTCCAACGTTAGCTCTTCGAGAATATTTAGTGACAACTTATTGTTTGTTTTGTCCCCTTCCTCTAGTTTCAATTCATCGCGAAATAAAGACGTTCACGCATGTCCGATTTGCCTATTGGTCCAAAGGGGGTAAAAAAAAAAAAAAAAACACTATTATTTCGTTTATAGGTTTTATAATTATCAATTGCAATATTATAAAAAAATTGTTACTGTCTTTCAATAGAATGTAATGGTTACTAGGTTAGCAGCGGTATTTAACCCGAGTCCTAGAAGTGAATGCCATCGGAACATTTGTTAAGGGTGTCTAAAAGAAATTTATTTATCATATTTTACAACATTTTATGCAAAAGCAAATGTAGGAAGAGCTGAAAAGTTTTTTTTTTTGTTTAATTTCTTGATAATTGTATTCGAAACATTTTTTACTTGGCTATACTGGAAAGTGTTAATGAAAAATTAAAAAATCATGCACCAATTACTAGCATTGTAGCATTGTTATTTATCACAAAATGTATTTAAGATTATAACTAATGTTAAACATAGTGTACCATTTTGATACATGTAAAACACACCCTTGAACTGATATTAGATTATGGTTGCACGTTTCATGAGGGCATGTTGCCATCAATATAGAAATCCCCATAATTCAGCGATATGATCACGCTCTTCACTTAAGATAGAGTAGGCCATAATCTTATCCCCATATGTCTTATATATGTAATTAACAATTAAAAAGTAGCTATGAATATATCTTGAAATGATATATTAAAGGCTCTAAACTATGTGGACTCATTTAATTTAAGGAATAGATTGTTTACTTTCCATGAATTTCTATTGCAAAGAATAACTTCCAATTATTTATTTCATACTGTTACATTATTACAGTGTTGGGGAAATAATAGAAGGGCAAAATTACGTGAGAACTTCTGTAGGTTTGAGCTGAAAGTCAATCAAGCCCTTTATGTTTCAATTGAGTCTTTTAATTAAATTGTGTAGCACCATAATTCAATCTAGTACTTTATATTTTATATTTTAAGTGAGTTATTTAAGCCTTCATATTTTATTGTTGTATTGTTAAATAATTCTTTTATTGTATGTTTGATTGACTTTACAATAATAGAATAAAATACTTATTCCTCCTTGAAGAGCTATTAATATTATTTAATTTGATCGATGGAATAACTATTCCACGAAATTCTTATTACTTTAAATAGGAAAACACAATTTCCTTTCAACACAAAAGGAATAGTTATTCCTTTATTTTTTTTTCTTGCATATTTTCATTTTTCTATTAATAAGACCTTAGCTATTAGCCAATTCATGGCCTATAGCAAGGGTACATTAGTATATTTAAATTTTTTTAATTTATTATTAATATTATTTTAAGTACAGTCAAATAAAGTAGCAACAATTACTTCTCTCTTAGTAATTATAATTCTATTGTTACTTTATTTCGTCCCACCAATTAAACATACATATATTATTTCCTTCAGTGTATTAAGGACTTATATGTATGATAATATAAGCATAAAGGACTTAATACAACCTAGTTAAAACAGAAAAGATTTAATTTAATTTTGGTATAAGTATAGATAACTTAAATGATCCAATTAAAATATGGATAACTAGGATTCATTACAAAATAGATCCCAATATATTTATTTCAAATAGAAAGTATTAATATGTTCCATTTTGGTAAAAAGTACCATTACTGTCACCAACACTATTGTATTACCCAAGGGTAGGTCTAAGGGAGGCAGATAGGGGCCAAAGCCCCACTAACCTCGAACAAATGTTATTTTTAAAAAAAAAAAATTTAGACTAGGAAAAAACATATACTAAATATATATTTTAAAGAGCAAAATAAAACAAAAGATTAGATATAGCTTAGTAGTTAGGTATTTGGTTTTGTAAACATGTGATATCGGGTTCAAATTTCATGTGTCATTTTGTTTCTAATAGATGCATTTATTACTTCATGGATGTTCATATTTTTGCATTTATTGAGCTTTTTTCCCCACACTAACCAATAACATTAAATTCATTAATTACAAATAATATTTAACTAAATCAATTTTCTAGCAATAAAACAACCAAATAAAATTATCATAAAAAGAAATAGGATAACATTTATATCAATGTTAATTTGCTCTTTTTTCATTACTCATAATTTCTTAATTTATATATATTTTTTCTAATCTATTTTTGTTAAGAACAAAACTTGCGCAAGTTGTATATACATATATATGATATTGGGTTTGTCCTTAGTAATACCATTACCACTTATTTGCCACTATTATCCTATACTGCTATTGTTATTATCTTGATAACACCATAACCATTGTTGCCATCACCATAACAACGCTATAACCTTGTATCCACCGTTAAACCACCACTACCTCACTTGTTACACCCTATAAAAACACTATCATTGTTAAATCACGGTGGAAGTAAATGGCTATAAATTGATGTTGTTATTGGTTTGATGTTGATGATGGCGGTAGTGATATAATAACCCTAGTGGTGGTGCTAATGCTAGAGTGAGATGTAATAGTGTAAAGTATCAGTGATAGTGGTTAGGTTGTTGTGATGATGCAATGGGGGTAGTGGTGATGCAAGTGTGATAATGGTCAGTAATGATATGATCTAATGGGTTATAGTGGTGGTAAGGGTAATAATGGTGATAGTAGAGTAGCTGTATGAGGATGGTAGGTTAATAGTAGTTGGTTGCTATAAAATAGGGATGGTAGTTGTTGTTGGACAAAAGAAGTATTGTGAGTTGATTCTTGAAAAAGAGAAAGAAAGTTAGGTTAAGGGGTACCGGGGCTAGTCTGGTGTAATCATTCTAATGCCTAAGTCAGTATATAGAAGAGTAAGTAAGTAAGTAAGTGAATGCTAAAAGAGTGTAAAGAGCTCTTACAGTATTGATGTCTCTATATTTATAAATGTTTGTACGATAACTATACTGACAGTAACCTATTGATCATGGGCTGTATGATGGCTTCTTAATTTAAGCACATACTAAAAGACAAGGGGAGTAAGTAATCATGTAGTTAAGATGGGCAGATGCTAAATTGTCTGTGCCATTATTCAAATTTAAAGTACTTGAATGGGTAGGCCAGGCTTTTTAGCCCATCAGATTGGCCAAGCCTAAAGTTTCCTTGATTGTCAAATCAATTCGCATTGTCGACCTTAGCAAGGCAGGTTAGCTCGACAAGTAATATGCCGAGTTGTAATTTAGGGCGAAATTCCACTATCATCATTTTGCCCCCTAACTCCCATAGTCGAGAATTTGAGTATGGGAGTGAATGAGGATATATTCTTCTAATTTTATTCCAACCAGCAAGTAGACAACTTATGCCTGTGCTTTTAAATCATCGCATGGTTACTGGGCTCTCAATTGATGTCTTCGTATTTCTTTCAAATATTCGCTGTAGTGTATTGTGTGAGTTCCTAACTCAAAGGTCATGACTTTTCATTTTTTTTTTCTTACTTATATTTTGCATGTGTACGCAGGACGATCGTCAATTCTATCATTATTACTCTGTACACTTCAGTAATTGTCGACTTTACTATATCCATTGGATTTATGATGATGTACACGTGTCTTCCATCAGTGCTTGGCAATCAAATCACGCCTAAATCCCAATTAATTTTCCTTTGATTCTTGGAGAAGAGGATTGTTTAGGACGATACATATAAAGCCCTTAAGAGAGTTCTTTGCACACTTTCTACTTTGTTCATATAAGTATTCCTTAATCCTTTCTCTCAAAATTGTTTTGTATACAACTTTGAAGCTCTCTCTTCAATTCTACTCTCTTTCAAATTCTCAACATTTCATCATTTCTTTAGGTATGGCTAGGAGTAAAATCCGTTCTACTACTCCAACTCCAAATGATTCTAAGGTTACTCCTTCTCTCGCCTGTAAGATGATTGGTTTGGCTTCAACCTCTAGTAGCTTGGTTGAGAGTGTAATCAAAAGGTGGGAGAAGCTTACTCATATAGAAGCTCTTCCAATAGATGCTTATCTCGATGATAGAGAAGACATGTCAGTTGCTAGGTACTTATATAACAATGTAGTGTACAACATTTACTCACTAGATGGAGTTCAAAAAATTACCATTAGGGCATTGTATCTAGATATAATAAATATTTTGAGGATCTTCCAGTCGAGTGGAAACTTCGTAGGCTTAAGGAAGATGGGAGGGTTTACTTTCTAATTGATTGTGAATTCTATGTGTACGTAAGCTATTTTGAGTTTGGTTTACATTTTCCTTTCACTAGCTTTCAAAAAGATTTCTTCAATTACTTTCGTGTCTCGCTAAGCATGTTTTCTTCTAATACATATAGGATCTTAGTTGCTTTTGAAATAATCTATAAGGAGCTCCAAGTTAAGGCTACCGCACAATTGTTCAGGTTTTTCTTTACCATAAAATGTTAGCTAAATGGGTAAATCTATGCGATAGCAATGTATGGCTGCAAATTCTTGATCGACTTAGAGTCTAAAATTCACAAATAGCATGATAAGTATTTATTAGTTAGGTTGGATGTGGATCTTGACTTATGGACGAAGTGGATGGAATCTATTAGGACGAAGGATATTTAGCTGTTGTCGAATGATGCCGCCGCTACAAAAAAAGATTCAAGATAGGTAGTGTAATAAGATGTTTTACTGGGATGTCAAGAAAACATTGTTCGCCACGAAAAGGGGGAGCCAATATTTTCTAATGAGGAAGGTAGGGCTTGATTTACCCAACGTATAGAGCTGAGTTGTTTGAGGGAAGCCGATCTTCGTGATACAAGAGGGGAGATCCTTTACCTTTGAGCTTTGTTCGGCATGGATTTATAAGTTCTATATTTTTTACTTTTAAGTTGTAATACTTTTTTTTTTTCTACAAACATAGTTGTAGATGACGTGGATCCTAAGAAGTTGTTAGCCTAAGCTAAGGCTAAGAAACAAAAATTAGATCAATATGTTACTAAGGCTACTCCAATTCAAATCGAGGCGAAGAAACATGCCATTAAGGAGTAGGCTGTTTAGAAGAAGAAGAAAGAGACTGCCTATCTTGAGGCTAAACAGATAGCTTAATAGCAATGTGTTCTTGAACCTATCTAAAATAAAATGTTACCCCTAACAGAGAATACTGTAGAGGAGAGACCAATTGGTAAACCTAGTCAAGTTGTTGCTATCAACAATGTAATGGAGATCATTCCATCTAAGGCTATAGAAAACTCAGTAAAGCCAATGTCTTTACCGAGACTTGAAAAGAGGAAAGGAAAAGAACATGCAGGGGAACCCCCATCTAGGAAGAGTAAAGAATTGGATAAAAATGCTATGAAAGCCCTTCGAGATAAAGCTCTTAGCATTGGGTATGTTGAATTTGTCCCTTAAACGGAGAAGAGTTACTACTATGTACCCTATTGGAGTCATACCATTTTGAACACTGATTCTGTACTAAGGGATAGGACAAAGTCCTTAGCCCTACTAAAGGGAATTATTTTGCCAAAGGATAAGGAGATTATAAAGAGAGATGTAGATATGATTGGTGGCAATAACAAAGGTTACATTGCTGCTAAATTGTATGATGTAAGTTTATGAATCGCTATCGCTTGCTTTCGCTTGTATTGTTTGTCAAGTTGTTGACCTTTTGCACTTATTATGCAAATTAACAGTCATGTTTTGATAGCCATTGATGAAGTCAGGGAAGAGATGAGAAAGGTAAGTTTGGTCATCTTTGTATATATATACGATCAAGAGCCAATTAACTAATCACTTTATCCTTTCGGTGCAGCAAGTAGAAGAGGCTTAGAACTCCTCCAAAGCACAAACTATTGTGGCTGAGAATGCAAGGATCAAGGCCAAGATAGAGGTTGAGAAGTTATAAGGTAAACTTGCTGCCAAGTGATTGGTACATTCATTAGTAGCCAACAAAGTGACAAGCTTAAAGGTAAAAAATGACAAGCTTTTTAAAGAGATTGAGGAGTTGAAGGATCAGCTACGTGATAGAAGGGAAAAGTGCTAGAGCCTAAGGCAAACAATTACCTTAATGAGTGAGGAAGAAGATAAGTTGAGGGTTTAAATAAAGAACTCAGAGATTAAGAACTCTAAGCTTGAAGCTTGTGTTACTGAGCTGGGGTAGGCTACTAAGGCCAAACCTTCGATAGAGGAGGTATTATCAATTATCGCTCCAAGCCAACAAATATCAGAAGTTGCTTCGTAAGAAATTTCTAGAGGGGGTTCAACTAACCAGGGAGGAGGTTCTAAAAGTTCACCCTGATTATGAACTCTTGTCTCAATTTCGGCGATGTAGATAATGATGATGGTAATAGCGAAAAAGATGGTTAAGTCAGTGACGAGGAAGAAATGGAAGGTTAAGGGCAAAACAACAATTGCCTGGCCAATTTTGAAACCCTTACACCTGTTGAAGAACTAGCTGCAAAAGAGAGCCCTTATGTATGAAAATAAGCTCTTAGTACTCCAGTTGAGACAACTAATGCTAGCAAAGATCCCAACTTTGCCAAAAATAATGTGGTTAACTAAGACCCTAGCTCCATCAATTCTGTAGAAGAGAATGTCCTTAATCCATAACCTAACCATTGATTCCTTACTAGTGAATATTTCATTTTTTTTTCTTGAATTTTGTCTCAATGCTTATTTAGGTGGGAATGTTGACCTTTTGGTAATTGTAATGAGACCTTCTATTGACATTTCACAGTTTAACTTTGTTGCATTTTTTATTTCGTGTACATTTTACTCGTCTATTTATCCATAGATAAGGATTAGCGAAGTTTGTTAATTATGTAAGATTTGAACTTATTTAGAACGTTAAAGTTCGCTAATCAAACTAATAATACCTGATGAAGGTAATTTTGAGTTTGTTAGCCATATTAGGTTAGAACTTTTTTTTGAAATAGTTAGGCTTGTTTGCCATGTATGATTGAGCTCATTAACCGTTATAAGAAAGAACTTTTATGAGTAATAGTTTGTTTGCCATGTACGCCTGAACTATATCATTCGTTAATTGTGGTTAGATTAGGAATTAACAAGATTGTAAATAGAAATCCATACAATAGATTAGGAAATAAACACTTTACATTAATAGAAACTAGGCTACTGCCTTACATAGTTTTGAGATAGATACCGAATGCAAATACACAAAATTACTGGATAATAAAGAACAACTACTCGAAGTATAGCTTAAGATTCTCTGCATTCCATGCTTGAAGGATAACTTGTCCATCCAACCTTTCTAATTAGTAGGCCACATTTCTTATGACTTCTTAGATCCTCCTAGTTCTCATTGAGTTTCCCTTAATTGTATTGCATACCTATTGCCTCTATCTTCTTGCAAACTAGGTCTCCAGGTTGAAATATCATGTGTTTGACATTTTAATTGTAATATCTTGCTGCCCTATGTTGGTAGGTGATAACCATTGCTCTCAAGATGTCTCATATCTCTTTTATGGTATCCAAATTAGCCATCAGGTCAACTTGATTTGCCATAACATCAAACTTTTATGTATGTAAATTAGGTAGCTCTAATTCAATTGGTAAGACGGCTTTTGATTCAAAAGCCAAGTTAAAAGTAGTTTCCCCTATTAAAGTCCTATGAGCGATCCTTTACCCCTATAAAATATTAGGTAGCTCGTCAAGCCCATTTCTCTTTCTCTTGATAAACTTTTCTCTTTAAGTTGTATAAGATGGTCTTATTGACAACTTTAACTTGTCTGTTTGTCTAGGGATGAGCCATGAAAGTATAGTTTAGTCGAATGTTGCACTTCTCACAGAAAGCTTGAAACTGATCATTGTTGAACTATGGACCATTAGTGATGATTATCATGAAGAGGACTCCAAATCTTGATAAGATAAAGCTAAATACAAATGACTCAACCATCTGCTCGGTGATTTTCACTACTGCCTCGGCTTTTACCTATTTAGTAAAATAATCTATTGCAACTATTATGAATTGCTACTATACAATAGTCTTAGGAAAAGGTCCAAGTATATATAGTCCCTATTAGGCAAAAGGCTAAGGGTTGGTCAAGCTATGTAACTTACTAAAGGGTGCATGGCTCAGAACCTTATGCTTTTGACACTATGGGCATTGCCGTACTGTATTCTTAGCATCCTCTTTTATGGTTAGCTGATAATAGCCAAGCCCCAATAACCAAACATATAAAGTCTGAGCTTTCACATGGTTGCCGCACATTTTTGCATGTAAAAAATAATAAATGAACTTGCTGAGCATCCTTCAATATAAGGCAACAAAGATAAGGTTGAGCAAAGCTACGTTTATATAGGTTATAATCAATCTAGGTATAGTTTGTGGCCTGATATATGAGCCTTCGAGCTTCTATTTGCAGGTAAGACCCCATCCCTCAAATACTCAATAATCAGGTCCATCCATGATTTCTCTTTTGGGTAAGGTCATACCTCATAACCCTATTCCATCACTTCCATACTTTTGTTCAATAGATACTTAATGAAGAGTTTGTCATTCAAATCAAGAAGTGATGTGCTAGCCAATTTTGACAATTTGTTGGCAATAATATTCTGAGCTTTAAGAATCTTCTCAATCGTGAAAGATTGAAACTCTTCCATGAGTGTTCATATAATAGCTAAGTAATTACTCATTACCACCTCTTTCATTGTATAGTGTCCTTTTACTTAATTTACAATCAATTGTGAATCTGAAAAGGCCTCAACTTTCTCGGCTCTAACTTCTATTGCCAACTTTAGCTTAATAATCAACGTTTCATAGTTAGCTTCATCATTGCTTGTCAAAAATATTGAACAGCATTTTAAGGAAATGCTTGACAAGTTACGACATCACTGAAGCTGTGCAATTTAGTAAGAATGCGATAATATTCAAGATGATCTTTCAAGTCTTTCGTTCCATCATATGTCTTAAATGGCAAGCAATTTGACATTCATGTCATAGTATTACTTCTTCCAAAATTTCTAGAGTAAAGGACTTTTCTTAATTGTAAATTGTTGACTAGTTGTAACAGGGGCACTGATATGTAATGGTTTAGCATGGTATGCCTATTGTGGTTTTTTTCCTTTATCCTTTCTTTTAAGTATAGGGGTCAAAGTTTCATGCATCACTTTGACCTACTTTCTTAGCAGTTTAAGCGAATGGACCGAATTATTAGAGTTTTCGGCACTATTGTTTCCGTACTCTTGATTCTTATCAGGTAAACCATGTTTTCGGATGAGATTCAAAATTTCATCGTTCTTCTTAGGAAATTCTTGATTTTTCTTAGCTAGATTACCACACAGTTGTTCTAATCTAGTTAGGTGATCTTCATTAAGATGCATACTCCTCCCTTGAAAACTCTAAGGAGAATTACCAACACTTGCACTTTTGGTTCAGTGTATCTTTCCCATAAGTAAGAAGGTTTAGAACAGATAGCACTAAAATGTTGTTAGACGAAAGTAGTATTATGAGTTGATTCTTGAAAAAAAGAAAGAAAGTTAGACTAAGGGGTGTCGAGGTTAGTCTAATGTAGTTATTTCGATACCAAAGTTATTGTACAGAAGAGTAAGTGAGTAAATAAGTGTCGAGCTTGATTTTTCGGTTTTTTTTTTTATTTAAAATTGATTTCCCATTTTTGATTAATACTAAACCTTAACTCATTTAATATTAATTCTCGACTAAAGAAATTGGGAAATTCTAATTTTTCACTTAAAAATAATTTTGGAGTCACTACCCAACCGAAGTCGGGAAAAGAAAAAAAAATAATAATAAATTAAGTAGATTGATTACGATTTGGCTACCGGTCTTTGATTTCGATTTGAATGAATAATCAGAGGGTTCTGAGTTCGGGGGTTAACCTATTAAACCCTAACGGGTACTACTATCTATTTACCGAAATTATGATTATTTTTCTAATTATAATATTTTTAAAGAAAAAATAAATAAATAAAAAATCAAAAGAAAAAGAACCTAAGTTTCTATAGATTTTATCGTCGCCTCGAAGGTGCCTACGTAGCCGCTAGTCGGGATCAGACGATCGTAATTCTTTCCAAAAACTTTAGTGTATCAATTGATTTATATATATATTACATATAAAATAACAACACTCATGTTATGTTTTTTAGGATTAGTTTTTTTTTTAAGATTCATCACATAGGAAAATTCTAAAAATAAAAATTAATAATAAAAATCCTAAAAAAAATTTCCTATGCTAATATATATATAGACCAATACCAAAAGAATCAATTAAGTTAATATAGGTAACTACTTATAACTATGTTATTAACATAATAATTCAATAATAATATAATAATAACAAGAATCAAACCAGAATTTTGGTGTTCACTACGCAGTGGTTCAGTAAGGAAGTTGTGTTGGTGTCGTGGACAGTTACAAGCGCTGCCATGTTGTGTAGTATTGATTAACGTGAAGTAAACAACAGTGGTGAAGCATTGCGGCATCGTGGAGCGTCCAGCAAGTCGATAGTATAGTGCGTTAGGGATTGTTGCTTGTCGCCAATTTGTGTACTGTAGTTGTGGGCTGATCGATGCTTAGCATGAGAATTGTTTGGATGTTGGGAGTATGGGTTGTGTCTGTTTATGTTGTGCATATGTGTGAATTGGTTTCGCTGGGGTTGAGGTCTATGGCGTTCGATGTTGTGGTGATGGGCGGATGAAGTTAGGGTCGAGATTAGGTTGGGGTCTGGTTCGATTGATGGTGATGGCTGGGTTTGTTAATGTGAGCGCGGATGTTATTGTTGGAGTTAGTTGAAGTTATGCCACTGTTGCTGTTTGTGTACTGTATAAGGTGCAGTGGTTAGTTTATGCTATGTTAGATGCTATTGACTACTGTTCAATTCGCTGTTTGTCGAATGTTGCGTTGCTGATCATAGATGAAGATTTACGGTTCAGGTCATTGGCAGTCAGTGAATGAGGATGGTGTTGTATTGCATATGATCGTCATGGAGACATGGCGTGTTTACTGCTACAAGTTCCAATTAGATGCCGTGGGAGTGACTGTTGCCGTTCATCAATAGTCAGACGATTAGAGCTTTGGATGGCATGTGCTGCTATCGTTGGTCGCGGTTGGTGATCGGTGGTGAGAGAAAGGCGATTTGATCGGGGTCTACTATTGTGTTGTTCATGCACAGTAAAAAGGTGATGGATTGGTTACGGCTGAATGGAGTTATACTGCTGTCTCTTTTCTCATCGTTGGCGTGACATGTATTTATAAACTTGAAACAAATCATATCAAATCAAATCCAATAGAATTTTTTGTATCGACATGAATCTGTTCTGATAAAAATCAAATCATTTATATCGATTTAAAGCCAGTTTGATAAAAATCAAACTAGATTTAAATCTTTTATAACGATTTAAATCCGATTTGATAAAAATCAAATTAGATTTGAATCTCATAAATCTTTATTGCATTAAATTCAAAAAATTTGATAAGATTTAAAATTAAATTTGAATCCTATACGCTCAACCGATTTTTTTGTAAAAATAAAAAGATTGAAATAAAAGACACCTAAGTATCTAATGAGATTCAAACTCAAGACCTCAAATTAAATCCAATTCGATACTTCAATGCTTATCCGTTAAGCCGTTGGCTTGTGTCTTGATTTTTAGTACAACTGAATTACAGTTAAATTACGCGACTTCCTAAAATAATTATTTCAACTAAGTTAAAATTAAAACTATTTGTCCCTAATATAAGTTACTTTCTAAAAATCTACAAAATCTTTATAATTTTTTTCTTTTCTTATATATATATATATATATTTGGTATTTTCATCATTTATCAATTTTTATTATTTTTATCTTTTATTAATTTTTAATAATAATTATTATTATTATTTGTTTTGAATTAGGTCCCTTTTGGTAAAAAATAAAAAAAAAATCAAAATTTAAGATTACGAAGGAGTAAAAATTAGGTGTCTACAATAAGTAAATGCTAAAAGAGTATAGAGAGCTCCTACAATATAGGTGTTTGTTCGATAACTATAGTGACAGATAGCCCGTTTATCATGGACCATGCAATGGCTTCTTAATTTAAGCATGTGTTGAAAGACAAGGAGAGTAGGTAGTTACGTAGTTAAGTTAGGCAAATGCCAAACTATTTACGCCATTATTCAAATTCAAAGTACTTAAATAGGTAGATTGAGATTTTTAGCTCATCAGATTGGCTAATGTTAAACTATTTACACCATTATTCAAATTCAAAGTACTTGAATGGGCATATTAAGATTTCTAGCTCATTAGATTGGTTAGGCCTAATGTTTCCTTAGTCGTCAAATCAGGTTGTATTGCCAACCATGGCAAAGTAAGTCAGCTCGACAGGTAATGTACCAAGCTGTAATCTGGGGAAAAATTCCACTATCATCAATAGAGATGTTGATGATAGTGATACTGATGCCTTTAATGTTGAGGACAGTAACAATAATAATGATGCAACCAATGGCAATACAGGGTGGATGTATGATAATGGTGTATAGAGATAGTAGTAGTAGTGGGCATAGGTAGAAGTGATGCTTAAGCTTATGGACATATTGGTCGTCAATAATGGCAATCATGATAGCAGTAGTGATGGTGGTGATGATAAAAAGGTGCTAGTAGTAGTATTAGTGTGCTAGTGATGATAGTAGTGTGATAGCGGTGACAATAGTGATGCTACGAAAATAGTAATGATGGTAGGAGTTAGTAATGGTGGTTATAGGGTTTACAACAATGATGTTGGAGTAAAAGTAGTGATGTGGCAATGGTAGTAGTGGTAGTGTGAGCAATGGTGTTAGTGTTGCAAGAGAGCTGGTAATGACATCAATAGTAATGATGCAGTATGGTGTAATTATGAAGATTATAAGACTATTACATAATTATAAGACTTATTCACTATCTATAAGGAATAATTAACATCTAATAATTATTTCCTCTAAAAGATACAAAAAAAATGGCTCTCATAGTATTTTTTTAGTCAAGTTTTAAATACATAAAAGAATATATTAATGAATATTATATACCCTCTTTAATGCACAAAACTAAGGCTTTAAATAATCTCTCTTTGAAACGGCCCAGATGTGTTTATGATGATGTACTTGGGGAGTCTATGCTAAAACGGAGCAAGGAAGGTAAAGAAGATGGCATTCGTTTGCATGGGCCTAAAAAAGATGTCAAGAAGAGTAGTAGGAAGTTATCTAATGTTAGGAGGAAGAGAACAGTTAAGGGGAAGCTTGATTTTGAAAAATAGTTGTTCGAAGTTAAAATAGATGAAATTGAGAATTTATGTGCTATAGGCTATAGTGGTTGGCCTTCATTAGCTACCCAGTCACCATGATTTGCTTATCATAGAATTGTCAAGGAATGGGTCAATCCTCGATAGTTAAAGAGCTTCAACGTTACATCTCTAAGTATAGACCCAACATTGTTTTCTTAATGGAAACAAGAAACAGATTTGCTTATATGGAAAGGATTAGAAGAAGAATGAGATTTGAAGGTTATTTCTATATAGAACCGAGAGGGGTGGGTAAAGGTCTTGCTCTTTGGTAGATGAGTGATGTACAGATGGATATTCTTTAATATTAAAAAAATTTGATCAATTCTTCTTTGCGAGTTGACAATGGTAGGAAAATTAGAGTCTTGTGGAGTTACGCCAATCCTATCTTTCTAGATAGACTAAATTTCTAGAACAAACTAACAAGCATTGCAGCCTATATGCATGATTGCTAGATGGTGGTAGGTGACTTAAATGAGGTAGGTCACATGGAAGAAAAGAGTGGAGGTAACATTAGGCCTTTAAGACAAGTTTCTGCTTTCATTGATATGATTTTTGACCATCATTTAATGGATGCTGGTTTCTCTGGTCATAAATTCATGTGGTCAAATGGAAGATTTAGGAATGCTCCTGTTAAGGAGAGGATTGACCGTGCTTTGATTAATCAAGAGTGGTTAGCTAGTTTTTAACTCATGTCACACACCTTATATTGGATTCATTGGATCATCGCCCTTTGTTGATAGAATTATACAAGAAAGACAGAATAGGACCAAAGATTTTTTCGTATGAAGCTAATTAGAAGTTGAAGTGTTGTGAACCATGAACAAGAATAGACAAGGCTAGTCGCTGGATAGGTTTAAGTTTGTAGAAAGCTCGAAAAGGGTTAATGGGGAAAGATACAAAAAGAGTGATAAAGACAAGGGAAACAGTAAGCAAAAACCTAGGAACAACTCCAGAGGAAGTGATGCACCAAAGGAATTTCCGAGGAATCATGACACAATTTGATATGACGCACGAATTTGTTTAATGAGGTTACTTGCTACCTAACCTTGCTTAAGGGAAAGGATAAGAGTGATGCTGAGAGTAAACAAGTAGTGTTTATGAAAGGAAGAAAGTACTCAAGTATATTGAAGGTAATTTGATCTGTTATTGCGACAAGTACAAGGGTATTTATACTCGTAAATTAGGGCAATTTACCTAAAAGGGAAAAGACAATAAGGACACTTCCTAAAGAAGTAATGTACATGATATAAAAGGGTAAAAACGAATATATAAGGAAAATAATTATTAATGCTACGGATTCCACATACGATACTATATACGTGGCGATGCTACATTGGCAAGGTTGTTAAGAGATGCGAACAAAAAGTACGGACAAATGGGCTTATCTGAGCAGGGATGATCTAGTCAGTCTGGATTCTCTATCTCTCGGCTTTTTGGTGAGGATGATACCGAGTGATTGGTTAGCTTGGCATTAGAGTAATCATTAACTCAATATAACACAGAATAATGGGTGGTCATATAGCATGGTATTAAAGGTAACTTAGTAAGGAAGTATTCGGCCTCGGCTTCGGCTTCGATCTTGATAGGGGTTGGTTGGAGCATAAGGATCCATTGTGCCACCCCTCTAGTTCTCGAGCTCGGCTGCGAGTCAGAGGTCTCATAGCTTGATTCCTATAATTGAAGAGTAGTTATTTTAAAATCATTGAGCAAAGTTGGCAACAATGTGATAAACCACCCAATTTACGAGGCATAATGAGCAAGGTAACATGTTGTAAAAGAAAGTTAATTCGGTGGCTTAGAAATAGAAATAGCAATGACAAGAAAAGAATTGAAGAACTCATAGAGTAGATTAGCGAACTACAAGGTACGGAAGCTGCATCATCAGATTTGTATGAAGAAAGGAGGTTAAAGAAGGAACTTAATGAACTTCTTTTGCACGAAGAAGTTTTTTGGCAACAGAGATCTAGAATTAAATGGCTTTAATAGGAGATAGAAACACCAAATTCTTCCATTAAAGTGCTGTTGGAAGAAGGGCAAGGAATAAAGTATACAAAATTATGAATGAGGATGGTGTTTAATCGGAAAATGAAGATGAAATCTCAGAGTTTTTCTTAAAGTTCTACCAAAAGTTGTTTACATCTTAGGGAGCTTGTGAGACAGATGCAGTTATTAATTATATTGAGCCTATTTTAACACGAGCAAAATGATATGCTGGTGAGTGAAGTGTCTGAGGATGAAGTGAAACATGTTATTTTTTAGTTAGGCTTAAATAAAGCTCTAGGTCTAGATGGATTCAACGGTCTCTTCTATCAATTGCATTGGAATTCCATTGGTCCATTCATTATAGAAGTGGTAAGAGATTTCTTTACCTCAAGTATTTTTCCTCAAAAGTTTAATGAGATTGATATCACCCTTATCCCTAAATGTTCTTTCCTTGAAAATGTTTCTCAATTCTATCTTATTAGCTTGTATAATTTTTCTTACAAAATTATTTCAAAAATTTTAGCTAATAGGCTTTAACCTTTCTTGGATTCTATCATCTCACCCTGGACGACTCATTCAAGACAACATTATTATTGCCATGAAATGTTTCACTTTTTGAAAAAAAAAAAAAAAAAGCTTCTAAGAAGTTTAACCATACGCTTAAGCTAGACATGACTAAGGCTTATGATAGAGTAGAATGGTGCTTCCTTGAAAATATCATGAGAAGAACGGGTTTCTATGAAAAATGGATTGCTTAGATTATGAATTGTATTGTTTTTGTATCTTATAATTTGCTTATCAATGGAAAAAGAGTAAGGAGTTTTCAACCTACTAAAGGGATTAGGCAGGGTGATCCCTTTTCATCCTATCTTTTCCTTTTAGTTGTTGACTCTCTTTTGGTTACGATTAAAAAAGAAACATAATGTTGAAATCTTAAAGGGATCAAAATTAGAAGAGGAAGCTCACAGTTGACACATTTATTTTTTACCGATGATTCTCTTTTTTTCATGCATGTTTTTGTTGAGAACATTTCTAGACTAAAAAAGATTTTAGATGATTACTGCATAGCATCTGATTAATTAATCAACTATGAAAAATCATCTTTCTTTTTAGCAAAAACACTAGTGATGCCATGAGATAGGATTGTGTTAGTATTTGGCATATAAATTAGGATAGAAGACTAGGGAAGTACTTAGGCTTACCAACTGAATGGGGAAGATCGAAGGGGGAGGCTTTGGCTTTAATTAAGTTAAGGATTGTCTTGAAACTTCAAGGGTGGAAAAGCCAATTTTTATTTTAGGGAGGTAAAGAGGTTATCATAAAATTTATTGTGTTTGCTATACCTACTTATGGTATGAGTGTGTTCAAGTTTCCTTTGTATTGGCGTAAGGAAATTACCTCTATTATCTCTAAATTTTGGTGGGGAGGGAGTGTTTCAAGGAGAATGATTCATTGGAAAAGATGGGCGATCTAGCCAAACTAAAGAGGGATAGAGGTTTGGGTTTTAGAGACTTAGTTGATTTTAAAAAGTCTCTTCTAGGCAAGTTAGCATGGAGAATTCTAAAAAGACTAGATGATCTTTAGGTAAAAGTGATCAAAAGTATTCAAAAGTATTTATTTTCCAAATGATGATTTCCTATATGCAAAGGAGGGAAGTTACACTTCTTGGTGCTGGTAAAGTATTATAGAAGGAAGAAATCTTATTAAAAGGGATTATTTGTAGCATGTGGGCCAAAGAAACAACGTTTGTATTTTCAAAGATCCCTGGCTTCCTTCCATTTTAGGTTATAAGCTGTCTGATATTCACGTGAGTGTGGATTTGCAAGATTTGCGAGTGTGTGACATGAAGGATGACTCGGGTCTGGGATGGTGTTTGGATAGTGTAAATAATGTTTTAACATCTCAGCAAATCAGGATATCTTTATCTTGTTAAGAATAAAGCTCAATCCTTGCTTGATAAAGCTTCTTCTTCTTTTGTTGTCGACAAATTTCTATGGAAAGTTATTTGGAGATTAAAGGTGATGCCAAAGCTTAAGCACTTTTTGTGGAGAGTGTTCTCGAATGCGATCCATTGTAATTTGAATTTATTCAAAAGAAAGATTCCATATTATCCTCTTTGTTGTTTTTGCTCAAAAGAAGAATCAGTTAAACATATGTTTTTTCATTGTAATTGGACTGATCACATCTGGATGTCCATTTTGTGGTATCATGTTTCTTCATCTTATGTCAACAGGATACAAGATTGGCTCCATTCTTTTGTAAGTTCTCAAAGTATGGAAAAGCAACAATATGAATTTATTCTCAACAAGATTTCAATTATCCTGTGGCAAATTTGGAAGGAACGAAACTCCAAAGTGTTTAATCATTTGAAGCCAAATTCTGCTGCAACAATCCAACGCATTGAAGCTGATATTATTGAGTGTCGTGTGGTATTGTCCGACGTTGCTGTTTGGGAAAAACATGAAGTATCCAGTAGCATCAATTGGTTACCTCTACGTGCAGGTTTTTTCAAATGCAATTGTGATGGCTCATATCTGATTTCCAACAAATCGTCTGGTATAGGAGTGGTGGTTAGAGATTATAAAGGTGGAGTTATTGATGTTGTTGTCAAATCTGTTGTTGCGGATTGTCCCGAAGCAGTTGAAGCTCAAGCTTTGGTTGAAGGAATGAAACTTGCTGCTACAAATGGCTGACACGCTGTAGTTTTTGAATCCGATTGTAGCGCCGTTATGGCAGCTATTTCCCAAACGTCTGAAGGACCATGGCAGATTAAAAAGGATCTAGCTGTTATTAGATCATTGATATCTTTGTTTTTCGTTGTGTCTTTTAATCTTGTTAGTCGTGCCGCTAATTGTCGCGCGGTTTGGATTGCATCTAATGGTAGAAAAGGAAAAAACTTGATTTCTAGGATTTTGCCTATCCCTTCCTCTTTGGTGTTTCTGTTATCTGTTGATTCGGGGTTTTTACCCCTCATTGACTTGTTTCTTATTTTATGATATTTGCATCTTCTTCCAACAAAAAAGAAAAAAAAAAGAAGCTATATCTTGAACAATTTTTTTGAACACCACACTATTGATTACTAGTTTTTTGTTTTTCCTTTAAAAGCATTCTCTCTTATGGTGGATTCTTCAAACATTTTGTGAACTTTGAAATATGTTTCATGATCCGATAAAAGAAAATTCGAATTGTATCGATGAGCCACCATTATCATTATTAGTAATATTTAATTGTAGATCTATGCCAATAGCATACTTTGTATCACAACAAATTGAGTAGAACAACTTTACAGGTCCCATTTAGCGTAAGGAGTGTAGAATTAAAATGGTTCATTGAGGTCATATCGTAGATTCCTATTTTGAATTTCAAAACTGCGATGACCAAAAGCTATAAAATAGGACTTACTTTTCTACACATATTGGAATAAAGTTTCCTTATTTATAGATGTGATTTTTTTTTTTTTAAGGAAAAGATACAAAAAAGTTTTTAATGTCTATCTCTTTTTTCATTTTAGTCTTTAATATTTCAAAAATTTCATTTCAATCTTATTAATATTTTAAAATTTTGTCAAATAAATCATTCTGTTAAATTCCATTAAATTTTCTGTTAATGTGGATATGTGACAGTATATGATTGATTCACATATAATTTTTAAATAAAATATATAAAAATAGGAAAAATGAAAAAATAAAACAAATTCTACAAAATTGAAAAAGCACTTATGTAATGTATATAACAGTTATATATATATAAACACACATACTCATATACTTATTTATATGTTAATACTAAGTTTCAAATAAACAAATAAGGATTAAGAAAATTAAAAAAAAAAATACAAAAACACCAAAATCCAAGGACCCCCTTCCCTTAGGTGATCATATTTCGACCGAAGTAAAGTAGCGAGTCTTACAATCCATGGAGGCCATCCTCTACTAGAGAAGAGGAGGAAGGGTCATGCAATCCTCCTTAGGCGGTGGACCGTCTCCCCTAGGTAATGGGCAATTAACCATAACCATCTAAAATTGAATATATATATATATATAAAAGTGAAACTTAATTGAATTAAGGATTGAGTCAAGCAATCTAATCTCCACTTTATGGGGTTTCAAGTGGCTGTTTTCTTTTTTAAATAAGGCAGCTTAAGGTGGATGCACACCACTTAAGGGAGGTTATGTGGTCTCTTCCTTAAAGGTGAGTGGATACCTTAGGTCACTAGTAGATAGTGACCCATTTCTTTACTTTGGTTGAAGTTTGGCTACCTAAGGTCAAGTAGTGGTAAGATTTCCTCTTTTTTCAAATTTTCCAATTGTTTTCTTTTTTTTTTTCTCAACTTTTCTAAGTTTTACTAAACTATTTAAATATTACTACCTATATATATGTATATAAGTATATATATTACTACATATAATTAATTTTCAAGATTTTTAATTTTTCCTTGATTTTCTAGTAATTTTTCTATTATTATTAATATTTTTATAAATTTTACTTAAATAATGTATATTTATTAATTTATCTAATTAAATTAATTATTTCAACAAATTAGATTGCGTCATGTGTCAGTATTAACGGCAAAATTGAAGAAGGATTGAAGTGAAAATATTTGTAAATATTAAGGTATGAAATGAAAATTTTAAAACGTTAAGAATTAAAATAGAAGAAAAGGTAAATGTTGAAGACTTTTTTTTATACTTTTCCCTTTTCTTTAAGTTCAATTCAATCAGATTCTATTATTTACAGATAAAGATAAAAATAAAAGTATGTTATATATATATAATGTGATTAGAGGAAAAGTTGATTCGATCATTATGTTTATTTTATATATATGAACTCAATTCGTTATTTATTTATTGAAATTATTATTATATTCTAATTCCCACATCACAACAAGTTGACTTAAAAAACTGAGGAAGAAGTCAAGAACTATGCAAAGATGTTTGGATTTGAATAAAGCTTAATCTTGATTCACCTAGCATCAGATTCAACTTAAAATTAAAAAATTTAGTGATACTTGGGGTATTTTAGTCATTTTAATCATCATTGACATGTTAACCTATTACCCCTCCTTTATTATTTTTTTTTTCCCCAAAACGCAAGAGATCGCAACCATTACTTCTATATAAGAACATCATTTCCACAAGTACACATCTCATTCCTTCCAAATATTAATGTCTTCCACCCATACTTATTCCCAAATATTCCCATTTTTCCCTTTTAATCATCTTGGATTCCATATTCCAAATTCCTTTTTCTCTCGAGAATATTCAATCCAAATCCCATAGCACCATACTAATAATACTAAGAAAACTACTCCAAAATAGCTAACCTTAGCAACCTTCCAATTGTGTTACGAAGAACTAGAAATGCTAGAATTCAGAACCAGGAAGAAGAAATCCTTGATTTTTCCCAATTAATTGTTACTTCCACAAGCTTTTTCAATTTCCCAATCTTGTGTAGTAAAAGTCATGTTGGTATTTGTAATTAAAATTAAGAACAAAGTTTCATCATCCAAATTACAACAAAACTTCCCTCTAGAAAAGCTATCCTTCTGGTTTGCCCCAACAACACGTCCTCCTGGACTAGTATTCCAATCTGATCCTTAAAACTAGACATATAAAAAAACATTCTTAATCTCATTACTCAGTCATTTTTCGCGTTATTTTTCGTTAACTAATGGCTTTATATGCTCGTAACACGAATATGTCACATGGTTTGGATTATTTTAACATGTTGGATCCATTCAAGTTTAACTTGGGAGGTTTTAATGGTGTATTGAGAGGAGGGTCTTCTCAATCACTAGTGCTAGACAATGATAAGAGGGAGCTTGCTAAGGCTCCGGAGAAAGGCGGGTCGAAGACAGTAGCGTCGGAGGAGAAGGCTTTGGCTGCTCTTAAAAGCCATAGTGAGGCTGAGAGGAGGAGGAGAGAAAGAATCAATTCTCATCTTAGTACTCTTCGTGGCCTTATCCCTTGCACCGAAAAGGTATGCACAATTTTAATTTAATTTAGGTTGTCTTTAGATTTTATAATTTAGACATCTTTTTAATCATGGGATGTTAGTCACGAATCAATACTAGGTTTCCAATTTTTAGGATTTCAAATTTATTTTCATGCTGATTCCTGATAGAGTTGTTTCGATATCAGTGTCCTTAATTAATCATCAAATTTCATTCTGTAGTGTGAAATTTTTGACATGCAACAAAAATTTTCCCCATTGACATAAGACTATATCTTAATTGGCCAATTATATACTATATGCTTAACATATGGGGTAAAAAAAAAACATGAAAAGCCGTATGCTTAGTTGACCTTTACACGGCTTACTTTTCCTTCAACCAATCCAAGATAGCGAGTTTAATGATACGAGGATGCTTTCTTGTCAGTAAAATGAGCAAGTTCTCATAATTATACCTGACTTCGAAAATTCTTTAAAATTAAAATAAAAAATTATTCTGCTCGATTTGGATGCGTATATCCACGTAGAATCAATATGGTATCCCTTACTACTGATGAAAATATATTGGCAATGATAAATGGGAACAGAACTTAAATAAGCTTGTTTGATACTCATCCAGCAAAGTCAAAGGCCATATGGTTTCTCATAGGAATAGCCTCTCTTATCTTCGGATGTCCAAATCTCAACTAGGGTAAATTACTAGGACATGTTCTTTTTTTATACAAATGAAAGCAACATCGCTAGTTAAATTATTATAGTTTGTGCTGTCATACCTAATGTCGATGTCAATGTAGGGCTGATGTCGATAATTATTTATGTGATAACTAGCATTTGCGTTTGGCAATTTGCCAATTGTTGCATGGATCTGTCAAGAGGGCAAGCTTATTTTATCTTAATTATTAATTTGAGTTTAAGATGGGATTTGTTCACCTGTTATCAGCAATCTTATTATGCAATTATTTTTATGTTTAATTCCATAACTTGTGAACATAAAACAAGTCAACCACATCACCCCTAAGAAAAAAAAAAAAAAAATTATGTAGGATCTAATTGTATATAGAAAGCAACTTAGCTTCCTCAAGTGTTTTTGGCTCATAGGAAAAATATAGCCTGCATTTCGTTTAATTTTTCATGTACCATTAGATATCCTAGAAGATAAAAAATTAACGGGTTGCACTTAAAATAAGGATAATTGGATATACATATCTATTTCTCGTATGAGTTAGCTTTGTTGAGCCAGTAAAAAATTGACCATTTGTTATTTAATATATGAAGGAAATCTCTATGTGTTTCGTTTATTTATTGTCTTAATCTCATTTCTATTTGATTTTTTCTATTTTGTATCTATTTTATACAAATTTTATATCTGTTATGTATATTTATCCTTTTTACATGTGGGTATTTTTGTATTCAAACAAGGCTTCAAAACTAACCATTTTACGACCTGTTTGGATTGTGTTTTTTTTTTTTGCCTATATTTAATTTATATCTGTTTGAAATTTGGTATTTGAAAAACTGTGTTATTTTTTTTTATTTTATAATTATGACGAATATGGTGATTAAAGAGTTAGAATTAGGAAATAAAAATTCGCGTACTTTTAAGAAAAAATTTTTGAAAAAAAAATATATTTTATACATTGAAAATGATAATTTTAATTAGTATTTTTGAAAAAAACATATTTCTGTTTTTTTGATATCTTATTCTTCCTAAATATAAAGATTCAAATATATAAGAATAAAATTCTAATAAAATATAAAACCGACGAATTAAATGGAGCCTTAATGGATTCTTTCTCTTGATAGATGGACAAGGCGACATTGCTTGCTGAAGTAATCAGCCAAGTTAAAGAGCTCAAGAAGAATGCAACAGAAGCTAGCAAAGGCCTTCTCATTCCAATGGATACCGATGATGTAATAGTCGAGCCATGTACCAATAAATCTGGGGAAGGAGGTTTGTTGTTCACAGCATCAATTTGCTGCAACTTTCGCCCTGAATTGCTATCCGATCTCCGACAAGCTCTCGAATCTCTTCGATTGAAGATTGTTAAGTCCGAAATTTCGACATTGGAAGATCGCTTGAAAAGCACACTTGTTTTCAGTACCCAGATGAATAACTTGCCGAGTGATGCCGAGTCCCAACAACGCGTCACGAGTTCTGTTTACCACGCACTCAAATCTGTCCTGGAAAAGAGTTTAGAATCTGCAGATTATTCATTGGGAGCAATTGCGCCTTGCAAGCGGCGTCGGATTTCGTCGTTTGAGTCCTTGAGCTCGTCTTCCTGAGAAGTTGAGATTCTCCTGATGGATAGGTTATGCTACGTAACATTACTAGATTATGGATTTTGGCAAACACATTTTCTTGATAGAAAGGCTTTAGTTTGTTTATTTAATCTAATGAATTGCATGTCTTTTATATTACATTACCTAGTTGCAAAATCAGGCTATAGAGTGAAGATTGAAATTTAATTTTTGTAATTCAATTTTTCAATCGACAAAGCCACTAGTTGTATTTTTCCTAATTTTCATGATCTTATTAGTAAGCATTGTATAAAATATTGGCCTCTTTTTTTTACAATTTTCCTTTATTCCTTTTTCTTGATGAATTTTTTTTTTCCTTTTTATAGTTGTTTTGCTGATTGAAATGAAAATTTTAGAAATTTGGAAGAATAATATGAAATTGAAGAGCAAAGAAACTTCCATTAATTTCACAAAAATGTTATGGTTTTTAAAAGCTGGAAAAGATAACAACCCACCAAAAAAATGGACCTTAGATTATGCCATAAAAATAAAATGTGAATAATAATTGAAAAAAAAATGAAAACTATTTAGACACGATCAATTAAGTAACAATGATACCGAATTTTCTATGGTAACGCTAACAATATAGTGTTAGGAGGTCAGCAGGTTACATTCTTTCTCTCTTTTTCCCATTTAATTATCCTCTTAACTTGTTGTTCAAGTTATGTATTATGCTATTTTAATAAAAATAATGGTGTAAATTTAGTTTTAGTAAATATATGGAGTAAATTTGATAGCATTATGATAACACTATTGTAGAAATCCCTAATAGTGTTAGTAATCCTAAATACATCATCTAGCACTCCTTATTTAGGAGCCACAAACACTAATTTTTGTCCTCAAACCTTTAAACTCGCTGATCGACGGTGGCTTTGTGAATACATCTGCAACTTAGTTTTTTGTTTTGTAGTAAACATGAATAGTAGCTCCATCTTAACTCGATCGAGATATAATCACCATTGTCTATCTTAATTTTAGTGATATTTTGTTGGCCTCAAATTTGTAAAAAAATTCCTTATCATTAGTATGTGGCTGGTGTAATTGCTATCAATTAGCTAGCTTTCACTTGATTCACTACTTGAGAAGCATGTAGCTATGAATAGTTGATCCACTTCCTCATGATTAACAATATGTGCTTCTTCATTTGTCTTCTTCTCTTTGTGTGTTTTAATCTATGCTAAGGTGGGATTGTTTGGAAGAGTAAGAATTTCATAATGTTCTCCCATTGCTTCCCAATGATATAAAGCTTCCAAGTATGCCTACATATGTACTGCCCATATCTAATAGTTATCCCCTTCAAATATCGGTGTAGCAATTGAGGAAAAATTAGATTTAGCCTCCATGACAATGTAATATGCACACAAGTCCCTTAAGAAGAATGCTTTAGTATTGTCGTCTCTAAGTTCTTGCCGGTAGATGTTTGGGCTTTGCACGTGAGAGGCTTGCAACACAACATACAGGGAGGAGACACTAAGGGGTTATCTAGCATAGTCACTCCGATACTTAAGTTAGCAATGGGGCTTTTGAGAGTAGGAAGTAAGCTAGAATGATATGCAAGCTTGATGTGTAAAGTCTAGAGATATTTACCATTGAGTAGTGATCCGATATTTATAATGGAGTGGAGTTGACGGTTGAAGGTTAGTTAATGGGAGAGATCTTCTCTTGCAAGTATAGGAGAGTAGGGTTGTTATGCCCGACGTATTTTACTTATTTAGAACGTGGTTGTTTCATCCTTATCTTGTGCATTCTAGTTGTTGCAGGGCTTGGTTAATACAGGCCTAGGACTTAGGCCCATAGGGGCATGCCTTAGGCTACAAGATACATTAGATCTGGTCGAGCCTGAGGGGCCCATGTCCAAAGTGCCCTGTCAACACATATGCTCCCACAGTCTTAATGCTGAAGTGAAGGCAAGGAGAAGGGATACATGAGCTGCTCAGGTGTGACCGATCTGACATACAAGAGTTCGACATGGCTACGATGCCGACATGGTAAGACTGTAGGTTTAGGTTGGAAGCTAGTTGAGATGAGGATGTCTAAGGTAGTGGATACCCAGGCTAAAAATGTTTGAGGTGGTATGGACCGAAGTTGTCAATAGTTGTTCCGAAGCGGAGTGTTGAAGACTTGGCACTTAGATATGGCTAGGAGATTAATGTTGCAGAGACTGTAGAGAGGTATTTTCGGTACCCAATCTTTGATCTCTTCCTCAGCATGAAGAAAGCTGTGGTAAAGAAATGGGCCGAAAGTATAGGTTTGTTCTTTATGCTTGTCTATTGTGCTAATGTTTTTAGTGCTTCGTTTGGTGCCTGTAGGATAGGAAGGCCTCCTTAGCCGTGCTGGTCACAGCGGTGTTTTATGAATGATAGTAGTAGTTCCTTTTGTTATCTTCTTCTTTTCCTTCTCTAACTTTCAATTGAATTTTTTGTAGGCAAAAATTTGGCTATAAGGATGTGTTGTCCTTCTATGGACAAGTTGATGAGCCCACACTAGGTAAGAACTAAGGCAGACCCACTGAAGGTCAAGGTAGTTTAGCTGAAGCTAGGGCCTAAGGAGATTAGTAGGGTACGATCGAGGTCTGTTCCTCAAGGGATTCCCATCGGCAATCAAGATGAGCCTGTGGATGCAGAGCCTTTGGGTATGGCTTTGCTCGTTCCTGCCTTCGCCCCTTATACCAAGCCAATTGTTGTAGGTGGTGAAGGAGACAAGATAGAGGGGCCCGATGTTCAGAAGCACTCCCTTCTGAGGGCGAGGGAGGAAGAAATTATCGAAGGGGCTACCCTTTCTCCAGTGGCTAGCTAGAAGTGCAAGGCTCCCAAGACGACTAGGGAGCTAGGTACTAGAGTAAAGAAGCAGAGGCCCCCGGTGAGGACACCTTTGAGTAGGGGGAAATGGAATGAGTGGCCGATGGCTTATCTCTATCAGAGTGTCGACGACATAGGGGATGAATTTTTTGAAGTCCTAAACAATTCTAGGCTGATGGAGATATAGCTGGACTCATTTTAAGAAGTGTTGTACACCTCTTAGGATGAAGAGTTTTTTAGCGGAGCCTTCAAGATGGAGATGAAGAGAGCTAGGGGGGAAGCTCCTGAGGCCTAAGTGTGAGGTCCATGCTAATGATCTAATGTTGCGGTACTAGATACTCAGCTACCAAGCTTCTATGGGGTCTTATACCCTTGGTGACTGGGCTATCCTTAAGGGGCTCTTAAAGGAAGGTAGGGACAACCCCCTGGAGATAGTTGGCCACTTGAGCACATTGATGCAATAGGTAAGTCTTTCTTACTCCTGTGTTGATATGTTTTGTAATGTTGTGTTTTATTCGTCATGGCATTAATGGTAGCCTTCTTTTTCAATTTGTAGTACTATAGCCAGGTGTTGCTTTAACTGAATAGATTTGATGCCGCCCAGAAAGAGGTAAAGAGCATTAGGGAGGCATTATGCATGTTGTGAACTGAGGCCAAGAATAGATAAGGCCAGTTGCTAGATGAGTTCAAGTTTGCAGAAAGTTTAAAAATGATTAATGGGGAAATGTGCGAAAGGGTAAAAATGAAGAATGAAACAGTAAGTAAAACCAACGAATAGCTTCAGAGGATATGACACACCAATGGAACTTCCAAGGACTCACGACTCAATTTGATTATGTACGAATTGGTCCGGTAAGATTACTTGCCACCTAACCTTGCTTAAAGGAAAGGATAAGAGTGATACTGAGAGTAAACAAATAGTGTTTATGCAAGGAAGAAAAAGTACTTAAAGAGTGTATTAAGAATGATTTGATGTTGTCACAGTTACAAATACGAGTATATTTATACCCATAAGTTAGAGCAACCTGCCTGAAAAGGAAAAGACAAAAAGAGCATTTCTTAAAGAAGTAATGTACAAGATATAAAAGAGTAAAAATAAATATATAAGAAAAACAATAATTGATGCAACGAATTCTGCATATGATATTGTACATGTAGTAATGCTACATTGGTAAGGTCGTTAGAAGATGTGGACAAAAAGTGCGAATAGATGGGCTTGTCTGAGTAGGGATGGCTTAGTTAGTTCAGACTCTCTCTCTCAGCTTCTTGGCAAGGAAGATGCCGAGTAATTGGTCGGTTTGGCATTAGAGAGTAATCATCAACTCGGTATACTGTAGAAAAATGGGTAGTCATACAGCATGGCATGAAGGGTGACTTGGTAAGGAAATACTTGGCTTTGCTAGGGGTTGGTTGGAATAGAAAGATTTGTCATACCAGCCCTTTTAATCCCTGGGCTCAATTGCGGGTCAGAGGTTCGGTAGCCGGATTCCCATTAGTACCGGCATGAGAAGTACTTATGGGAGGTAGAGACTTCTACTAATAAATATTTAAGAAAATTCTGTAAGGCTAACAAGCACCTGCATAGCTCTCATATACAGGTGGTGGGATATCAAGTGAGGCTTAAGGATACAAAGTAGGAGTGGGAAAATGTTGAGAAAGCAGCTAAGAAGGCTAATGACCTGAAGGCTCAGCTGTCGGATGAGCAAAGGACTAAGGCTTGCCTCTCTTAGAGGCTGGATGAGGAGGCTAAAGCCAAGGCCTGACTCAAAAAGGAGAATGTCGAGTTAAGGGCATTGGCGGCAAGGTTGTAAATTGAGTCAGCGATGAAAGCGTCTAAGTGCGAAAGTGCTAAAGCTATTCTGTTGGAGCTAGTTCATTTGAAGGTTAGATTAGACCAACAGGTTTAAGAGTTATGAGAGAAAGTTTTGGAGATGGGGGAGATTAACTCTAAAATGGAGACTGGAGAGGTCCTTAACAATGCCGCCGCTAAGAAGGTGGTTGCTAACTATCAGAAGACTGAGGAGTGGTTGGATGAGCTAGGAGACCTAACCATGAACTCTGTGTGCTATATGAGGAAGGAGGTTCTCTCCCATTATTCGAACCTTGATCTAAGCTTCCTCTACTATTTGGATTCTTTGACCTTCAACGAGAAAAGGGAAGCCTTGGTGAGTGAGAGAGAGGTTGCCTAAGTGACCTTTGATGATCCAGGCACTCCTTCTACTATAGGGGTTGGGCAAGGTGCTTCTACATCCACTTTTACCCTAACAACCTAGCAAGAGGCCTCTCCCAAAGCAATTCCTCAAGATAATCTATCTCTAGGCAATCCTTCTATTGCTCCTGGTACGCATCCCTTAGGCCTCACTCCAAGTTAAGGCCTGCTGCCTAAAGCATTGATGGATCAATGCTTCGAACGAGTTACCGGAGTTAGCTGATTCGAGGAATTAGCACACGCATGTTTCTCTCATTTTTTTTTTTTTTTGTTTTTTGAAACATGTGTAAATTGGGCCAGGATGTTGATTTTTATTTTGTAATTCAACAATTAATGAATGAATAGATGAATATTTTGAAACGTCCTCTCTATATACCTACTTTCTTTTTTACCTTTGAATATATTTGCATAAGAATTCCTTTGCGCAAGGGGAGTTTGCCTTTGCCAAGGTTAACTGTTGGGGGTTAGGTTGGTGATGTTCCGACCTACTTGGTATGGGGGAGTTCCTTTATGCTAGGGGTGTTTCCCCTTATTAAGGTTAGTCAGGGGGTGGGTACAGTGCTCAAGTCGGTGGTGTTCCAACCTGCCCAATAGAGGGGAGTTCCTTTGTGCAAGGAGTGTTTCCCTTTGCTGAGGTTACTCAAAGGGGAGTCAGGTCGGTGGCATTCCAACCTTCCTGATGGAGGGGAGTTCCTTTATGAAAGTGGTGTTTCCTCTTACCAAGGTTACCCAAGGGGGAGTCAAATCGGTAGCTTTCCAACTTGCCGGATGGATGATCCATATGCCTATTTGAAGGCTCGAATGGCAATAGAAAAAGGGGAGTGAGAGAGAGATAGATAATCAATTATAAAACAACTTTTTTATTTCATCATTCTAGAAAAAATGTACATGATAGAATGCTAATCAAAATAAAGCCGAAGATTATTAGCATTCTATATGCGTGGGATGAGCTTGCCATCCAATCTTTCCAGTTTGTATGCTCTATTGCTCAATCTTTCCTTGATTCTGACTAGGTCTTCTTAATGGGGGGCTAGCTTGCCCTACCTTTCTCGCGAACCTGTAGCTTTTAGTTTTCGGCATACTAGGCTGCTAACCTTAAACTCTTTGTGTCTGACCTTTTGATCGTAATACTGGGTAGCTTGATGTTAGTATGTGGTTACCTCAGTAATAGTAAGGTCTTTGATTTCCTTAATGGTGTTGATGCTAGCTTGCAACAATGATTCGTTAAGGGTAGCGTCGAAACTTCGAGTTTGGATATTAGGAAGCTCAAGGTCGATGGGGAGGACTGCTTTTGATCCAAACGCAAGGTGAAAGGGGGTCTCGACCATAGAAGTGCGATGGGTGATCTTATACCCCTACAAGATATTAGGCAGTTCGTTAACCTAGGCATCTTGAGATTAGTCTATGTACTTCTTCAAGCTATCCAAAATGATCTGATTGGTTACCTTTACTTGTCCGTTTGATTAAGGGTGAGCAACCGAGGTGAAGTTTGGGGTGATGCGGTGGTTAGCACAGAACTCCTTGAACTTGAGGTTATCAAATTGTCGACCGTTGTCTATGATGAGAGCATAGGGGACCACGAACTAGGAGAGAATGTTGTTTCTAATGAAAGATTCAACACTTATCTCTACAATCCTGGCCATCGCCTTAGCCTCTGCCCACTTTGTAAAGTAATTAATAGCAACAATTATGAACTGTTGTCCTTCTAAAGCTTTCAAGAAGGCACCAAGGATATCAATCCCCTATTGCATGAATGGCCATGGGCTTGTTAAGGGTTGGAGGTTGGTGCTAAGCACACGATTGATTAGGGTATGCTTTTGGCACTGCGGGCACTTTTAGGCTTCAGCTTTGGTGTCCTACCTTATAGTGGGCCAGTAACATCCCAGCTATAGCATCTGGAGGTAGAAGGCTTGGGACTAAATGTAATTGCTGTATACTTTAGCGTGTAGCTCTTCCATGATACGCAGCCCTTCCCTTTCTCAAAAGCATTGGAGTAGGGGGAGGCTGACTCTACTGCGATATGAGACACCATTGATCAACGTATAGTTGGTGGCGTAATACTGGAGCTTCTTTGCCTCCCTCTTGTCTTTTAGGAGCGTGCTATACTTCAAGTAACTCTAGATAAGATCTATCAAGCTCGACTCTAGTGTTATTGTGGTTAGTTCCAAAACTCGCGTCGAGTCTAGAGTTATACTTTTTTCTAGTAGGTACTCTATGAAGATTTTACTATCCTTCACCTCGGGCTTCTGTATGTTAGTGGAGGCAAGCTTGGAAAGCTAATTTGTTGTTGAATTCTCCAGTTGGGGGATCTTTTTAACGTCCTACAAAGGGAATTCTATGAAGAAGCTCTTTACTTTTTTCAAGGTACCTAACCATAGTGTTGTCCTTGGGCCCATATTCACCTCGAACTTATTGGACGATGAGCATGGAGTTTAAGAAGATTCAAAAATGTTTGGCACCGATCTCCTTGGCTAACTTAAGATTGGCGATGAGTGCTTCGTATTCGGATTCGTTGTTGCTGGAATCAAATACGAACTTGAGGGCGTAGTAGATGGTGACCTTATGCAAAACAGTAAGAATAAGGCCTATGCTTCCACCACTCAAGGTAGATGATCCATCGACGTGGAGAGTTCACACCAGTTTATCATAGCCTAGTAGTGCTTCCTCCTCTCCTGTATATTTTACTACGAAGTCAGCCAGTACCTGTACCTTATAGGCCATTTGTGGCTGATGCTGGATTTCGTATGCACTCAATTCTATTGCATACTTCATCATCCATCCAAATACGTTGGGTTTCTACAACATGATGCGCAGTGGTTGATTCGTGAGTATGATTACTTGGTGTGCCTAGAAGTAAGGCCTCAATCGTTGGGCTGTGATGATGACGACTAAGGAAAATTTTTTTGCCCGTGTGTACCTGACCTTAGGCCCATGCAATATATAGCTAACGTAATAAACTGGTATGTGCTCTCTTCCCTCTGCTTGGACCAATACAGAAGAGAGTGCTCGATCGCTTACAGCTAGGCACAAAAAGAGATCCTCCCCATGGATAGGCTTGGAGAGGATTAGCGGGTGTGTAAAGAAGTTTTCGAGCTGCTGAAAGGTAGTGGTATACTCTAGAGTCCATTCAAAACCCTTTGGGTTTTTCAAGATTTTGAAGAACTCAGCACATTTGTTAGCGCTCTTTGAGATAAATCTGCTTAAGGTAGCCACCATGCCAATGAGCTTTTGTACATCTCAGACTGAAGTTAAAGGCTTCATTGCCTTGATGGTAGTGATCTTCTCGAGGTTAGCTTCGATACCTCTCTGTGTGACTAGAAATCAGCTTCATGTCATATGTATGCATTTGGTCGAACGCTTCTTAAAGATCCTTAACATGATCAACTGGCTTCTGACTCTTGACAATCATGTCATTGACGTATACCTCCATATTACGCTCAATCCGGGGCTTAAATAGTTTTGTCACCATTCATTGGTACGTAGCCGCAATGTTTTTCAGTCCAAATGGCATTATGATGTAGCAATACGTGCCGTAATTCATGAAAAAAGAGGTATAGACTCCGTCCTTCCAGTCCATTTTGATCTTGTTATGCCTTGAGAAGGCATCTATAAAACTCAACAAGGCATGTCTCGATGTAGAATCGACAAGCTGATCAATCTTTAGGAGAGGGAAATAGTCTTTAGGGTAGACTTTATTGAGGTCAGTGTAATCAATGCACATTCGCCACTTTCCATTCTTCTTTACCAATACCACGTTAGCTAGCCATGTTAAGTACTTTTCCTCCTTCGCGAAGCTGACCATAAGCAAATTTTGCACTTCCTCTTCGATTACGGTCTACCTTTCTAGAGTGAAATACCTCTTCTTTTGTTTGATAGGTCATGCTGTGGTGTCAATGTTGAGGCTGAGGGTAGCTAGGTCGGGTGAAATTCCTAGCATGTTTGATGCCGACTAGACAAACCTATCTAATTTTTCCCACACAAAGGCGATGATTTTGTCCTTCACCTTAACTGGAGTCTCACTCTTGAATTTTGTAGTTTGCTCAGGTGAGGTTTCGATTTGGATGTCTTTTGTTTTCTCTCCAAGCTCGCCCCTCTTTGTCGACCTCTCCTATGGGCCTGTTTCTAGGGCAAAGATGCAATCCCCTTTGGCCACCCTGACATATAGCTCTTATGAGAGTTTTTGATCATATTTGCATACTTCCACCTTAGTTAAGGTTGGAAATTTAGCCTTCAGATGAAGGGAGGATGTGATCACCCTAAACATATTTAGGCTTGGTCTTCCTAAGAGCACGCTGTAGGGGGAAGGGCAATCAATCACAATGAACTTTACGAGTTATTGTGCTATGTGGTTGTCATCACCAAGTTCAATATCTAATGTGATGATACTCTTGGCTTAAACTGTACTTTCGTTGAAGCCGATTAGATTATGGTGGTACGGCTTCATTTTTACTAATAGCTTCTTCTTCATCTTCTTGTATGTATGGAGGAAGAGTATGTCAGTGGAGCTGCTAGTGTCTACCATAATTTTTAGGACCTTAAATTTTGAGATCCTCACCCTTATCACTAAGGCGTCTTAATGGGATGTATCGACCCCTTTAAGGTCTTCGTCGAAGAAGGAGATGGAAGTGTCTAGCTTCTGTCTCTTCTCCCTTACGGTTAGCATCTCTAATGGGTCATTAACTGAGTTGCTAGTGCTCAGCTGGCTCCCAGGGTGTGGTCTCGTCCTGTTTACGTTTATGATACCATTGGGGGCATGATCATTGCAGCAGTCATTATGTTGCTCGGTGTAGGCATTTTCGGTTCGTCGCCTTCGAGTTGCCTTATCTCTATCATCATTAGAACAGTCATTGTTCCTCCAATAGGCTACATATGCATTAAAGAAACCGTGTCGAATGCCATATTTGAGGGCATTCTTCAATTGGAAGCACTCGTTGGTTGTGTAGCCATGGTCTTCGTGGAACTGATAGTATTTATCACAATTTTGATGACTAGGGTTTCCTTGCATTTTTTACGACGACTAGAGCAAATTTCGGTGTTTCACTTTGGAATAGACTTAAGTAATGGGTTTATTCAGGGGTGTGTACTAGGTGTAAATAGGAGGGAGGAACAGGTTGTGCTTAGCTAGGTGCTTCTTCTTCCTAGAGCTCTCCCCCTTTAGTACGCTCGGCATCCTACCATTGAAGTAATCCTTTATGGACAATTTTTCTTTATCTTGCTTTCCGCCCAACCTTTCTCGATTGGCGTTGTGCTTGGTACGAATGTTATCTTCCTGATCGATGTACTTCTAAGCTTTGATCTAGAAGTTGGCCAGGGTCTTTAGCTTGCTCTTTGCAAGCGATTGGAAGAAATCTCCCAAAGGTCAGATGCCGAGTTAGGTAGCATAGACAGCAACTCCTTCATCCAGTTGAGGGATCTTAACCATGGCGTTGTTGATCCAAGCCATGTAGTTGCTTAAGAACTTGCCTTTACCCTACCTTACGAGGTATAAGGATGATGTGTCCTTAGATAGGGGCTTGCTAGCCTTGAAATGGAGGTTGAATCTCTACTCTAACTCATCAAAGGAGCTGATGGAATTGTTAAGGAGGTGGTTAAACCACGTTTGAGCTGCCTTCCTTAGGGTGCTTGGGAAGGTTTTGCACATTATAGCATCCCCATGACCGTGAAGGTTCAAGAGGGTACAAAAGTGGAAAAGATGGTTATCAAGATCACCTATGCCATCATATTGGGCTAAGGATGGAAGTTTTCCATTAAGGGGCAACACTTTGGCAACACTTTGTCCTTGACACCCCTAATGAAGGGGGGTCTTATTATTGGCAACTAGCCCGGCGTTGCCAGCAGCCTGCTCCCCTACTACTTGGAGAGCTACCTTACCATGGCACGAAGCTCGTTTAGGTCGGTATCATTTGCCGGGTAAGCTCGTCGTATAGCCAAGTAAGCTTACACTCCCTACGAGTCAGCTTCTTATTCATTGCCAACCAGAGCTCGGTCGCAGGCGATTATAGACCTTACTAGCTGTTAATGCAAGGGTGGATTAAGTTGCTAATCTCTGCCATTTTGCTGCTGCTGCTAGATATTGTTCTACCTAGTACAGGCATCTGAAGCTTCAAGGGGTAAGTTTGTGTGCTATGTTGCTCTGCTTTGTTTATGTGAGAACGGAGAAGCTTATTCTATGTAGCATACTCTTCAGCCAGATGTTCTATGTGCTCTAGTCGCTCATCCAGCATAGCCCTTGGGAGGGGTTGATTGCCCTCAGGTTGGTTGTTTACCAATCGTTAGTTCTCCTACTCATTGTGTTGAGACATAATGTTAAAGGAATTGCTCGTGCGGTATGTGTTTAATGTGTTTGAGCTTTTAAGTGTCAGAATTCAATTTCCTATAAACAATGCCAAATATCATCTTTTAGTTCTTACCATAGATGTTTGATCTCTACATGTGAGAGGCCTGCAAAATAACATACAATGAAGGGATGTTGGGGGGTTGTTCAGCATGGTTACTTCGATGCTTAAGTTAATAGTGGGGCTTTTGAGAGTAAGAAGTAATCTAGAATAATATGTAAGCTTGATGTGTAGAGTCTAGAGAGATTTACCGTTGGGTAGTGACCCGATATTTATAATGGAGTGAAGTCGGTAGTTGGAGGTTAGTTAGTAAGAGAGATCTTCTCCTGTAAATATAGGAGAGTAGGGTCGTTTTGCCCGATGTGTTCCACTTATTCAGGACGTGGGTGTTTTGTCCTTATCTTGTGTATTCTAGCCGTTATAGGGCTTATTGGGTCTGGTCAATATAAGCCTAGGGCTTAGGCTAACAGGGGCATGCTTTAGGCCACTAGACATGTCGGATCCAGTTTGGCTTAAGGGGCCGATGTCCAAAGTGCCTTGTCAGTAAGTACCAATTGTAATTGTTTTTTCAGTTGAAAGAAAGAATAAATTTAGAGTAATCATCCTCCTCCTCGCTTGATGTCCTACATGGTTCTTGTCATCTGCAGGTCAATAAGAAAAGAAAACTTACTATGTCTTCTATTGAGGTATTGTTCATGTTTATGAGTAGGAGTGGAACCTATAGCTGAGCTTAGGCTTCCATTAGATCAGTTCCGGTCATTGAAGTAATCATCCTCCTTGCTTGATGTCCTGCATTGTTCTTATTGTTTGTAGGCCACCTTATACCAATCTTGTAGGCAAGCATTTGCCTTAACGTTGACAACAGATAGGGATGCTCGATGTTCATCGATGATCAAGCTTATTGTACTAAACGCTTGCTCAACGATGACCATTAAAGCAGGAGTAGTGAGTACTTTACAGGCGATGCGAGATAGGAGTGGGTAGTTCCTTCTATGCCATTGTCACCACTCTAAAATATCAAAATCCTTGATAGAAATATTCTTAAAAAACTCAAAATTCGTATTGGTGTAGTGTTGCATTTTAGACATTGGATCACTAAATCGTTGCCTCTTCAATTTTTGCACCAATAACTACTCATCCATAAATGAGTAATGCTGCTCCTTGGTAGGTAGCGAAGGAGAGTGTGATGACTAGCCATCGTACTGACTTTGGTAGTGATTGAGTATCTCCTTTATGTTGGCTGTCACTGCTAACACTTCTTGCTATGCTTCTAAGCTGTACACGTCTTAAGAATTTGTTAGATCTTGAATGTACCTATAATAAGTTTTCAAACACATTTGTAATAATTTTGTCTTACAACGAGGATCTAGAATAGTTGCTATAAGATAAATATGAGGAATTTCTTTATAATAAGTTAACCACTTCAACGTTATATCATATACGCATGCGTACAGGTTTGAGTCCTCATAGGCTTGAAGTAACACAAGTATACTGGCGGCTGGCATGACAAACAAGTGAATATTAAGCTTATAAACCTATGAGAAAGTCTTAGTAGTATCATGAAAAACTTTTAAAATTTTCAGCAACTAGATACATATATCCCAGTTACTTGGGAAAATGTTGACTTCCTACATGTTGTACATTAGGAAGTCACTTAATAGTTCATTGTAAGGAACTATGCTATGCAACAACTCATAAGTCGAGTTTCAACGGTGTTGCACATCCATCTTAAACTTCCGAGGCCTCTTGTCACTCTCTATGCAGAAGTTTCTCCACTTTTTGTGAAGAGATGGCCTCTCTGTTATTGTTTTGATGATGTTTTTGATTGGAGCTATACTATCATGCAAAGTTGCAACGCTATCATTGACATAGAAGTTAAGAATATGACATACACAATGTATGTGGAAACCTCTCCCAAACGCTGGTTGATAGTAATTTTGTAAATTAGATATTGATGTAGTATTTACACTTGCATTATCAAAACTAATAGAAAAAATTTTCCTCACTAATCCGTATACATTTAGGATTTCTCTAATAATTTTATTGATGTATTGCGCTGTATGTTGCTCAGTACATACCCTTAAAGCTAATAGTCATTTATTAAGTTGCTAATTATCATCTATCTAGTAAATAGTAACACCTATATAAGAATTATTATGAAAAGGTTCTGTCCATATGTTTACACATATGGACGCATGCGTATTGAGGGAAGCAAGCTTACTTACGATCTCCCTCTTACCTTTATGGTAGAGCTCTAGTGTAGTTCGCGTTAACGTTTTGCAGCTAAGATGTCGTGAGCTGGGGTCGAACGTTTTCCACTCTTATTGACTTGACTACTTTAATGCACTTGTATTGAATAACAAGTGCATGTTTGCTAGGTATTGTACTAGGCTATACTTATACCTCTCTTCATCATACCTCATTAGCAGTTGATTGGATGAACCATCACCTTGGGCAATCTATTGTTGTGTACTATTTATTCCCACCTCCTCGGGATGCTTCGACCTTAAGTGTCTGTTGAGGGTACCATATCTCTCTCTTGTTTTCCATGAGTAACTCGTATTGCAAAAAATACAAAATGCCCTCGAGTTTTCCCTCCAGTTTCCCCTTTCATCTGTACCTTTATGGAAATGCGTAATAAAAAATTAGACTTACCAGATCTAGGGGGCTTACTTGAGCTACAAGGTCTTGAATTGTCGGGCCTATATTGTCCCATATGTTGCTCTTTTATTTTAAGAATAATTTCTATCTTGTCCTCCTCATCTTCGAATATGCTTACGGGACAACTTATTCGTAGGGGTTTAAATCTTATGGGTCATGTAGGGACACTCATACAAGGAGGTTCGAATCTAGTAAAATGTTTAGGGACACTCATGCATGAAGGTTCGAAACTAGGAGGTGGCGTGCCTCAGTGACTCACGAGTTGATGTTTAACGTCAAAGCTAAGAGGTAGTGTGCTGTGATTACTTGTGTGATGAGGTTCTACATCAAAGCTTAGAGGTGGTGTAACTTGTTCTTCCACATTCTTAACTACATCGTATGCCTTCTACTTATTTAGGTCATACTCATTATCCGGGTACACTTGAATGTCCTTAAATCATTATGGCATAAACGACGTATTGTAATTTCCAGTGCCCTTACCCTTACTTTTCCCACTAGATGATGAACTATATGTCTTACTAGAGAAAGTATGACACAAAAATCTTTCCATGGATGCTAATGTTTTTTTTTTCTCTTATTTACTACAACAAAGATTTATCAATAGAAGACAAAAATAATATGTAAGATAAAATAAAAAGGAAATTGTATCGCGGGTATGTATATGTCAATGTTATTTGCTAATGCAAATGATTTGGTGTAGTGGCATGGAGAATTATGCATAGTTATTGGTCGTTAATAGAAAGAAATATTTCTATAACAACGTTTCATAATTGAAAAAATTTGAAGATAGAATTGTTAGAGTTGGAGTTGGAGCGATTTAACTAGTTTGTAGGGTAATAGTTGCTGCATATCGGCACCATGGGATTTATAAGCATCGAGAAATGTGTGAACGCATCGTTTGAATTTTGAAAATTCAAAATTTCAAAAATTTTGGCACGCAATTTTTGAATTGTGCAATTCAAAATTTGAATTACATGCGTTGAAAGGGAAAAGGGGTACGGGGTAGGGGGTAAAGGGAAGGGATGGGTGGGGTGGGGAGGGGGTGGGTAAGGGGTGGGTTTGTTGGCAACTGTCCTTGAACCACAAGGTCAAGTGGTTTCTCAACCTAGCAAATTGCCTGGGCTCTTAAGGCTCGGCGGTTTGACAGGACAGTTCAACTTGGTGGCCAGTTTGAGGCCTGTTTGAGCCAATTTACAATTTGGAACTGATCTTTGCTCAGGTTTAGCCACACCAACAATTCTAAACACATCATCTAACACTTTTTTTAATATTTAGGCCACATTTCATGATATTTTTATGTGTGATTGTCTTTTTTGTGAAAACTTTGGAAAGATTCAATAGAAGCAAAAAATAATTTATGTCAAGAAAAAAGTAGCATGGAAACTTGGCAAAATATAATGAAAATGTAAGTATTTGATGATGAACGAAACAAAGTATAACAAAGAGTAATAAATGTTCAATCCAGATTGGTTTGCCGTACTTTCTTGAAACTAACCTTTGTGATGTTAATCATGACCCGTGATGGAAGATATACAAAAATAGATACCAATCTTAGTTGATTAAAATCTCTATAACTAGTGGAAAAGAACTAATAAGTTTGGAACTATATCATGATATCAAGGTTGTTGTAAATGAGTTGAGGTGATTTAGCATATTATTTATTTATTTTTACCAACTATTATATAACTTTAAGGAAAGAAAGAATTGAATTGGATGTATACCATTAGAAAATAACTCTATTAAATCATCAACAGAAGAAGCCTCAATTGGCTACTTGTAGAAACAAATATATAGATGTTGTCGTCAATTATTGTGGGGGAAAAAAAAAAATTTGCTACTTCATGACAAGAAGATCGAATATACAACTAAGGAAGAAAATGAAGCGGTTGACTAGCTATTTTGAAAATTTAATCCATAAGTCTAATGGCATTAATTTGCTAACTTTTGTGCCTCTTAGTGATGTTCTTTCTAATCTATGTAAAGACTTAGGTTTATTATCTAATACTTCAGAAAAAAAAAATCCTCTATTTAATTAACTTAAGGGTAATAAGCCCTCTCTAGTAATTAAGCAAGTAAGCTACTTTTATTAATCTTAAATTTCTTTTATCTTTTCCGATAAAAAGAGATGATGTGTTGTTGGGCTTTAGCTTCATCAAGCTTATTAGTATTTAGAATTTAAGCTTAACCAATGCAGTACTTACTAAGTTTGGGCTCTATACAATTAAGTTTGTTTAGGATTGCTTTACTTTTTATCAATATTTTTAAAAGTAATATTGATGCCTACACTCGATTAATAATTAAGCTTAACTTGACTCTATTAAGGTTGTGAGTTTTTCAAACCAAATATGGTGAAGTTCTAGCTTAAACTTGGTAAATTACATGGGTGATTCAAGATCAGATCAATTATAATCAAATTATACTTGAGTAAACATTGAGCCGTGATGGGATCATTTTCAAGTACATGGCTAATTCTTTTCTTATATAGTGTATTCAACCTTGTTTCTTTGACTTCACCAAATTTTGCTATAACAACAATAAAAACTTAGATCAATTTTCTTATATAGCATATTCACTACTTGTTATCTTTGTTGAGGCATTTCACCAACTATGATTTTGTGTAATCGATTTTTGTATCAAACTTTTTATTCAGTTTGCAATTTATATGATCTACTGAAGGCGCATAGATTGCATGCACCTTTAGTGTTTCAAAATAACTGAAGGCGCATGCAATCCATACGCCTTCAATAAAAATGGTCGATTAGTGCATATGCCTTTAGTTGAAAAAACATAAGTAAGTAAAGGTGCATGCATTACATGCGCCTTTATTATACTATATTAGTAATATTTTTCAAAAGGGACTATTTTTCATAATATTTTTCAAAAGGGACTCTTTTCCATAATATTTTTCAGAAAAAGACTCATATTCGTATAAAACTCTAATTTGGTATCTAACTTGCTAACCTAGACATGACACAACATTACAGTAAATGGGTATATATATGGAAAATTGATATGATTAGAAAACAACTTAGACTTGTTTGAACTTAGTTATAAATGTGTCTAGGTTTGGTTTAGCATTTAGATCTATTAATGAAATCGTTTAATAAACGAGTTCATTTATGCATTTTCAAGTCTGACTCGTTAACTCGTTTAAGATTAAGATTTCTAATACTTATAGTTTAATTTTGTAATCTACTATTTTCATTCTCTAATTTTCTCTCTAATAACCACCTATGTAGTGCCTTTTCACCATTAATCTCTTAATTGTTATAATTTTTTTCTTTAGTTATCATTCCCATTTGTTTTAACTTTAGTTTTATATATACGAGAGTAACACTCTTGATTTTTATTTCCTTTTAAAATCTAATTTCCAATATTCTTTAAAAAGACACATAGTATAATATATTTCAAAATTTGTTTTTGTATATAAATCAATCAAAGAATACCTTATTAATCCAACCTATTAGTAAAATCACTTAGCATTTTTAGTAAAAGTCAAATTGAATTGAATTATTAAGAATTTTTTTTTATGTTAATAATGTAATATTGTAAATTGAACTATAGAACCATTATTCTATAAAATTTTGTTTAAGTTAGTCAAATAGTACTTAATTTGAATCAATGCTTCAATCCTTAAGCTATTTTGTTTTCGTTGGTTTTTTTTTTTTCTTACATTAGGAAGTATTTTTTTAGGAAAAAAAAAAATTATAAGTAGAAAGTTATCTTTGTGAGCATCAATATATTTTTCTCTAGAATTTCCATTATCAACATTATGTAAATTGACAACAATATTACAAATATGTCTTCTAAACAAAGATTTGATAGCCATTATATTTTTCTCTAGAATTTTCATATGATAGAAGGGTTCAATCCAAACATGAAACACACTTATTAACCAGATAAGTTAGGGCTTTAGGTTTGCATACACGATTAACAAACAAATTAGGTTACAGATTGTTGATTTTCAAACATAAATTGTTTAGATATGGATATAAGACATGACCTATTAGCATGTATTACCATCTCACTGATTGAAATAGAGGATTTTGTCACAATGCTATCATTTCGATCTAGCGTGCTCGATTTTAGTGCATTTAATGTGATTGTCATGTCTCGAAGCGGCTGAGTTATAACAGTCCTGCCGTGTAAACTATTTTAAGATAGAAATTGACCATATAGTCACTACTTTAGACATGATTTACATGAGGCGTCAACGATTAACCCGCTTTGAAGTAAACGGTTCATAATTTAAACATGATATCTACTTATGATTTTAAGAAAAATGTATATTTAAATTAAAATAATCTAAGTACATTTACAAGATTTAGCTACTTAATCATAATCTACCTAAGCAATTCGAAATCTAATACTAAAAGCTTTAAATATAAACCTAAACTTGAGAATGTATACAGTCTTTAGTTTATATTCTCACTCCCTAGGATCTTGTAGTTGTTAGTTCTGAGGTAATTGTAAGCCGCTTCTTAATTAGCACATGTAATAAAGGCTATAGGGGTGTGAGCAACTACAGCTCAGTAAGTCGGGACGGAGGACTTAAAACTATACCACAAACACAAACAAGGTTATCAACCAATTTAGTTAGATGCAATACATGAACACGCAAATTCCATAGCACGACGTTGTCCGTCCCATCGTGAGATTAGAGAAATTGCGCTCGCTCTAATCCGGGTTGAGGAGTTGCCGTTAATGCAACAACTCACGACCTAACTCGGGCTTGTGCAATGGAGACATTGCTCTTCCCGTGACTATCTTTACTCTTGCTGCGATCTCCTCACTTGTCTCTTAATTTGACTAAGGATGAAGAAAGGACCCATTATACCATTCAGCGCTGTCCCTTTTGAAAGGGTCGGTATTTGGCCAAAGAATCCTAATATTCTCCTAACGGGTTGCTATGCAAGTCCAGTTTATGGTTACAAGCCATATATTTGTTAAGTCCAATTTAAGGTGATTAATCATTTCATACAATACAAGCTAGAACAATAAACATAATCATAGCATCACTCAAAATCAAGCATATACACATAGCCATCTATCTAACAAGTACAACCAAGTATAATCTCAAGCCTCTAAAATACAGTTACGTATTAATCCTCACTTACCTGGACTCTTCGCTTGCTCACTCGAGGTCCGACTTGCTCAGGTCATCGCCGATCATCCCTATAATATAAACGTGATTTTAGTTTTTCCATATAACTCTTATAAGTTCGTTTTATCCTATAACACTTATTATTATCTTCGGTTTAGGGTTTAATACATCCAATTATCTAGATTTTCAAATCTTTTACAATTATTCTGGGTCTGGGGCTAGGTTCTGATTTAATATCCACATCGATTTCTAAAGTAAGTTCTAGTTCAGTTTTTAAGTATAATTTTTTTACACGAACCCTAGAAACTCGTTTCAACCTATAATTTGAAATTAATTATATTATTTTCGGGTATACTAAATACCATAATTACCCTGGTTAGTATTTTATTCTACCTAGTACACTTAAATCCTTATTAGTGTACCGAATTTACTTCCAATGTAAGAAATTTTTACATTTTTCATATAATTGTCTAAATTTAAGTTTTCTAATAGATTTATTATATATTCCTATTATTAGTATAATATCAATTTTTATTCTAATATCTACTATTTATTTTATTTCAATAATTGTATATTATATATTATCACCTATTATGTATATATTACACATATAATATTTTTATCACTCTAATTACCATCTCCCAATATCAATTAACATTTCAAAATGTCTAAATTTATCCCAAATAAGATTTTACACCTAATTACCCTAAATTACCAAATGAACTTAAAATGTATTATTTTTCCCTATTACTTATTTACTACATAATTACCTTAATAATTACATCTAACATCCTAAATGCTACAAGTATCATACTTTATCAAATTTCAACATCCTAAAACATATAATTATGTACTAAATAAGTAATTATTTATTTAATTATCTAATTAACCCAAAAATTACCCATTTATACCTCATTTTAAGGCCTAAAAATTATCTAAAATTTTTGAAAATTCATTTTTGAAAAAGGGCTTTGTAGTACTGTTCTATATCACCAAAGTAGTCTACAGAAAAATTTTGGGCTCAAAACTACATTCCTAAGGTAATTTATTTCTAAACCAAAACATGTTCGGTTTTGCATGATTTCTTAAGGATAATATATCACGGGACATATTTTCATTAAAATAATATTTTTTTCTAAAAACTATATACTTAAATTTTTTAGAATAACAAAATTCATAATTTTCTAAGAATATTTACTATTTTTATAAAATTATACAAAATCGGGCTGGAAATCGAACTTATTGGTTTGGGTGGCTCTAACCACCGAAGCACTGCCACCACCGTATGGTGATGGTGACCATCCATTCCTAGCTGCTTGTTGGGTTTGGGTCTTCTTTAGAAGCCTTAACTACACAGATTTTTGCTAAATTTTTGTAAAACCTTAATTTCCTCTCAATTTCTCCCCTCTTTAATTTTCTAGGGTTTCAAGCTGATCAAATGAGTTTTTGAAAAATTTAGGATATTTATAGAGCTTTAGGAAAATTATTATGCATTAAATTGATTTGACAATTGCCTTATTTTTTCTTCTTTTTAACTTTCTATTTGGCTAATTTAATTGGTTGCTTTTATTTCTTTAATTCCAGATTGCCACACCTCAATTTTGGATTTTTTCTTATTTTCTTGATTTTTTCTTAATTAATTATGAATTTTCTTTAATTATTTAGCATTATTTTAGCACATTTCGGGTATTTTAAATAATTACGCGTATTTCTACCTACATGTAAATTCATATATAGTACAAATAAATATTTCTAAATATGATTTAAGTCATTCTATGATTTTTAGTATACATATAATTTATCTCTAGCGATTCGTTAGTTATCAGAATGAATTTTACTGCATTTTCGATAAATAATGAGTTATATACTTAAAATTTAAAAATTTTATATATTTTTTATTTTATTGCTTATTTTCTTAAAGTCAAACTTATGAGATTGTTTTTATTAATATTTCAAACTTTATTTGATAATTTAGGCTCAATCGAATCCTTTAACCGACGCCTTAAATTCTACGAGCCAAACTTCGGGTAATTGATTATGGGTCTTATAGTAATGTGATAAGTGTCCTGTCATAGCAAACTAGTGTGCAACTACATGTGTTGTGGCTTTTAAAGGTGGCCATCTGATCGAAACTCGCTCTATGTGTCTAATTTATAGAATTCCAAGGGATTTATGTTTATACGAATCCCTGTAGTCGCTTATGCGGTTTCCTAAATGCTCGGCCTATAAATAGTACAATCGCAATGAGAGATCACTTTTCTACAATCTCTTATTCCATTATTGCAAAATTTACTCTTTTGCATCAAACTTCTTTCAATAACTTTTCAAACTTCTTCATCACCTTTCACCACCATGTCGACTAATACTGGTGAGGTAGGTTCTAACTCTTCACGATACATATCTAACTCCGAGTCTATAAGGAATGATCTACCCCTAGCAGGAGAGGACAAAGTTCTATTATTAGCACAACTCAATGAGTCTACTAGGATGGTAGTGGAGACGTTGGATAGGGCTAAGCTCATCAATGCCATCCCAAGAGATGTGCATGCATATGTTCCCTTGCCTCTTCCTAAGGATTTATTTGATTCGCTTAGGACTAGTAAGGGCCCTAGTGATCGAGGATCCTAAGTAACTTCGTTGTTGAGGCATTCCTTCAATGGCAAATATGGTTGCCAAGCAAAGACGAGTGGATAGTCCTACTATTAGGGAGGCGCTTCATGATGTTTTGAGAAAGTGCCTGGAGTTTGTGTAACGCCTCTCTCTAAGTAGCTTCGAGAAAGAGCTCTTCAACTTCTACTAATGTAGTTTGGTATAGATTCCTCTTAATGGTTAGAAGGAATCAAAGGCTTTTTAGGTGCTTTGCGAGTACCTGATGATAAGGGCCACTCCCGAGCTTCTTAACGACTTTTTTATGTGGAAAAGTGTGGGGGATGGCCGTACCTCTAACCTTGTCCAGGAAAGAAGCTATTTTGCGGCCTTATAGATTCAGTAAAGGGTTGGTAGGATGACTATGTAGTGGTCAAGCTGCCCTAGGAGGCAGACTTTTGGATGCGATGGATCAACTTAATCCAGACTGGGGCTTAAAAAGGGTTGGCCTTATTGATGTAGAGGCCGCATAGGAGATTCAAACCTTCATGGCCCTCAGGTATGGCTAGGAGATAAATGCTATAGAGGTTGTGGAGAGATACTTCTAGTATCTAATCTTCGAGCTCTTCCTTAACATGAAGAAATTGGCCAAAGGTAAAGGTTTGTCCCTTTTGAGAATGCCTTCGTCTGTTGTGCTAGTACAGAGAGGCTTTGTCCAATATCTCTTTTTTGTAAAATGGGGGCATCTTCTTTGTCCATACCAGTTACGATGGAGTTGATGAATGGTAGTAGTTGTTTCTTTTGTCTTTGCCTTGCTTTTCTTTTTCCTTATTGCTTTGATCAATTTTTGTAGGCAAAAATTTAGTCCCAAAGGTTCCCTGTCCCTTTGTGGATGAGCTGATGAGTTGTCGGTAGGTAAGGACTAAGACATTCGAGCCAAAAGGTAAGGCAATGTAGGCAAAGTTAGGGGTTGAGGAGACTAACAAGGTCCAACCAGTAGCCGTTCCTCAGGGGATTACCATCAATCTTTGGGATGAACCATTGGCTATGGAGCCTTTGGTCATGGCTCGTCCTTCCCCTACCCTCGTCTCTACTGCTGAGCCCATTCTTGTGATGGATGAGCCAGTTGGTGATGAGGAGTTGAAAATACAGATGCTTACCCCTCCTAGGGGGAAGGAGGAGGAGATGGCTGAGGCTGCTGCCTCGTTTGAAGTGGTAGGGCAGAGGAGGAAGGCTCTTAAGACAAATGGGAAAGTAGTGCCCGAGGCTAAGAAATAGAGGTCACTAGCGAGGGCGCCCCTAAGCCGTGTGACTTGGATTGAGTGGCCGACAGCTCATCCCTACAAGTATATAGACGAACTTGTGAACGAGTTTTTTTTTTTTTATGTCCTCAATAAGTTTAGATACTTAGGTATTAAGCTGGACTCATTCAAGGAGATATTGTACGTCTCCTGTAACGAAGAGTTCCTGAGCTAGGCCCCTGAGTCTTAGATCAAGAAGGTTATGGGAAAGCTCTTAAGGCCAGAGTGGAAGGTCTAAGCTAATGACCTTATGTTGCGACATTAGACTTTCAGCTGCCAAGCTTCATTAAGGTCTTACAGTCATTTTCATCAAGTGATCATTTATTAAGATTCTAAATGTTAACTAAACTATACTAATCTATAATCTAGAGTGATTAATACAATGATTATAAAAACAATTATGAAAATACACTTAACATGTAAGCTTGCTTCATCATTTAGTATAATCTTACCACAATACTTTTCATCCTAGTACTTATTAACCGTAGGGAATTACAGTATATAAGCATTCTTCTCAGAACTACTTACTTCTAATCCTAATTGTTTCCATTGGAATCTCTCCCTAATTAACAGCTAACTAAGATTGCATTAATGTCGTGTTAATGTATTGATTCTCCTATGGATGCAGCAACTTTCATGATAATATCTCTATTATCAGGAGTAAGTTGTTTTAATGAATTAGATCTATTCAATAGAATTGTTTCTCAACATATTCTATTATAATCTATCCTAAGTCAATGCCGTACATTACACTGTACTTAGATTCATTAAATGTCATTTATCAGAATTAACAAACGTTAGAAAATTACTTTTTTTCAAGCACTCAATCATACTAATTGATGAAGCAAACCCTAATGAATTACTCACATATGATAAAACAACAATACAAACTAACAGGAAACATAATTAAATAGAAATAAAACATGGAATAGTTAAACTAAAAACCCTCTTTTTATTCTATTGAAGAAGTTTGATGAATACACGAACAACGAATTCTCATCGTCTCTCTTGAGTAATTATAGGAAAAATACAGTACACACTTAGGAAATGATAAAGGATACAAACTGGTATAAGGATGGGTAAAAATGGATGTGTGTAGGCAAGTGATGTGTTGTTTTAAATGATGTATACTCTCTTAAAATTTGATGTTTGAAAAGAATTTTTTTCCTCTACAAGTTGTGGTAGCTTTTTATATTCTCCTTGTCAAAAGACTTGAATTTACCCCTTCACGGCACCACTTGACGTTTCCCATGTACTGGTTCATGTGAAAAAGTTAAAAAGAATAGTTGTGCCCCTTCTTATCACGTCGGTGATTGATGTCACGCCCCGAAGCGGCAGAGTCGAAACAGCTCCGCCGTGTAAACCATCCTAAGGTAAAAGTTGGCCTTACAACCGCTATCTTAGACCTGATCTATACAAGGCATCCACTACTAACCCGCTTTGAAGTAAACAGTTTGTAATTTAAATAAATCATTTATCTAAGAAAGTGAGGAAATATATATATTCATTATAATTTAGTTATTACAATTATCGTTTGCAATATTTCTTTGAAATATATTTCCTAGTTATTACATTATTAAAAAAAAAATGAGAAGTTCTAAAGTAAAAGCTTAAACCTTAAAAATATATGTTCATTCTTCAAATATTTTTCCTTACTCCCCAAGATCTAGCAGTTGCTAGCTTCAGAGTAATTATTTACCGCTTCTTAGCCAGCACCTGTACGATGTCTATAGGGATGTGAGCAATTACAACTCAGTAAGTTAGGACGGAGGACTTAAAACTATACAAAAAACACAACAAGGCTTTCAATCACTTATTAGGTGCAATGCATGTACAAGCAAATGCCATTGCATGACATTGTCTGGCCTGTCGTGAGATTAGAGAAATTGCGCCCGCTCTAATCCGGGTTGAGGAGTTGTCGTTAATGCAATAGCTCACGACCAAACCCAAGCTTGTGTAATAGAGACCTTACTCCTCCCGTGACTACCTTCAAACCACTATCTTCACCCTCGCCGCAACCTCCTCTCCTATCACTTAGTTCGACTGAGGATAAAGAAGGGACCATTTTGCAATCCTGCGCTATCCTTTTCGAAGGGGTCGGTATTTGGCCGGAGAGTCCTAAGTTTCCCTAACGGGTTGCCATGCATGTCCGATTATGATTACTGGTCGTATATTAGATTAAGTCCAATTTAAGGTGATCAATCATTTCATACAAGTCATATAATACATGATAGAGCAACAAACAGAATCATAGTATCACCCATAATTAAGTACATGCACACATCCAACTATCTAACAAGTACAACCAAGCATAATCTCAAGCCTCCAAAATACAGCATTGTATTAATTTCCAACTTATCTCGACTCTTCGCTCACTCACTCAAGGTTCGACTTGCTCAGGCCATCGCCGATCATCCCTATAACATAAACGTAATTTCAGTTTTTCGTATAACTATTATAGGTTCGTTTTATCCTATAACGCTTATTGTTATGTTTTGTTTAGGGTCTAATATGCCTAATTATCTAGGTCTTAAGTCTTTTACAATCATTCTAGGTTTGGGGTTAGGTTCGGGTTCGGTTTCCGCATCGATTTCTAAACTAAGTTCTAGTTCGATTTTCTAAGTAGTGTTTTATACTCAAACCCTAGAAATTCGTTTCAACCCATAATGTGAAATTAATCACATTACTTCCCGATCTCCTAAATATCATCATTACCTCTAATTAGTATTTTATTCCACCCGGTATACTTAAATCCTTATTAGTGTACCGATTTTACTCCTAATGTGAGAAATTTTTACATTTTTTATATAATTACATAAATTCAAGTTTCCTATCAGATTTATTGTACATTTTTATTACTATCAAAATATCAATTTTTATTATAATATTTTCTATTTATTATATTTCCAATAATTACATATTATGTATTATTATCTATTATGTATATAATACACTTCTAATATTTCTATCACTCTAATTACCATCTCTAAACATCAATTATCATTTCAAAATGTCTAAATTCATCCTAAATCAGATTTTACTCCAAATTTCCTTAATTTACAAAATTAACTATTTTTCCCTATTACTCATTTACTACATAATTATCTTAATAATTACATCTAACACCCTAAATGCTACAAATATCATAATCCATCAGATTTCCACATCCTAAAACATATACTTATTCACTAAATCAGTAATTAACCATTTAATTACTTAATTAACCCTAAATTACCCATTTTATGCCTCATTTTAGGGCCTAAAAATTATCTAAAAATTTCAAAAATTAATTTTTGAAAATGAGCTTCATAGCACTGTTCTATATCATCTAAGTAATCTACACAAAAATTTTGGGCTCGAAACTACACTCCTAAGGTCATTTATTTCTAAACCGAAACATGCTCGGTTTTGCATGATTTCTTAAGGACTCTATATTTTCAGACGTGATTAAACTAAATCATTATTTTTTCCTAAATCTACATACAATAAAACCTTAGAATAACAAGTTTCATAATTTTCTGGACAAAATAACTAATTTTACTAAATTATACAAAATTGGGACAATTATGGGACTCACCCGGTTCGATGCTTTCTGACTATCCAAGCCCGGTCCAAGCTTGTTGGACGGCCCAGACGGTGGGTCTGGAGTGGGGTGGTGGTGGTGGTGGCTTAGTTCCAGGTAGTGATGAGATGTGGGTTTGGCTCACTTGCCCAATTTGCACAGTTTTCTTTTTTTTTTTTGTTTTCTGAATTTTCTCTCAAATTTTTGGGTCTCACAATTTTTCTCAGATTCCTCACTGCCCAAATGAGTTCTGGAAAATTTTCCCCTATTTATAGACGATTTTGTAATTATTATGCATTAATTAGACATGACTTTGCCTAATTCCCTTAATTTTTGGCTTTTGTGTTGCCTAATTCTAATTGGTTCATTTTTATTTGGCAGATCTTGACATGCCACGACCTGATTTGGATCATCTTATCCTCTTTTGATTTTTTTTTCTGATTTTTCCATAATTAATTTATAATTTTCTTTGATTATTTACTTAGTTTTTAGCTAATTTAGGTAATTTCATGTATTTTTATCTACACGTAAATACATGTGGTGTACACGTGAACATTCCTAATTATTATTTAGGTCATTCTAAAATTTTTTGTATACATATAATCTATCTCTAGTAATTTATCAGTTATTAGATTATACTATTCGCCTTTTCGGTAATTAGCAATTATTATGCTTAAAATTTGAAAATTATTTTAAGTTAATTTTGTAAATTAGGGTAATTAGGTGTGAAATCTGATTTAAGATGAATTTAAATATTTTGAAATGATAATTGATGTCGATAGATAGTAATTAGAGTAATAAAAATATTAGATGTATATTATGTACATAATAAATAGTAGTACATAATATATAATTATTAGAAATATAATAAATAGAAAATATTAGAATAAAAATTGATATTATGATAATAATAAAAATATACAATAAATCTAATAGGAAACTTAAATTTTTGTAATTATATGAAAAATATAAAAATTTCTTACATCATGAGTAAATTCAGTATATTATTAAGGATTTAAATGTACTGGATATAATAAAATATTGACTAGGGGTAATTATGGTATTTAGGATATCTGGAAGTAATGTGATTAATTTTACATTATGAGTTGAAATGAATTTCTAGAGTTCGGGTATGAAACAATATTTAGAAATCGAACTAGAGCCTAATTTAAAAATCGATGCAGAAAGCGAACCTGAACCTAACCCTAAACCTAGAATAATTGTAAAAGACTTAAGACCTAGATAATTAGGTATATTAAACCCTAAACAAAACATAACAATAAGCGTTATATGATAAAACGAATCTATAATAGTTATATGAAAAATTGAAACCACATTTGTGTTATAGGGATGATCGGCAATGACTTGAGCAAGTTAGACTTTAAGTGAGTGAGCGAGGAGTCGAGGTAAGTTGAAATCGATATGATGCTGTATTTTGGAGGCTTGAGATTATGCTTGGTTGTGCTTGTTAGATAGTCTGTTGTGTGCATGTGCTTGATTATGAGTGATGCTATGATTCTGTTTATTGTTCTAGCTTGTATTGTGTGATTTGTATGAAATGATTGATCACCCTAAACTAGACCTAATCAAATATACGACTTATAATCATAATCGGACCTACATGACAACCCATTAAGGGAAACCTAGGATTCTCCGGCCAAATACCGACTCTTTTGAAAGGGATAGCGTAGGATTGCATAAGGGTCTCTTTTTTATCTTTAGTTGAACTAAGTGATAGGAGAAAAGGTTGCGGCGAGGGTGAAGTCAATGGTTTGAAGATAGTCGCTGGAGGAGCGGTGTCTCCATTGCACAAGCCTAGGTTTGGTTGTGAGCTGTTGCATTAACAACAACTCCTCAACCTGGATTAGAGCGGGCGCAATTTCTCTAATCTCATGACGGGCCAGATAATGTCGTGTGATGGCATTTGCTTGAATATGCATTGCACCTAATAAGTTGATTGATAACCTTGTTGTGTTTATGGTATAGTTTTAAGTCCTTCATCTTAACTTACTGAGCTGTGGTTGCTCACATCCCTATAGACTTCGTGTAGGTGCTAGCTAAGAAGCGGCATATAACTACTTTGAAGTTAGCAATTGCTGGATCCTAGAGAGTGAGGAAAAACGTTTGAAGAACAAACATATATTTTTAAGGTCTAAGCTTTTATTTTAGAATTTTTCATTTCTAAATAATGTAATAACTAGAAAATATATTATGGAGAAATATTGTAAACGTTAATTGTAATGACTGAATTTTAGTGTATATATATATTTTCTCACTTTCTTAGATAAATAATTTATTTAAATTACAAAATGTTTACTTCAAAGCAGGTTAGTCGTGAACGCCTTATGTAGCTTAAGTCTAGGATAGCGGTTGCAAGGCCAACTTCTATCTTAGAATGATTTATACGGTAGGACGGTTATGACTCTGCCGCTTTAAGGTGTGACAGTTAGTTCTAAGACTTCAATTAAAGCTGGAGTTATGCTCTTCTCTGGCAAGTATTCAATGAAGATCTTCCTATCCCTTACCTCCGGTTTTTGTATCTTGGTGGAGGTATGTTTAGATAGCTAACATGATGCCGAATTCTTAAGTTAGGGGATCTTCGTGATCCTCTATGAAGGGAATTTAGCTAGAAGACTCTTTATCTTCTCTAGGTGCCTTGCCATCGTGTCGTCTTTAGCCTTATATTTGCCTCAAACTTGCTAGACGATTAGCATAGAGTCTGAGAAGACCTATAGGGGTTCAGCATCGATCTCTTTAGCCATTTTGAGACTGGCGATGAGGGCCTCATACTTGGATTCATTGTTGCTGGCATTAACCCTAATTTGAGGGTATAAGAGACTGTAACCTTGTGTGGGTCGATTAGAGCGAGACCTATACCTCCACCCCTCAAGGTGGATGATCCGTCAACGTAAAGAGTCCACATCAGCTTATCATCGCCCAGGGGTGCTTCCTCCTCTCTCATGTATTCTACTACGAAGTCGGCTAGCACCTATGCCTTATAAGCCGTTTGTGGCTAGTATTGGATTCCGTATACACTCAACTCCATTGCACACTTCATCATTCATCCATACGCATCAGGCTTCTGCAACATAGCACGTAGCAATTGATCTATAAGTACGATAATCTGGTGTGCCTGGAAGTAAGACCTTAGCTGATGTGCTAAGAAAACGATATGCGAATTTTTTTGCTGGGTCTACCTGACCTTAAGCCTGTAGAGTATATAGCTGATGTAGTTTATAGGCATGTGTTCTCTTCCATTTGCTCTGATTAGCATAAAAGAGAGCGTCCAGTTGCTCACGGCCAAGTATAAGAATAGATCCTCCTTATGGATAGGCTTAGAGAGGACCGGCGGGTATGTAAGGTAATCCTAGAGTTACTAAAAGGTGATGGCATACTCCAAGGTCCATTCAAAACTTTTTAGATTTTTCAAGATTTTAAAGAACTCAACACATCTGTTTGCGCTTTTCAAAACAAACCTGGTTAGCACGATGACCATGCTGGTGAGCTTCTATATGTCCTGGACCGAGGTAAGGGGCTTCATCCCTCTAATGGCACTTATCTTCTCGGTATTAGCCTTAATACCTCTTTGGATGACTAGAAAATCGAGGAATTTACCTGAGCCAACCCCGAAGATGCATTTCTAGGGGTTTAGCTTCATGTCGTGTGTCTGCATTTAGTTAAAGGCCGCTTGGAGATCCTTGACATGATCACCTAACTTTGTGCTCTTAATGATCATGTCGTCAACGTATACCTCCATATTGCACTTGATTTAAGGCTTAAACAATTTTGTTATCATTTGTTGGTATGTAGTTCTGGTATTTTTTAGGCCAAACGGCATCACTGTTTACTAGTAAGTGCCATAGTCGGTGACCAAGAAGGTATGAATTTTGTCCTTCAGGTCCATTTTAATCGAATTGTATCTTAAGAAAGCATCCATGAAGCTTAATAGGGTGTGTTCAGAAGTGGAATCGACGAGCTAATCGATTCTTGGGAGGGGGATGCAGTCTTTCGAGCAGGCTTTGTTGATGTTTGTATTATTGACACACATACGCCACTTCCCAATCTTCTTCTTCACTAGCACTACGTTTGCTAGCTAAGTCAGATACTTTTCTTCCCTCATAAAGCCGGTCTTGAGAAACTTCTTCATTTCTTCCTTGATCACGGCTTATCTCTTCGAAGTGAAGTGCCTCTTCTTCTACTTGATAGGTTACATGGTAAAGTCAATGTTGAGGCTATGGGTTGCTAAGTCAAGTAAGATCTTGGGCATGTTTGATGCCAACCAAGTGAACCTATCTAAGTTAGCTTATAGGAGAGTAATAATTTTGTCCTTTACCCTGGGAGGAGTTTCGATCCTAACCTTTGTGGTTTGGTTGGGAGAGGGACCTATTTAGAAGTCTTTGATTTTTTCACCTGGTTTGTACCTCTCAACCGGCTTCTCTTGCGGGCTAAACTCTAGGGTGAAGACTTTGTTACCTCTTGTGGCCTTAATGTATAGCTCTCATGAGAGCTTTTGATCACACCTACATATTCCTACCCCAGTCGGGGTGAGGAATTTTGCCTTTAGGTGAAGGGAGGATATGATGACCTCGAATATGTTTAGACTTGGTCTTCCCAAGAGAGCATTATAAGGGAAGGGGCAGTTAAATACGATGAACTCCATTGGTCATTGTGCCACATGGTTGTCATCACCAAGCTCCATATCTCGAGTGATGATCCTCTTAGCTTAAACTATACTTTCATTGAAGCCGATAAGGTTATGATAGTATAGCTTCATCTTGGTCAACAGCTTCTTCCTTCTTCTCTCATATGTGTGGAGGAAGAGGATATTAGTGGTGTTATCAATGTCTACTGTTATTTTTAGGACCTTGAAATTTGTAATCCTTACCCATATGACCAAGATGTCCTGATGTGGGGTATCTATCCCCTCCATATCTTCATCGAAGAAGGAGATAGAAGTATTCGACTTTTGTCTCTTCTCCCTTATTGCTAGCACCTTGGACAGGGAGTTAACTGAGCTATTGGTGCTCAGTCAGCTCTTAGGGTATGGCTCCCCAACTATTATATTGATAACTCCATTGGGGGCGCGGTCATTATGGCAGTTAGCGATCTACTCTGCTTCGGTACCTTTGGTCAGCCGCTTCCGGCGTGCTTGATCCTCATTGTCATTAGGATGGTCATCATTCCTTAGTTGGGCTACATACTCATTGAAGAAGCCCTACTGAATGGCATATTTGATTGCGTTCTTCAATTGGAAGCATTTATCGGTGGTATGGTCGTAGTTAGCGTAGAACTAGCAATACTTATCTGAGTTTTGATGGCTAAGGTTCTGTTTCATTTTTGAAGGTCTCTATAGCAAGTTCCTATACTTCACCTTGGAATAGACTTGGGTTATGAGTCTATTCAATGAGGTATATTACATGTAGATAGGAGGGGGAAGTGGGTCTCTTTCGGATCGACGCTTCTTCTTTCCCTCCCCCTCCCCCTCTAATCTGCCCTGCAACCTTCTACTGAGGTGATCCTTCATAGACAATTTTTCATTGTCTTACTTTCTACCCGACCTCTCTTGGTAAGCGTTACGCCTGGCATAAATGTTGTTCCCTTGGTCAATGTACTTCTAGGCCTTATTTTAGAAGTCGGCCAAGGTCTTCCGCTTGCTCTTTGCAAGCAAATGAAATAAGTCTCTCGAAGGTTGGATGTTGAGTTGAGTGGCATGGATAGCAACTCCATTGTCTAGTTAAAGGATTTCGACTACGGTATTATTGAATTGGACCACGTAGTCGTATAGAGATTCATCTTCACTCTACCTTATTAGTTACAAGGACGGTGTGTCCTTAGACGGAGGGTTTACTAGCCTTGAAATGAAGGTTGGATTTCTATGCCAGCTCATTAAAGGCACTGATGGAGTTCTAGGGCAAGTGGTTAAACCATGCTTAAGTTGCTTTCCTTAAGGTGCCTAGAAAAGCCTTGCACATTATAGCATCTCCATGATCGTGAAGATTCATAGGGGTATAGGAGTAGAGGAGTTGGTCGTTAGGGTCTCCTCTATCGTTATATTGGTCTAGGGACGAAAGCTTGCTATTGGGGGGGGGGGCAACACTTCATCTTAAACACTTTTGGTGATGGTGGTTTTGTTGCTGGTGACTAGCCTGGTGTCACTAGCTACCTTGCTCCCTTGTTGCTTAGAGAACCTCTTGATGATTTTGTGGAGCTCATTAAGGTCGACATTATTTGTCAAATGAGCTTAGGGTGCTGCTGAGAGAGCTAGTACTCCTTACGAATTGATTACTTGCGAATTACCAGCCAAAGCTCGGTTGCAGGTGGTTGTAGACCTTACTGGCTATTATTGCATTGGGGGATTAGGATCCCTATCATTTCATGGTTGCTGGTGGTGGTTATGCCCAGTACTAGCATCGGAGGCTTTGAGGGGGTGAGTTTGCTTGTTACACCTCTCAGCTTCTTCAAGGCGAGCACGAAGTAGCTTATTTTGAGTAATAAGTTCCTCAACCAGGTGTTTCGAACACTCCAGGTACTCCTCTAATGTTGCCCTTGGGAAGGGGTGGTTCTCTGCAGGTTGGTTATTTACCAATCGGCAGTTCTCATGTTCATCGTGGTGAGACATGATGTCCAAGAATCATGTTTCAGGAATGTGTTTAGTGTATTTAGGGTTTTTTAAGTAGGAATTCAATTTCCTACAAACGGTGCCAAAGGGATTTTGTCAGTAGAAATAGGGCTTTACGCGTTTGCTAAGTTGACAAAACAGAACATTATAAGGAATACCAGGGTGTTGTCCAACGTGGTTACTCTGATGCTTAAATCAATAAACTATTCCAGAGAGTAGGGGATACCTAAGAGTAATATATAAGCTTTAGTGCACAAAGTATAGAAAGCTTTACCGTTAGGTGACGATCTAATATTTATAATAGAGTGGAGCCAACGGTTAGAGGGTAGTTAGTGGGCGAAGCTTCCTCCATAAGTATTAGAGAATAGGCTTACCATGCCTGATGTGTCCCATATATGTCGGAGGTGGTTGTTGGCTTAGTTTCTTATCCTTATCTAGTGTCTTCTAATCGTCAGAGCTTTTTAGGTTTGTTCAAGCCGGGCTTAGGGCTTGAGCTTAAGGCAATGAGCCTTAAGGGGTGAAGTGAATAAGATTTGGACGAGCTTGAGTAGGCGCATAAGATCTGGATAGGCCTGAGGGGCCATGTTTAAGAGCCTTGTTAACAAGTAATAAAGTGAGTGAAGTTTATTAAATTTATTTTAGAGAATGTCTAATGGGTTTTCACAACCTTGCACATAATGTATACAAAATAGACATGTTTCAATGGATTTAAGGCGCATAGATGAAAGTGTCACCATAGTGTTATATATGCATCTTCCATGACATAAAGGATTAATCATCACTTCTCTAGTCCACTCGCATACAGTTAAACCACACACCATAGATCATGCATGACATGGTGATTGCACCTATATGGGTCACTCACCTCGATACAAATATATATAAGCAATTATCCAGTTAATAATTATCTTGCCACGTTGTTTCATTTCTTTTTCATTCTAGCTAATATTATGTTGTATATGAAATTTGAATTGGAAAAGGATTCCTAAGCTACTTTAATTAAAGTTATAAATTTAATTATTGAGATTGTTTTGATTTTTGATTTATTATATGATGTCATTATATTGTTATACTTTTTTTTCATATCAATTATTAATTATACATAATTACATATTAAGAGACTAACTTTAGAAAAACTTTAAGAATACAACTTTAAAAGATACAAATCTGAGCTCCAATAGACCCATCCGTCTGGCCAACAAAATGTAATACCCTGTTCTTTTATATCTATTGAAATATTAAGTTGGTATGAAAACTTACCAATTGGAGAGCTAGTAGAAAACACACCCACATCATGAGTGTATAAAAGATATAAAGAATTCAATAGTAACATAAAAGCTTTTCCCATAATGCTTACATCATGACAATCAAAATGTAACTCCCTCCGATCTTTAACGTCAAAATTTCCATATCAAGTAGTATTATTATAATATTTTTTTAATCTTAATATAATGGATGATACATTACATAATTATCTAGCTAGTTATAAATGTAAAAATATAAAGTTTCAACACATAAGGATACTGATAACCATCCATGAAAATGTTCTTAATATGATCATATATATGTTATATTTATTTTTTTCACTTATCACTAAATTTTTTACAAAGGGAGAACGTCATAACGCGGGTCCTTGCTAAGGAGATATTATCCTCCACAAGATGCATGTCCACCTTTCGGAAGTCAATATTTCGAACAGTCTTGGCCAAATAATTGGTTACATTCCGTAATGAATCAAACCTTTACTCATCCACTTTCTTATATAATCCCATTGGCTTGCGGCAGAATGCCGTTGACATGCTCGTAGATTTGAATATATTGCAACTATGTAAACACTTTTAGAGTTAAAGGGTAAGAATACTAACTTTTTAAATGGGATAGGCCAAATTTAATTCTATCATCTCCATAGTTTTTACAATAGTACTTAGCAAATATATATATTGCAAATATCCAGCAATTTTTTTTTTTTAATCTTCAAAGTACGTTCTACTTGGAATATATGTAGTATAGAGAATAGTTCTAGATTTAATTTACAATTCTTAAGGATTTTATTAGAGTACGTACATGGCTGGTACAATACTCTTCTCAATCATCAACTTCCTTGTAACTTGGTCATGATAATTGATATGAATCGGAGTCAGACGCAGCAGACTTCTAACAGAAAATGGGCATTTGGGTTCTGCAGAATTCAAGAAGAGGATTTTCAAAAGTGAGTGTAGATAGATATCACTTACCATGGTGCAAACACATTCAAGCTTAAGCTCGAAATAGGAATTGATATGACTTACGAACACTAAATCAATACTTGGGTTTCAAATAAGAATTAGATACAACTTACTAACTTACCCAAATGAGGGTTCACTACAATCTTAAGGATAAGATTGATAAGAATGTAAGGAAAATTAAAGAATTATTTAACGCTCAATAATCCAAAATGTAAGCTTGCAAAGCTTAAGTATATCCTTACTTAAAAAGGAATGCTCAAATGTAATCTCTTTGTATAGCTAAACTTTGACTAATTATAAATGTTTCTATTTACAGCAAATTCTAAAATCCTAATAACAAAATTGTAAATAATATATAAGGTCTTAAACCCTAAAGAATAAGCTCACAAATAAAATACATAAAATATTTATAAGTGTACAAAACTGTACGTTTAATAGAGGGGTTGGTGTGTGGTCGTCCAAGCTATCTATAGGAATCAGGTTCGAGTAGGAGCAGATTGGTAGTCGGATGTTCGAGTTGGGGTTGGATGTATGGAAGTCTTATTGTGTTTAGCAAAGCTCCTAGTGAGGTTAGCCCACAGTTGCTACACTCTTGGATTGCTTGGCACCATCGCTCTTGTGTTGTGCTGAGATGTTCTTTAGCTTAGAAGCCTCAACTGTTTGGTCCCTTAACTACTCAACAACATGTAGAACTGTTGCCCAGCTGTCTTCCCCTTCCTTCTTGACCTTCTAGAATTAGGTTGGCCTTGAATGAGGCGCATCGGCTTTAGTTGGGAATAGGTTGGCTGTGGTTTAGAGTTAGTCGTAAGCTGATTCCTATCAATAATTGTAACAACCTAATTAAAACTTCTTTTACAAATGTATAATTTACTTTGACATGAAGTATCATACAATTTTGTTTATTAATGCAACAACTTCTCAAGAGGTGTTCCATCTTGAAATTGCCCTAACTTAAACATACTTAACTTTGAAGTTTTAATGTATTTTAAGTTGCTATACCAAAAGGAACTTTAATGATTAGAGTTTTGATACGACTCACGAGTGTATGCAGCATCTCGGACTAAAACTGGGTATTGGTTGTTCAATGGAAATGAAGAATATGAAGTGAAATGGAAGTTTTGAATGTGAATGTGGATGGATATTGGGCACCAAGACACAAACACAATTAGTGGTTGAACTTAAAATAGGGTCCGATATAATTTACGAACACTAAATGTCACTCAAAGTTTCAAATGAGAAGGTTAGATTCAACTCACTAACTCACTCAAATGAGGGTATACTATAATCTTAAGGTCAAGATTGATAAGAACGCAAGGAAAATTAAAGAGTAAAAACAATACTTGATAATCTGGAAAGAGTAGGCTTGAAGAGCTCAAGAATATCCTTACTAACGGGAATGTTCAGATATGATTCCACCGTCTCTTTCTAGGTTACTACTTATAAAAGTAACTATTTATACTATATCCTAAAACCTTAGTGGCAAAAGTGTAAATAGAATACAAGGCCTTAAACCCCAAAGTAGGTCGATGAATCAAATTAAGGAAAATATTTACAAGTGTACAAAATTGTGTGTTTAACAGAAAGACTCGGCATGTAGTCATTTAAATTGTCTTGGAAGAATCTTTGTAGTCTTGTGGTACTTGGCCGAGACACTTGAAAGGTTGGCCCACAGTTGCTAAGTTCAAGAATTGGTCGACACTAGTCTTCCCATGTCGTGATGAGTAGTTCTTAGGCCTTGTGTTCTTAGTTGTCTGCTCTCTCGGCTTCTCGGTAGATGACAGGCCTATTGTAAAGTTGTAACTTTACCTCTCGATCTTCTGCTATTAGTTGGGCTTCAGCAAGAGCTGGTTGGCCTTGACTTCGTATTAGTCAACCTCAGATCCCGACATGTCGGTCTCAGCTTGGGGGTCGTCATTGGTTGATTCCTATCAAGTTTCGTTACTTAATTATTAAGGAGTATTACAATCTACCCCCTTACAAAATGCATGTCGTCATCAATTTTGTTATACAACTCGAAGACTACTATCAAGTAGAGACTTTATCTTTTTGGCTGGTGGACTGTTCTGATACCACCTTATAACTCTTAATTTGATCATTCTTCTAAGATCTGGTTATATGATGAAACTTTTGATAAATATGTAATATATAGTGATTCAAATAATCATGCAATCAATAAATAAATTGCAAGTAAAATAAAAAGATAGAATTAAGAAGATCAAGCATCTTTCCACCTAATCTACCTTCCATCTACGGCCAGAGATATGGTTTTTCATATGGTAGTTCTACTATTTGAAAGAAACTTGTACACAAATGTCAAGAGTTCCCATAATCTTACCTTGCCTCCAAATCGCAAGTTTATAGAATCTCCCTCTAAGTTCTTTCAAAGAGCATCTCTACTAATTTTTAAGAGATTAATAACTCTTTTGAGGATTACAATGGATTTCCTTATACTTTCGCTCAAAGCTTAGTAATAACAAAATTTTTGTACTTTCTCTTAAGAACTCAACTTTCTCTTCTACTCTTATGATCATGAAAACATATATAAGTTTAGCAATAAACTTTTACATAACACATAAACTTTTCTAATTCTTTTTCTTTCAAAGATTTCTCTTATTCCTTCTTCTTATGTATTCTTCTTCATTGATCATTTCTTCTTCTTTATATATTTGTGGCTCTAACGTCCAATTGTTTCTTGTGTAGTAATAGCCATTGATGAATAACCGTTACTCTTCAAATCTTTTGTGAACTTTAAGTCTTTGCTATTGTTTGCAAATTTTCTAATATGTGAAGTTACACTTTATAATTGTCTTATAAACTTAGAAACTTTTCTTTAGTCCATATATTTGTAATCTCTATGTATAAAGCTTATGTATCCCTTAACTTAATCAAATATATCTCCCGGTGTTGGGTCTTAAATTATAGTTGTTCTTTTCATTTTCTTTGTCTTGCTCTTCTATTCATATTTCACTTTTGATCTCAGCATGTACTTTTGGTGTGTGCTTATGTTTAGTCCTTGTGCATTGGTTAGTTCTTGTACTTTTTATTAGTTTTGATGCGAACCATTACTAAGAACAGATAAGGCCGGTCGCTAAATGGGTCTAAACTTAACAAAAGCTTGAAAAGGTGATAGGGAAAATGCGCGAAAGAGTAAAATGAATGAAAAGTAAGCAAAACCCATGAACCATTCCGATGGATATGATGCCCTAATGGAATTTTTGAGGACCCATGGTACAACTCGATATGATGCACGAATTAGTCCAGTAAGGTTACTTGCTACTTAGCCTTACTTAAGGGTTAAGATAAGAGTGAGATGAACGTAAACAAAGTAGTGTTTACGAGAGGAAAACGTCAAGTGTATTAATGTTCAATCTAATCATTACAGCTACAAATATAAAGATATTTATACTTGAGAATTTAAGGTAACATGCCTAAAAAAGGAAAGGTTAAAAAGGGTATAGTCTTAAAGAAGTAATGTACAAAGTATACATAAGATAAAAAAGAATATTCATGCAAAAGGTAATGATTATAGTAGCAGATTATAGGAGTGGTCACGGACACGTGGCAGCAATGCATTGGTGGTGTTGTTGGAGGGTGTAAACAAAGCAGTACAGGCCAACTAGGTAGCCCAGTAGGAGTTCCTTAAAATCGTTGGCTAAATAGGAGTGGGTGACAATTCATGCAAGGCAGGACTCTCGACCTTGACAGTAATGATGCTAAGCAAGTGGCCAGGTAGCAAAGGACCAAGTTGGTGCATAGAGTGTGGCTATCATCAAGGTATTCTTCTATTAAGCACATAATTTCTAAGAGATGGCCAGTCATTCGACTTAGCATGCAAAGTTGGTTGGTAATGAGATACTCGGCCTCAATAGAAGTCCGCTGGAGTAGGAAGATTCGCCTTACCAGTCTCTTTAGTCCTCGGGTTTGGCTACGAGTCAATAATCTCGAAGCCAAATTCCTATCATTTTGTTTGAGTTGATTTTGATTTGGGATCAAATGCGAATAGTCTTTGGTCAACTCTCTATTAAGGTGATATAGACTGAGGTCAGCAATGTTAAAGGTGTCAGATTCCCCATAGTCTTTGGATTGCTCTAACTTGTGTTCATTGTCATTGATCTTTTAGAGGATCTTAAAGGGTTCTTCAGCTCTTACAGATAGCTTGTTTCTTCTCTTGCTTGGGAACCGTTCCTTATTAAGGTATAGCTACACCAAGTCTCCTAGCTGGAATTGTTTAGTGGCCTGGTCGATATGCCAAGTGACCTTGTTGTAAATGTGTTGAAGGGATTGTACTCGGGCTTTTGCATCAGGGTCTTCTCGCTTGAATTCAGTTATTAGAGTGATTGAGGGGCAATTCGGGATTGAAACCATAGACAACTTCAAAGGGGGTTTGCTTGATGGTGTCATGTATTGTTTGGAATTGGCAAAAGCATTGCTTTCCTATACTTGGCTCGACTTGGTACTTAGCCCATTTATACACAACATAGCATTCTACAATCTAATGCACGTCTCATCTTATTCTTAGCTAGAAGAAATGACCATTCAATAGTTTACAATTTCTTCCTTCCCAAAAATGCTCAGAGAGTCCACTACTGTGGGCTTCTTTGATGAGTAATTCTCGAAGAGAGCATGTTGGCACATACAACCTTCCCCTTCAGAACAAGTACCCATCCTCCACATAGTACTTGTCCATTGTCCATCCATTGATACACTGCGTAAATATAAGTCTGAAGTGTGGATCCCTAGATTACTACTCTTTAATGCTTACAAACCTAAATAGTCTAGTTTGTAGTTCAATCAGGAGTGCATGCCGCCTCGAAAGAGCATTTGCAACTATGTTGCTCTTTTCTTGTTTGTATTTTATCACAAAGTTGAACCCTTGAAGGAATTTAACCCACTTCACTTGTCGCTTTGACAATTTCGTCTAAATTTGGAGATACCTTAGAGACTTGTGGTTAGTGTAGATGACAAATTCTCTTGGCAATAAGTAATGCTACCATACTTGCAGTGCTCATATCAATGCCAAGAGTTCTTTGTCATATATGGAGTAATTTAGTTAGGGTCTTCTGAGCTTCTCACTTTGATAGGTGATTGGTCGGCCTTCCTGCATTAAGATAATGCTTATTTCAATGCTTGACGCATCGCATTTCAAGTTAGGCAGAACAAGTATAGGGATGGAGGTCAACCTTTCCTTTATCTCGGCAAAACTCCTCTTTTATAGAATGAAGCCAATCCATGAAAACTTCTCACATCAATATAAGTAGCAGGACTCAACCACTTGACAATTTCTTAGATATTCTCTTCATCCACTTGTAAGCCTCCTCCACTTACTACTTTGCTTAAGAATACTACTTCCTCTTAGGAAAAACAACACTTTTTAAGGTTGTCGAATAATCTCTTAGTACGGAGGATATTCAGTATGGCTCGGAGATGTTCATAGTGACTCAGTATGTTGGCACTATAGACTAGGATATTGTCAAAGTATATCATGACACACTTCCTTATCAAATGTCTCAGTACATGGTTCATCAATCTCATTAAAGTGCTCGGGGCATTCGACAAGTCAAAGGACATGATCATCCATTCATAAAGTCCATATCGAGTCTTGAACACAATTTTCCACTCATTTCCTGGCCTCATACAGATTTAATGGTAGCTAAACTTGAGATTGATCTTGTTAAAGATCTTGGCTCCACGCAAGTCATCAAACATATCTTCCAATCCTGAAATAGGATACTCGTATTTGATCATAATCTTGTTCACGGCTCAACTGTCTATACACATCCATTAGGCTCCATCCATTTTTGGTACTATAAGCGCTGATACAATGCAAGGGCTAAGACTTTCCTTAACATCCCCTCACTTCAGTAACTCATTGACTTGACGTTGAAGCTTAGAAGCCTACTTAGGATTCATTCACTAGGTTGGCTTATTTGATAGGGCAGCACCGGTACTAAGTCAATGCAATGTTCTATGCCTTAGAGTGGAGGTAGTCCTTTGGGTAATTGTTTTGGGAACAGGTTAGTATACTCATTTAGTAGCTCATTTACCTCCTAAGGTAGTTCACTTCGCTCCTTTAACTCTAATAGTCGCTTAACCAACATGAGGCTCAGCACATTAGATTTAAGGGTCTATCGAAGCTCGGCTTTACTCATTATCAGAGTTTTCCTTGATCTGCGAGCAAGTTTTTTCGGTAGTTTAGTAACTCCTCTCGGCAACATTGGGTTCAGTGTAATCTTTTAACTACCCTTCTCGAACACATACGTGTTCCTATATCAGTCATGGATAGCTCTTCGATCAAATAGCCATAGTCGGCTAAGCAATATGTGTGAAGCATACTTAGGTAGCACGTCACAAAGAATCTCATTAGAATAATTCCCGATAGTGATCGGCAGTAATACTTGTTGAGTGACTTGTAGTGCTCCCTTTTCACTCAGCTAATGCGACTTGTACAACCTCAGGTGTGCAATAGTCAGCAATCTTAACCTTGTGATCAAATTAATTAATGCAACATTGGTATAACTTCTACCATCCACAATTAACACGCACACTTGATCTTTTACCTTACAGGTGGTATGAAACATGTTCTCCCTCTACTCCTCCTCTCATGAAGGTTCTTTGTTCATTATGCATTAGACAACTAAGGCCAACTGGTCCAAGTCCTTAGCAAACACATCCTCTTTAATCAGTTCTTTCTTGATAGCTTCTTTTTTGGTAGTGTTTTCCTCTTTCTCAAGTTCCTCATCAGTACTCTCTACCTCCAACTTCGGGATGTCTCTCTTGATAACCATAGTCCTTTGATTCGAGCACTGAGTAGCCATATGTCTGAACCCTTGGCTCTTGAAACACTTGATTTGGCTCATTTTTCTACTAAATCCTTACCTCTTCTCATAAGTTCAGGTTGGTACGTTACTATTAGGTTAGCCTTTCTGTTCGACTTGGACATCCATCTTTCGACTCAGCTTGGAACTTGACTGAGCTCGGTGACTTCCCTATCCTAGTTGGTTAGTTGGCATTCTGGTTGGTACTCAGCTTCTTTTCTGCCTCTCTTCTCGTTAGGCAATTCTAATGGTTTCATTCATTGTGGTAAATCGTTGGAGCTCCACAATGTCTCGAATGTTATCTCGCAACCAAGTAAGGAACCTAGAGATTGTTTATATTGATGGTTCCTCCACTTCACATCAGATAATTAGCATTTAGAATTCCTGGACATACTCGTCAATTATTCGGCCTCTTTGTCTTAGCTCCTAAAGCCAAGTAAAATTGTTTTGCAGATAAGTATTTGGTATAAATCTGTTTCTCAATATTTTTTTCATTTCAGGCCAAATATTAATCTCTCGGTAGCCTTCTCGCCTATTCATAGTCTAGAAATAATAAAAAACATGCTCCACTTTCTCTTCCCATTCTAGATATTCATTAGCATTCCTAGATCTATTAAAGCTTGGAATTCGAAGCTTCACATGGTTAAAAGCTCTAAGGACTTAAGCTTGCTCTTCTTTAAAATACTCTTCCTCGTCCTCTTCACGTAGTTCTCTCAAGTTTATCTTTCATCTTATTCGTTTGCCTACTACTCCACCTCGAACTAGTTGAGCTAGGTTTCGACCTCTAATAGGTTAAGTAGCTTGTGGGGTGTTTTATGTAGCTTCAATAGGTCGATAAGCCAACGCATGAATAGTTCGGTCAAATCCATTAAGAGGTTAGCTACCTCATCAAGTCTCTCGTCGGTGCTCTTAGGGGTCCCTTGAGGTTGTTGGTCATAATGGACACTCTACTGTTGTCATTTCTAACACCAACATTTACACTTGGATCAGTCATTTTCTTCGCAGGTTCAAAGATCAAACTCTTCAATAGGGTGTTCTAGCAAACACTTCCATAAACTAGAAAAGCAATAGCTAACAAGCATAACAAATAAATGAACACAATAATTTTCTCTATTTTACACACGCAAAATAGAGCATAAACAAAACTTTCAAATTAACTACAACTTAAACAAAAACCTCCTCTCTGATACTAAGATGATGTAAACCGTGACTAAGAACAAATAAAGCCAATTGCTGAATAGGTCTAAGCTTGACGAAAGCCTGAAAAGGTGATGAGGAAAATGCGCAAAAGAGTAAAACGAATGAAAAGTAAGCAAAACCTATGAACCGTTCCCATAGATATGATGCATCAATGGAACTTTTGAGGACTCATGGCACAATTCAATATGACATATGAATTGGTTTAGTGAGGTTACTCGCCAACTAACCTTGCTTAAAGGTTAAGATAAGATTGAGATGAATGAAAACAAAGTAGTGTTTACAAGAGGATAATGTCAAGTGTATTAATGTTCAATCTGATCATTACGGCTACAAATATAAGGGTATTTATACCCAAGAATTTAGGATGATATGCCTAAAAAAGGAAAAGACAAAAAAGATATAATCCTAGAGAAGTAATGTACAAAGTATACAAAGGGTAAACAAAAATATTCACGAAAAAGGCAATAATTATAGTAGCAAATTTTAGGTGTAGTCCCGGATATGTGGTAACAATGCATTAGTGGTCTTGTTGGAGGGTGCAGACAAAGTAATATGGGCTGGTTGGGTGGCTAAGCAAGAGTTCCTCACAATTGTGGGTTCGTCTGAACAGGAGTAAGTAATGACTTATGCAAGGTAAGACTCTCGGCCTCTTAGCAATAATGATGCTAAGCAAGTGGTTGGGTCGTAAAGGATTGAGTATTACGCCCTGAAGTCGTAGAGTCGCAATAGTCCCACTGTGTAAACCAACTTGTAATAGTAACTGACCTCATAGTACCAATCATAGATATGATTTACACAAGACATTTACGACTCCTTGCTTTAAAGTAAACAGTTTAATTAAGAATTTAACTAAAGTTTATAGTAACTATTAAAACCTTAAGTCAATATATATAATTATATGTACATTACCGTAAAATTCCCAAGAGATTTTATATCATAACATAACAACCAACTAATACACATATCATATATCAGTTCTTCATCCTAAAGATACTAGTGAGACCTTAAATAAAACTTGATCATTGACCAGTTGATTCTCACTCCCTAAAGCTTCAAAAGAAAACTAACCTCCGGATAGTTGTAACATGGCATAATAATCAGAAGTTAGGACCTACAAAAGAATCTATGCGTGTATAAGTAATTACAACTCAATAAGGAGACTTACGAATGTATACAAGCATAAACAAGATTATCAAGCAATTATTATCATACAATGCAACAAGTAAGTGTCATTACATAACGTAGTCTGGTTCGTTGTGAAATCAGAGTAATTTCATTCACTCCAATCTGGGTTAAGGAGTTTTTATGTTATGCAGCAACTCACAACCAAACCTAGGTTTTTGTAATGGAGATACTGCTCCTCCTAAGACTATCCTTTGAACCAATGCCCCCATCCTCACTACGACCTTTTTTCCTGTTACTTAGTTCAGCTAAGGATGATGAAAAGACCAATTTGCTACCAAGCGCTATCTTTTTCAAAAGTATCGGTGTTTGGTTAGAGAATCCTAATGATCCCCTACAAGGTTGCAGTGTATGTCTTTTTAGGGTATTTAGGTCAATTAGGATTAAGTTCAGTTTAGGATGACTAGACAATTTCATACTACTCCAATCACCACAATCATTAAACATAACATAGATTTCAGCATGAAATCAGATACACAAGCACATGCATAAGACTACTTATAATCACAATTATACACAAACCTAAATCTCCGAGTACTCTAAAATACGATGAAGTATTAAACTCAACTTACTTGAAATTTTCGGTTGCTTAGTTACTCAGTTGCAGATTGGCTTGTCTCCACGTATCCTATAATATTAATATGTTTCTTTTTAGTATTTATAATCTGATGATATATATTTTAGGTTATGATTTAATTAAATTCTCCTTATATACCAATTATTTACTAACAATTAATTCTATGTTAGTTTAGGGTTCGGTTTTCAAATCAGATTCCGGTTCAGGCTCTAATTCAATTTCAATTACGAGTAATCATAAAATTATGTTTCAAACGCTAATGTGTAGTTAATCACATTAAGCTCAAGTATTCTAATATTATACGAGGTTTTAATTTAGTATTCTAATCCACTCGATATACCTTAATCCTAATTAGTGTATTGGATTTATTTTCGATATGAGAAAATTTTATATTTTTTGTGCAAGTACTTAAAATTAATTTTTGTACCAGATTTAATATGTACTAATATTATTATTATATTATCCAATTTAACCTATTATTTTATATTTATTAAATGTCCAACTTTACATATTATTAAATTACTCACATTTACTATATAATTCCCATATTAATTGCAATTAATACTCCAAATGCTAGGATTATGTTACCTCATCAAAGATTAACATCCTTAAACATCTAATTACCTTCTAAATCAATAATTAGTCATTTAATTATTTAATTAGTCCAAAATTACTCATTTTCTCATCATTTTAGGGATAAAAAATTACTTAAAATTTTCTAAAATTAATTTTTGAAAAGCTTTGTGGCACTGTTCCATATTACTTAAGTAGTCTATAGAAAAAAAAAAATCGAGCTCAAAACTACACTCCTAAACTTATTTGTTTCTAATTCTAAACATTTTTAGTTTTACTTAATTTTGCTTAATTTCTTAAAAATCCTATATTTACAGACAAAATTAAACTTAATCACTATTTTCCTCTAAATTTACATACAATAAAACATCAAAATAACAAATTTCATAATTTTCTGGATAAAATTAATAATTTTAATAAATTTTGTAAAATTGGATGAAATTTGGGACCTACCTGATTCTTGAACTTTTGGTCATCAACACTGGTTCAGGGTGTGTTGGCTGGTCTAGGTGGTCAGTTTGAAGTATGGTGGTGGTGGTGATTTGGTTCTAGATAATGGTGATGTATGGGTTCAGTTCATTAGCTCCTACTACACAGATTTGGGTAATTTTTTTTTTTTATAAACCTTAATTTTCCTCTCAATTTTCAATTCTCTCCAATTTTTTTCAACTCCCAACTAACCAAATGAGTTCCTGAAATTTTCTTGCTATTTATAGAGTTGTAAAGCAAATTTTAGTACATTAATTAGACAAGATAATAACTTATTCTCTTCCATTTTTGCTTTTTAAGTGTTTGATTTTAATTGGCTAAAATTTGTTTCTTAATTCTTGACCTGCCACGTCTTAATTTTGGATTGATCGTACCTTTCCGATTTTTCTTTGATTTTTTTTTTATAATTTTCTTTAATTATTTAGCAAATTTCAGGTAATTTAAGTAATTTCGCATATTTTGACTTACACGTAAATGAATATGGAATATAAGTAAATACTTCTAAATATTATTTAGGTCATTCTATGATTTTTAGTATACATATAATTTATTTTTAACGATTTGTTAGTTATCGGAATGCATTTTACGCATTTCCTGCATTTCTGATAATTAACCAATAATATACTTAAAATTTAAAAATTTTATATTCTCTTATTTTATTACTTATTTTCTTAAATTCAAAATTACAGGATCACTTTTATTAATATTTCTAGTTTTGTTTTATAATTTAGGTTTGATTGGATCATTTAACTAATCACCCTAAACTTTACGTATTAAGCTTGATCCTATAGTTATAAAGCTTACATTTATGACTTATATGGTGCGTAGAGTGTGGCTATTGTCAGGGTATTCTTCTACTTAGCACATAATTTTTGAGAGATGATTAGTCATTCGACTTGGCATGCAGAGCTGGTTGGCAATAAGATAGTGGGCTTTGACAAAAGTTAGTTAGAGCAAGAGGATTCGCCTTGCCAATTCCTCTAGTCCTTAAACTCAGCTGTGGGTCAATGGTCTTGAAGGCTGATTCTCTTCAATTTTTTTCTTTTCTTCTTTCATCTTTAAGATAATATAGTCATGTCTTCATCAACTTTTGATGATCAAAACATTGTCGTCATACGCTATAGATATTCTCTGTTTAATTATGTTCATCATACAATTGACTGCTTTTGATAGTAGTTAATTCTAGTTCTCAATCCACTTTTGATACTTGTTTACTTTATTTTTGTTTCTTTATAATCTCTAATCTTGTCATTCCTTAATTCATAAATTATCTTTATTTTGCTTTAGTTTCAACTTATCTCAATTAACTTTAATAACATAATTTTTTATATTGTACACAAACTATGATTAGTAATATTAAGATACCTTTTATTCAAGTTAATATTAACATATATTTTGTTATCATTAAAATACCTTTTGTTAGATTCATGCATTAACAAGGCTATTAAAAAAAAAGGATTGTTTATCGAGCAAATGAGGTTTCAACTATGGTAAGACAATTCATATTGAAATTGTAATACATTAAGAAATTGTTTTCTAAAAATAAGGGCGTTTTGGGAATTCCAACAAGTCTCTAAAACCTTACTCTTAATTTGCCTCCTTTTCTTAAATCATAGTATTCGCTACTTTTAGTCTAAACGTCTCTTCTTTAAGTAGAAAACTAAGCCTCCTTTCTAAACCCTACTATAAGAGGAAAGCTCAAGGAAGATCAAGGTAAGAACATTGAAGTTTAAGCTCAAGAAATTCACATTAAGGCTCTAAGCACTCTAAGCACTCTAAGTCTCCTTATTTCTTGTTGTTTTCAGCTTATTCATAGGAGTTTTAAGTGGAGAATCTTAGTTCCTAGCTTGGGCAGCTCATTTCTACTCTTAAAGGTAAGTACCTTGAATGATTTCTTAGGTTGAGGTTGATTCTTGGTCAGGAAAATGGATTTAGAAAGAGTTATGCTTAGAATAAGAAGAGCTTTGATTCTAAAATGGGAGTCATTTGTAGATTATCGGTGATTTAGGGCCTCATTTCTCCAACCTCTTCAAGTGATTGAAGGATTATCAAGTAAGTTTATGGAACTATAGCCTCTTGGTTTGATTCTGGCATTAAATATCTATTGTTGGGATTAGACAGGTTTTAGTTGAATTTTAGGATTGTAAATCCTTAGTTTATCGTTCCTTAAGTTGAGATTGGAGGAAGTATAAATTATGATAAGGATTTGGTTGATTTATGTAGGTTAAAGGATGTTCTATTCTATAAAATTGCAGAATAAAAGCAAGGCATCCGAACGCCTTACCATGTAACGTTTGGATGCTAAGCCTTTGTGTTTGACAAAAGGTTAACGTTCGAATGTTGTTCTTTATGGCATCCGAATGTCACATCTTATTTCGGCTATTTTGTTTTCTAGGTTGGTTTTTTATCAAAACTTAGTGCAACTAACTCTTTGTCTAGCCTTTCTATTTCCAAAAGTTATGATCTTTAATCAAGAAATCGAAGTTTAAGAAATGATTTTAAGTGATTACTTACTTGGTATCGAGTCTAAATTTTTCGGTTTCTTTCATTTTAATTTCATTTCTCATTTTCTGATTAATACTAAACCTTAACTCATTTAATATTAATCATTGACTAGAGAAATTAAGAAATTTCGGTTCTTTTTTATTTAAAAAGAAACCTTTTAGAGTTGCCACTTGACCGAAATTTGAAAAAAAAAAAAAACAGAAATCTTAATCAATTGGATAGATTGATTATGATTTGGCTATTAGTATTTGATATCAATTTGATAAAAACTAGAGGATTCCGAATTCAGGAGCTAACTTATTAAATCCTAACATGTATTGCTATTTATTTTCTGAAATTAGGTTTATTCATTAAAATTGTCTTTTTTAAATATTTTTAAGAAAAATAAAAACCAAAAGAGAATAAAAAAGAACTTAAGTTTTTAAATATTTTAACGTCATCTCAAAGGTATCTATATACTCACTAGTTGGGATCAGATGATTGTAGTTCTTTCCAAAAAAACTTTAGTGTGTTAATTTATTTTAATTTTTAAAAACCGACTGAGTTTACATATTTAACCGATTTAACTTATTTAAATAAAATCCAAAGGGTCCTAATTTTCAAGTGTCAAAGAAAACTCTCTAAAACGTTCTAAAATTTTTTAAAAGGGTCTTTTATTAATTTTTATTTAAAAAATAGTTTTCTATGTGAAGAATTCTAAAAAGCCTAATCCTAAAAATTCCTAATTTAATACATATATATATATTACTACTATGAGACAACTATCTACCTAAATAAAATAATATCATATAATAAAAAAAAACTAATACTAAAAAGTCTCCTAAATTAATAATATATTATGTTAACTAATAGATATAATAAAAAAAAAAAAATCAAAACTGGAAAGGACCGAACCTGAGTTTGGTTGTTATTATCAAAATAATATGAGTGAATTTGAACAAATACTTGATCACAAAAAATAAATAAATAAACAAATCAAATAGCAAAGCACAACAACCGCTTGCCTCTCCAATAGCACTTGCTCCAAGGATACAACTTCACTTGGCTATTCGACGAGAGTAATCAAGAGAGTAGCGTGTCACGTGGAGTTTACGTGACAATGGACTGTGTGTGCATCGGTACTTCAAACATGTATGGAGAGGATAGTAGCTATGCATCGTGGTGAAACAGTGAAGCACAGTGGGTGCTGTAGTCAGTAGGCTCNACATACATACATATATATATATATATATATATTACTACTATTAAACAATTATTTACCTAAATAAATTAATAATATCATATAATATACTTAACATATATAAAAAACTAATACTAAAAAATCTCCTAAACTAATATATACATACCTTATATATTATGTTATCAATATAAATAGTAACTAATAAATAAAATAATATAATAATATAAAACAACCGAACCTGACTTGGTGATGTGCGACAATACTGCAGCGTCAATCGTGTGTGAGTTCATTCTGCTGTTTGCGTGAAGCTTGGAATAAGTTGTGAAGTCAGGTGCTTGAGATCGTGTGTGCAGTGGCGACCGTGATTAGCGCAGCGGATGATCAGTGCGCGTAGGTAGTGGATTAAAGACAGTGCAGTAGAGTGTGGCGATAATCGTGAGCGGCTGTGTGAGTGCGTGGACGAGTGTGGTGTGATGTTTGGTAGTAGTGGCGTGAAATATTGGAGTTGTTGGCCGTGCTGCAGCGAGTCGTGCAACCTGAACCGTTGGATAGTGTGGACCAATGTGGTGCAGCAGCGACGGTGGCTGTGTAGACTAGTCGTGCAGCTGCTGCAGTTGTAGACGGTGCTCGTGCTGAGATTGTGTGTGAGCTATGTTGCTGAACAGATAGTGTGAGTGACGGATAGTGTGTTGGCAAGTTGTACGTCCGAAGTGTGCTGTGATGTTGCAAACAGCAGTGAAGTGTGGATGGAGCAGCAGTTGCCGTGCGTGGAGTATGTGTTGCTGCTGCGTGCAAAGTGGAGATGACTGTGGTGGTCGCATGCTTGCTGGTGTATATCGGTGCTACAGGCGTGTGTGGAATAAGGAACTAGTTTGTGTCGTGGCTAAAGTGCGTGTGATTGATCGTACAGGATTTGAATTACTATTGTTCTGTACCTGGCCATGCAACAAAGGGTTGGGACGTGGCCGTGATCAGTACATGCTATAGTGGACAATGTCCTTCGATGAAGTGACATGAGTATGGCTTGCTGTTCGTGCATTTTATGTATGGACCGAACGATTGTGCGCGCAAGAGGACTTCTGGACAGTGTGTTGACCGTGAGTGTTGTATTGGACGAAGGATGGGTGATGTCGGTTGGACATGGATGGGAGCTCTATAATCATCTGCAGTATGGCTCGCAGCTGATTTGGTGTGTGCAGTTGGTGGATGAGTGGTCTTCATGTGCCAGCGCTTAGTGCGAATGATTTGGTGTGTTGGATTGTGAGGGGATTAATTAGAGTTGATCGATGAGTTATTGGTTGTTGATCACGGAAGGATGGGGTTGAATTTTGTGTATGTACTACACAGCCAAAATAGAGGATTGGGGATTTTAGTTATTTTTTGGTGTGTCCATTTTCCTAAATTTTATGATACGTGATCAATATTTATAAAGCTTAGAAAGCAAATCATATCTATCTTAAAGATCAAATAGATTTGAATTTTTTATATTGGTTTATATCTAATTTGATAAAAATCAAGTTAGATTTGAATCTTTTATATCAATTCAAACCTGATTTGATAAAAATCAAATTAGATTTGAATTTCTTAGATTTTTATAGCATTATATTAAAAAGATTTGATAAAATTTAAAATTAGATTTAAATCTTGATCAACCAATTTTTGCAAAATGAAAGAAAAAATAAAAGATACATATGTGTCTGGTAAGATTTGAACCTGTGACCACAAGCTAATCCAATACCAATACTTAAATATTTATTTGTTAGCCATTGCCTTGTGCCTCAATATTTAGTGGAATTAAATTGTATTTAAACTATGTAACTTTCTAAAACTATTTGAATTAAATTAAAACTAAATTGATTAACCCTAAAACATTTTACTTTCTAAAAATCTATTTTCTTAAACTATTTGTAATTTTTATTTTTTCATTTTTTTCATATTTTTATTATTATTTTTTATATTTTATATTTTTTTATTCTTGAATTAAGACCCTAAAGAAAAAAACAAAAATTAGAACTACGGGGGAGGGGAGTGTCGTGGCAAAAATCAAGTGTCTACACTTAACTTAAGAGTTGTAATTTATTGAGATGAGGACCTTATTTGAGAAGTATGATCAAGAGATAAGGAATTAAGCTAACTACATTATCTTTAGGTTAGGTTTTGGACTTTCTTACTCTAGCTTTCTCATGCTAAGATTGTTTACTTGTTAAGGACCCAAGTACATGGTGTTTGGATGATTGCTTATTCTTGTTATGACTTAAAATATAACTAAACTAACTCTTCTATGGCCTAATGATCCTAATTGTTGGATGTGCTTGACTTGTTTGCTCTAAGGGTCTGTAGTGATAGATCTCTAAAGGAGCAACTGTTAATCACATATAAGGATTCCTTAGTAAACTTTAATATAGGATGATATAGCTAGAATTTTAGGTTTATGGTCTCTAGAGTTTGGACTCGGATATAAAAGATTTAAAAGAAAACTTATATTTATATCCACCTTAGTATGTGGAAAAAGATCATGATGTGATGAAGTCATGAGTACGCCTTTGATGATTGTAGACCTAAATCAAAGATAACTAACCTATTGTTCGCTTTACTCCTAATATAGATTGCATGACATGCATGTGTATGTTATCAAACCTAGAGGTTTTTGTGTATCATTTTGATGAGACCAAAACTATCTAAGTCATGCTAAATCAATTATTATTATTATAAACCAATTTACAACTCTCATAAGAACATGATCAATTGTATCTTTTAAGGAAGTAAAATAATCTTAGAAATGCTTCATAACTTATCGAATTGATTTTAATGTTATTGAAAGAAGAAAAATGGATCAAAATTGTTTACTATGTCTAATTGTGTATTTAGCTGTTCTGATGTGAACCGTCTGATTGGTTGAACCAGATGAATTATGATCAAAGGCATATGTTGGATTGTGTGACTGGTTACCCTTGAACCATCCGATTAGTTAAGGTAAATCTTTTAGAGTCAGTAAACTATGTTGGAACATGTAACCGGTGACTTGAAGACCATCTGAATGATTTAAACATAAATTAGCCATTACAATGCATTTAATGTAGGATGAATATGGCCAACTGTTGGATTTTTGCTAAAGGATATAAATGTAAGTTTGTGGGTAGTTAAAGTATAATAAATAGAGTCGAAAACATGTATAATTATTCTTCTTATCTACTTGTACTTCATTCCAATAGTCTTGTGCTTATTTACAATCTTTTGTAAACCCTAGTATAATGCTAAGCTTCATATTTGCAGTTTTACTTAAGAGAGAGAGCACTATACTGAGTAACTGAGAGTTGTTGCAATTGCAAGATCATTTGTAATAGAGATTGCGTGTAGGCACTTGTGCCATTAAAATCGTGATAAATAAAATTGTGTGTGAAGACTTTGATTGAAATTGTGGAGAGTAAGGAATGGTTTGAACTCCATGTTAAAATTCTAAGCTTAATTTCTTTATCATTTTCTCTTTAAATTTCTACACTTTAATTGTTTCTTCACTATTCCCATATTGCATTCATTTAACTAATTTGATTAAAGAATTGTTATCAAAGTAAAATTTAGTCATTAATCTCAATTTATCCCCTCCTCTTGAGTTCTTAGTGTAGTTTTTCATATGTTTTGAGATTGACATTCATGTGTATTTATACACTCGTATTGGGCTTCAACTCATTCTTATTATTATTTTTTTTTCAAGCACATGTATAATGGAGTATCTTATTTATGAGGAGTTGTATATTGATACATACAATAGGAGGAAGGCGTCGAGTATCTCTACTTTTATGATGATTAGGAGTGAGATGATTTATGTTTTTACTAGAGTTATGCTATAATATGTTAAGAGAGACATGTTTTGTTGAGGAGATGACCCTTTCCTATTATGTTTTGTGGGTTGTGATAATGGGAGGAGATTAGTTACTCTAGATCTAATGTTACTTATAGTTATGAGTTAGTGAACTCTTGATCTTTTGTGCTAGTTAAATTTTGGTTTATGAGGATTTGAGTAAATGTAGTTATTCACTCCTTTATAGATTCTTTTATATATATATATATATATTTGTGGAATGGTTATATTGTGGATGAAGTTTGGTAGATTTAGAATTCTCAACGTAATCCCGAATAGCAGAGGGTTATGGTAAGTTGTAATGCCAATTTAAAGTCTCAGGACGTTATAGAAATAATTAGATACTTCACCTCTAATGAAAAATTGGTAGTCAATGTGAAAAGCCTCGTTGAAAATCTCCTAGTCATCCGGTTAGGGTTTTTCCTAAACTATGTGTGTAGTCTTTCTATAATTTAAATCGAACGTAACATGGCATTGATAAATCAGCCCAACGTCATACTCTCGAGATAATCCTAATGAAACAAGGAAAGCCCTCATTTCCGCTGTAGAAGGTCTGTCTGTCGAGAATTTTCCAATTAATGCGAGCCTAAAGGAATGACCAATTTTTCTTCGTCATCCTCTGATAAGAAATGCGCTGGTTCTCCTTTCTAATAGGTTCGCGTCTTGAGTAGAATTTGATCATCCTCCTTAAAAAGAGATGCCAAGTATTTCGTTTCAGATTGTATATTTGAATCACTCCATTGAGGCTGAGGACGTGCGTAGGAAGAAGACTCGTGCATGTCTAGGGTTTTCTCATTGTGTAAATATAAGATAACCCCCCATGAATATATGTGTACGTTTGTATGTATAATTTATATTTATATTTATATATCCATATTGTATTCATGTTCTGGATAATTTTATAATCTGTCTATATTTTTAACAAAACTGATCTAGCTTTTTATATAACTATTGATATAATATTAATTAGATTTGTACCATTAAAAATACAATCGAATTAATGATTCAGATTTAACGGTAGAATGAATATAAAATATATGAATTGGACCCTAAAAAAATTTCACTTTGTATGGCTTCTGAAGCTTTTTCCCAAAAATTAAATAAACAAGGCCTTAAGCCCATAATAGTTTATATGCTCGAGCTTTCACTTGTTTATAAGCCCAGTTGTTAGTAAAGGTTGTCCAGAAAATATAGGATTATGGTTCTTGCTCACGTATAATTATCAATGTTCTTTTCAGATAACAAATAACCCCATCCTCGCTCTGTGGTGTACAACTAAATCTTATCATTTTTTAAAAAGAACCGTGGATTCGTGCGATTGTTAATGCTCTTATACGTACCCAATCCTCATTCTGTGGTGTACAACTATTTCTTGTCAATAGGTGATTGGACCAATATAGCTGACCTCTCTCTATCTTATTTAATTTAATTTATTTATGAGAAATGTCAATAGAAGTTTTCAACCTTTTTAGATTTTATTATTGAGTTCCAAAACCTAATGAAATGTACATTCAAAGTAAACCTTTTCAATTCTGCATTATGCTTTTAACATTATATTAAGGTTGATATAATATAATGATATTATAACTGGTTTCTCGTTAGAATTGATCAAGATTTGACTTTTTTTGAATTTTCTCTCTTTAATTTATAATATAGCGGGTAAAAAAATATAATAATTGTTTGAAAACATTTATTAAGACTCATTTGAGGTTTTCTTTTTAAGAATGTTTAAGATTGAGGTGCACCCAAAAGTCATTTAGATGCCATTTGATTGCTCACTAATATATAAAATAAAAAATTCGACATAATCTTAGCTTCTTTGCTTTACCTCCTATGCCGAAAACGTGATTATTGTACTTTTTTTTTTTTTTAATATATCGAATTTTTGTAAATGTGTTCCAATTTCAAGAATTGATATGTTCTTGTGACTATCATAATGTATTATGATTTCGAGAATTGATATGTTTTCTCTCTCTTTCACTCCCTTCCAACACCCCCACCCCCACCCCCACTTCCCTTTTTACTGTTAAGTTATGTGATAAAATAAATAGGATAAATTACATGTACCATCTCTTAATACTTTAAAAACTATACAGATTTTTTTTTTTTTTTAAATCAGTCTTTACCCTCTCCAAAAACCGACATAGCAACTTATATGGAAATTTTAGGTAACACGGATACACATGGATGTTGACATGCTATTTATTTAGACATTTAATTTAAAAGTGAAAACACAGAAAATACAAAATATGAATAAAAATAATTTAAGAAAACATAAACTTAAAAAGTAATGGGAAATGGGTAAAAGCGATTGACATGTCTTTCCAAAAAAAAAGTCGTCTTACATGTTGCCTCCCTCTTTACCGATGAAAGAGACGCAAAATCGAAGACAAAAGATAAGGAAAAATAAAACAGTGAAGTTATGACAATAACATTTACGCATGAAAGCAAAAGCAAGTTTAATATGACCAATGCAACGTGTAAACCGGGCCATCTTCTATCCCTACGTGTAAAAGAATTCAAAAGAAAATGGCCATTTCCATTTTTTTAAAAATAAAAATTATGCATTTCTATTATTTTCTACCATTTCTTCTTATTTTCTATATTTTTATTACTTTCTAAATTAAACAAATGCCATATCAATATCCATATGTGTCAATATCACCTAAAATTTCCACATAAGTATGCACATCAACTTTCCAAAGGGTAAGAGGTAGGATCTGTGTAATTTTTAAAGTTTTCAGTAATGTTTCATATAATTTACCTAAATAAATATAGCGCACTTTTGTGGTATTTATTTATAGTGCGACATATCATATGTATATATATAGATTCGTAACTAATGAATTTTATAATTATCAAAACTATTGTACTTTAGTGATATAGATATTAGTTTTTGAATGGAGTAGACCAGCATTTAGGGAAAAAAAAAAAAAAAAAGAGTGCCCGTAGTATATTAATAAAATTGAAGGACCTCTCATTTGTGAATCCTTGCACATGATCTTGTTCGACTTCAGAGGTAATAATTGTTTGAAAATACTTTTTATGACTCATTTGAGGTTTTCTTTTTAAGAATGTTTAAGATTGAGGTGCACCAAAAGATATTTAAATGCCATTTGATTGCTTGGTAGTATATGAAATAAAGAATTCGACATAACCCTACCTTCTTTGCTTTACCTCCTATGCTGAAAACGTGATTATTGTACTCTTTTTTTTTTTTTTTAACATATGAAATTTTTGTAAATGTATTCCAATTTCAAGAATTGATATGTTCTTGTGACTATCATAATGTATTACAATTTCGAGAATTGATATGTTCTCTCCCTCTCCTTTTTTTTTTTTTTTTACTGTTAAGTTATGTGATAAAATAAATAGGATAAATTATATAGACCATATCTTAAAACTTTAAAAATTATATATGGACCATCCATTAAAACTTTAAAAATTCTACAAACCCTTTTTTTTTTTTTTTTTTTGTTTAAATCAATCTTTACCCTCTCCAAAAACCGACATAGCAACTTATATGGAAATTTTATGTAACATGGATACATATGGATGTTGACATGGCATTTATTTAGACATATTTAATTTAAAAGTGAAAATATAGTGTCGTCTCTAGGATCTTGTCGATAATCATCAAATGGATTGCACTTCGCATATACTATGAGGGTACATCGGAGGATTGTCTAGCATGACCACTTTAATGCTTAAGTTAGATATAGTCTTTAGAGAGAATGAGAGCTTGGAAGCTACTAGTAAGTGTAAGTGTATAAAGTATTAAGTAATTTATTGTTGAGCGATGGTCTTGTATTTATAGAGGAGTGGTGTCGGTAGCTAGAAAGCAATTAATGGGCAAAGTTACTTCCACAAGTATTGGAGAGTAGAGTTGTGATTTTCAACGTAGTCTGGAAAGTAGAAAGTAGGAATTGACTCGGTCGTTTGTCCTTATTTGGAGTCTCTTAGCTATTGGAGGCTTGTTATAGTATGGTAGGCCGAACTTTAGGCTTGGACTGAAAGTGACGTGAAGTGAGGAAGGAGCCTAAGTAGATTAAGACAGGTTTAAGGGGCCCATGGCCAAAAAGCCCTATCAACACTTTTCCCCATACAGTCTCATTACTACAATGAAGGTAAGGAGATGAGAAATGGGCTCCTTAGGTGCACAATCGATTTAAACGGGCAAAAGTCTGAGGTGGAGACATCTAAGCTATTGTGGGCATTGAGGCGGAGGGGTTCGATTAGATGTGAAGTCGAGGTGGAGAAATCCAACTTGAATGGTATAAGGGCCGTGTAGGTGCAACACATCTAATTAGATTACCCTCCAAGAAGAGACGAATGAAAGCACTAAGGTAGGACACGAGAGGTTTAACCTCTTGGTACTAAGCCGTTTGGCCATCGTTAGGTCCAAATAGAGCATATGTCTACCAGATTAGGAGGGGTGCTCTGAGGTGGAGACCTCCTAATCTAGGGTAATTGTTTTAAGTTGAGGCGAGAATATAATGGGTTGATCTTGACAATTCCTAAAGGAGAGGCGCTTAGTAGGCTGAGTCGAACTGAACTGGCTATTGTTTGGGTAGGTTGTGTGTCCGATTTGAAGTGTAGTTGAAGTAATGTATCAAGCAGCTTCTTTAGTAGAAGTCAAGGAGGCTTTAGGGAAACTTCTTGTGGAAGTAACTTTTCAAATCCTTACTTCGTACCTCTGTTTAGTGCATTTAATGTGATGTGATAAGTATCCTATCGTAGCAGACTAACATGCGGCTGCATGCCTTTTATCTTTCAAATGTGGTTGTTTGATCAAAACGAACTTCACGTATCTTCGCTGTAGTATTCTTAAGGATTTGTGTCTATACCAATCCTTATAATTGTCGATACGATCTCTAAGATGGTTGTCCTATAAAAATTACAATGGTGAGGAGAGGTTACTCTTTCGCATTTTCTTTATTCCTATACTGCAAATTTCACTCCCTCTTGTGTCAATTTTCTTTGCAAACTTTTTCAACAAAGTTCATTCTTCATCTTATTTGGTAACTATATCGACTAACATAGGTGAGATGCATTCAGATGCGTCAATGTATAATGTCATCGACTTTAAAACCACAAGGAGTGATCTTCCCCACATAGGAGAGGACGAAGTATCATCACTAGCACAACTTGATGACTCCATTAAGATGGAGTTGGAGGAATTAGACAAAGCATGGCTCATCAATTCCAACTTAGGGATGTATATGCATACGCTCCCTTGCTTCATCCCATAGATTTGTACAAAGCGCCAGGGATAAGTAAGGGCCTGAGTGACTAAGTAAGTAAGAGTAAGGTTACTGCTCCCACTTGGGTCTTAAGCAACTTCATTGTTGAGTCAGTCCTTAAGTGGAAAATATGATTACTAAGCAAGGAAGAAATGGTGGCTTTGCTGTCAAGGAGGCACTTCATAGTGTTTGAGAGGTGCTTGGAATTTAGGCAACACCTCCCTTCAAGCATATTCGTGAAGGACCTCTTCAACTTTCATTGATGTAGTCCAGCATAAGTTCTTCCCAATGGGTGAAGGGTGTTGAAGGCCTTCTAAGCATTTTGTGAATACTTGGTAATTAAGGCTATCCCTTAGCTTTTCAACCACTTCTATATGTGAAAAAACATAGGAGGGTGGTCATACCTCTAACCTTGTCTAGGGAAGAAGTTATTTTGCGGCCTTATAGATTCTGTGAAAGGTTGGCAAGACAATTACATGGTAGTTGAGTTGCTGGAGGAGGTAGATTTTTGGATGAGGTAAACTGAACTAAGGCTCAAAAGGAGCTTGGCCCAAGCGATGCCGAGGCTATACAAGAAATTCATGCCTTTATGGCCCTTAGGCAATGCAAGGAAATAAATGCCGTAGAGATGGTAAAGAGGTACTTTTGGTATCTAATCTTCGAGCTCTTCCCTAGTATGAAGAAGGTTGTGGTGAAGAAGTGGGTTTAAGGTACGATTTTGTTTTTTTACGAACATCTTCATCTGTTGTGCTAGTGTGTAAAGTTGTGTTTTGTCTGACGTCTCCTTTAATAAAATGGGGGAAGGGATCTTCTTTGTTCGTGTTGGTCACGATGGAGCTAGTGAACGGTAGTGCTTTGTATTAAACTTTTGCTTTGTTTTCTTTTTCTTTACTGCTTACTTGACCCTTTACAGGTAAGAGTTTGGTTGGGAAAGGCTCTCGTCCCTTAATGGATGAGCTAATGAGCTATTGGTAACTCAAGATGAAGACAACCATGAAGGCCTTTGACCTAAAGGTCAAGGCCATGCAGCCGATGCTAGGGGCTAAGGAGATTAGTAGGGTTGAATTAGAAGCTCTATCTTAGGGGATACCCTTAGGTCTCCGAGTGGAGCCCCTAACTATTGAGCCTTTGAGCGTGGCTCTTCCTTTTACTACCTTCGTCCCCACTTCCAAGCCCATCATCGTGGAAGATAAGTTCGTCAATGCTGAAGAACCAGATATCAAGGTGCTTTCCCCTCTTAGTAGAGAGGAGGAGAGGGTCGAGGTTACTACCCTATCTGGGACAATTGGGCAGAAAATGAAAACCCTAGAGACTTTTGGAGAAGCAGTGTTTAGGGCTAAGAAGTGGAATCCTCTAGGGAAGGCACTCTTGAGTCAATATCTTCGTATAAGTGGCTGACGACTCACCCTTACAAGTGTATAGATGAACTTAGGGATGAATTTTTTTTTTTTTGTCAACAAGTTCAAGTTGTTGGGGCTCAAGCCAGACTCATTCAAGGATGCTCCATACGTTTGTTGAAATGAAGAGCTTTGCCTTCATGTTATTAAGGTCGAGAATAAAAGGGTTAAGGAGAAGCTCTTGAGGCTTAAGTTAGAGATCTTGGTTAATGGCATTACATTGTGGCACTAGACTTTTAGCTACCAGGCTTCATTGGAGTCTTATACCCTTAGCAACTAGGCCATCCTTGAGGAGTTGTCAAGGGTAAGAGGGGACGATCCGATGGAGATCGTGGACCACTTGAGCATGCTCATTTAGTAAGTAAGCCTTCACCTCTTTACATCGATGTCCTTCCTTCTTGTCATTGAACTAACCTTAGTTTACGTTTCTTTGTGGTACTATGGCCGGGTATTACTTCAATTGAATAACTACAACAATGTTTAGAAAGAGGTAAAGGGCTTTCAAGATGTACTAACTAGGGCTTTTGAGAGATACTTACTAGGGCTGAGAAGGGCTTAAGAGAGGTTAAGAGCTCTTCCAATAAGTATTTAGATAAGTTTTCCACAGCTAACTAGTGCCTGTGTCACTCTTATGTATAGGTGGCTAAGCTCAAGGGGTAGTTGAAAGAGGCGAAGCAGGAGAGAGAAGCTACAGAAGGTGTTGCTAGGTAAGCCGGCAACTTGAAGGCTCGGCTCAAGGATGAATATAAGGCCAAGACCTAATTCTCTAAGAAACTGGATGAGGAGGTAGAAGCTAAGGCCAATCTTGAAAGAGAGAATGCTGAGTTAAGGGCATTAGTTTCTAGACTGCAAACTGAGTTGGTAATGAAGGTATTGGAAAGCAACAGTGACAAAGCTACATCGTTAGAGTTGGCTAGTCAAAAAGTGGAGTTGGAACAACAAATTAAGGAGATTTAGGGCAAGGATTCAAAGATAGAGGAGCTCATCTTTAAATTAAAGAGTGGGGAGGTTTTCAACAACACCACTGCGAAGAAGGCCTTCATCGATTATCGGCTAATGGATAAGTGGTTGGACAAATCAAAGGACCTCTCCATTGAATGTGCTCAGTACACGACGAAGGAGGTGCTCACCCATCATCCCAGTCATGACCTAAGTTTCCTAGATTTTTTAGACGGTTTAACTTTTCAAGAGAAGAAGGAGGCTCAAGAGTAGGAGAAAGAGGTTGCTCAAGCAACCGTCGAAGTCCAAGGCGCCCCTTTTGTTGTCGAGTTTAGACAAGGTACTTCTACATCTATATTAGTCTTAGTAGCTCAGCAGGAGAGCACCCTTAAGGGAGCTTCTTGAGATGATCAGGGTCGAGATGACCCTCCTGCTGACCCTAGTTAGTAGCTTTCAACCCTTACTCCAACCTAAAATTAACCTTCCTAAGGGCCTTCGATGGACCAGTGCTTTGAGCAAATAGAAGCCTTAGATTTTTTGGAGTTATCATAGCTAGTTGATCCCAGGTGGTAGTAGTTTTTTTTTTTTGTTTTTTATGATTTTTTTTTTTTTTTATATATACCTTAGGTTGGGAAACCAACCTTGAATTTGTATGACCCTAAGTTGCGAATAAATGTTGGAATTTTGTACATGTGTAAATTTTTTTGAGTGAATACTTGAATTCTCCTTTTCATTGCTTAAATCATTATAAGATGTTTTCATGATGAGAGTTCCTTTGTGTAAGGGGTATTTCCCCTTGTCAAGATTACTCGAGGGGGTTAAGTCGGTAGCATTTGGACTTGCCTAGCAGGTAAGAATTCTTTTGTGCTTAGGGTGTTTCCTTCTGTTGAGATTACTTGAAGGGGTTAGGTTGGTAACGTTCTGACTTGCCTAGTAGGTGAGACTTCCTTTGTGTATGGGGCGTTTTCCCCTATTGAGGTTACCCAAATGGGTCAGGTTAGTAGTGTTTCGACCTACTTGATAGGTGGGAGTTCCTTTGTATAAGGGATGTTTTCCCCTGCCGAGGTTACCAAAGTGGGTCAAGTTGGTGGCATTCCAACCAACTTGGTAGGTGGGAATTCCTCTATGTAAGGGGTATTTCCCCTTACTAAGATTATCCAAGGAGGTTAGGTGGGTAGCATTTCGATTAGCCCAGTGAGTAGGTCTGTTCATCCTTTATGGGGCTGAGACTTTGTATGTATATGTGGGAGAGAGATAAAGAGACGTAGATAATGAAATGGAATTTTTCATTTAAAATATGAAATGATTTCCATAATTATACATTAATTGAAGTAGAGCTGAAGATTATTGGCATTCCATATGCATAGGATAAGCTTGTCGTCTAGTCTCTTTAATCTGTATGCTCTATTACCCAAATTTTCTCTAACTTTAACTGGGTCTTCCCAATTGGGGGCTAATTTGCCCTATCCTTCTCATGGACCAGTAGCTTCTAACTTCTGGCAAACCAGGTTATCGACCTTGAATTCTTTGTGCTTGACTTTTTAGTCATAATATTTAGTAGCTTGGTGCTGGTAAGCAATTACTCGAGTTGTAATAAGGTCTTTGATTTCTTTGATGGTATCGATGCTAGCTTATAGTATAGACTTATTGAGGATGGCGTTAAAACTTTAAGTCCAGATGTTAGGGAGCTCAAGTTTGATGGGGAGGACTACCTTTGACCTAAATGCTATTGCATAAAGGGGTTTCGCCTATAGAAGCGTGGTGGGTGGTCATATACCCCCCATAAGATGTTGGGTAGTTCCATTGCTCATGTGCCACAGGCTTGGTCCACTCGCTTCTTCAAATTGTTAATGATGACTCGATGGGTTGCTTTGACTTAGTCATTCGACTAGGGGTAAGCAACCGATGTGAAGTATGGCATAATGTGATGTTTGGCACAAAACTCCTTGAAGTTGAGGTTATCGAACTACCGCTTGTTGTCTAAGTAATTTACCATGGTGTTGTTCTTGGTCTCATATTCGTCTTAGACTTGCTAGACTATTAGCATGGAATCCGAGAAGACATGTAGGTGCTAAGTACTGATCTCTTTAGCCAATTTGCGACCGACTATTAAGGTCTCATATTTAAATTTGTTTTTACTGGTGTTGAACTTGAATTTGAGGGTGTAATAGACTGTAATCTTATGCAAGCCAATTTGAACAAGCCCCGCATCTCCACCCTTCAAGGTGGATGATCTATCAACGTAGAGAGTCCATGTCAATTTGTCGTTACTAAGTGGTGCTTTTTCCTCTTTTGTGTATTCGACCATGAAGTCGGCTAGCACTTGTGTGTTGTAGGCTAATTGTGGTTGATACTAGATTTTATATGCACTTAAATCCATCACGTACTTCACCATCCATCTAGAAGCATATAGCTTCTACAATATAGTAAGCAGTAGCTGATATGTGGACACAATGATTTGGTGTACTTGGAAATAGGGTCTTAGTTGATGTGCTGAGATGACAATGGCTAAGGTGAACTTCTCCACCCGAATGTACCTAACCTCAGGTCTATGTCGTATGTGACTGACGTAGTATACAGGTCGGTGCTCTCTCCCCTTTGCTCTAACTAGTATAGAAGAGAGTGTTCGATTGCTTATGGCTAGGTACAGAAATAAGTCTTCCCCAAGGATAAGCTTAGAGAGGATCGATGAGTGTGCGAGGAAGTCTTGTAGCTGTTGGAATGCTACCTTGTACTTTGGAGTCCATTCAAAACCCTTAGCATTTTAAAGAACTTAGCGCATTTATCTATACTCTTTGAGATAAACCTGCTTAGTGTGGCCACTATGCCTATGAGCTTCTATACGTCTCAGACTTAGGTAGGGGCCTTCATGTCCTTGATGGCATGTGTCTTTTCAAGGTTAGCCTTGATGCCCCTTTGAGTGACCAGGAAGCTTAAAAATTTGCTTGAGTCGACTTCGAAGACATACTTAAAGGTTGAGATTCATGTCATATCTTCTCATCTGATTGAACCTAGCTCCTTTCTCCTGACGATCATGTTGTTGACATATACTTCCATGTTACACTTGATCTAAGGCTTGAACATCATTGTCATCATGTGCTAGTATGTTGCCCTAGCATTTTTTAGGCTGAAGGGCATGATTGTGTAGTAATACATACCAAAGTTGGTGATGAAGGAGGTATAGACTTCATCCTTTGAGTCCATTTTGATCTAGTGATAACTCAAGAAGGTGTCTATGAAGTTTGATAGGGCATGTCCTGAAGTAGAGTCAACCAACTGATCGATCCTGGGGAGGGGGAAGCAATCCTTTAGGCAGGCTTTGTTGAGATTGGTATAATCAACACGTATGTGCCACTTCTCAAACTTCTTCTTGACTAGCATTACATTCGCTAGCTAGGTCAAGTACTTCTCCTCCCTTACGAAGTCAGCATTTAGCAGCTTCTACACTTCTTCCTTAATCGTGGCTTGCTTCTTTAGGGCGCAATGTATCTTTTTCTACTTCACAGGATGTGTGGTGGGATAGATATATTGAGGTTGTGGGTTGTCAGGTCGGAGAAGATCTTTGGCATGTCTAACACCGACTAGGCTAACCTATCTGAGTTGTAATACAGACTCGTAGATGAACACATGAACCCATGAACCCAATATCATGCGTAACCAAAGGAAGTGGGTCTAGGTAGCGAGATATCTCAAAGAGTAAATGATAGTTGAAGATGAGTAAGGGGTTCTCATGCACCAACAATGGATATGATATGCCAACACTTCACACGAGCTTAGGTCACACTTAATATGACATACAAATATGGCTGGAGGTCACTAATCTACACTCGAATGGGCTAAATAAGAGTAACTCAAGAGTAAGGATATTTAGCTCAAGAGAGAGTAAAACTTTAGTGTATTCTTTGTTTGATATATTTTTGTAGCTATTACATTATATGACTATTTATAATACCTAGTTAGGATAAGTCCTAAATTATAGAAAATTACATAAATGGATCTTTACTTGTTAAGAAAAAGGAGAATAATTTATAGGGAAAGTACGTAATCAAGTAAAAAAAAATATACTATCAGAAAGGATAGTACAGATGTCAAAAAAGAAAAGTGCATACATAATTGTGCTAATTCTGTAGTCTTAATAACACTCCTAGCTAAGTAAGGGTAAGCAACATTGATTACGTTTGATCGGCATCAGTGGTTCGGTAGCTTTGTTGACTAGGACTGGATTAGTATTGGCTCAAGGAAGACGTACATTCATGTTGGCCTTGAATGGTCGGCTCCTGAAAATTATCAACTCAGCCTCGGTATTAGGGAGATGGTTGCTTTTCTGAGTTACCGGTTGGATAGGTGTATTGGGGAGGGGTTGGTTCACCACATCAATTGGTCACCTTGGTAGCTTCCTAGAGAGCAAATTAGTTTGGCAGATCGAACTGGGTTAAACGTTGCTCCTAGGTGCTTAACTCACCTTGGACAGTTTAGCAAACCATTTAAGAAAGCCCTTAGGCTCAAGAGCGCGTGATCAGTACATGATCCTTATCATCTCCTCCAGGTTCTTTGAGATTTGGGATCAAATCTAGTTCAACTCTAAGTTGCTTGCCCTTGGGAGTTTAAGTTTGGAGATTAGCAATGTTAAAGGAGTTTGAGACTCTACATCCTTTAAGTAATTCAATCCTATAGATATTAGGATCGATCTTTTTAAGCACTTTGAAAGGTTCATTAAGTCTGGGAGACAACTTACTTTTCCTCAAGTTTGGGAATCGTTCCTTACTGAGATGTATCCAGACCAAATCACCTGGCTAAAATTCTCTCTTCCTCTATCCTTGGTTTCACTTCTCGAGCTTAGTATTATCTCGACTCAATTGTTCTATAACCTTTTGGCGCATGGCTCTAATGGCCCTAACTCTTTCAATGGCTGGCCGGTCATCATCAGGCATTAGCTAAGGTATTTGGTCCATCGGGAGCTTGAGGTTGAACCAATAGGTGACCTTAAATGGAGACCTGTTTGTTACATTATGGATGGTCTTGTTGTAGGCGATCCCAATCTGCCGTGTTTCGTCCAACAGCAACCCGTAGCAAAGTTCCTACGATTCTATTGACAACTTTAGTTTATCCATCGGTCTGTGGATTGCAAGTCGTATTATACAATAGCTTAGTTCCCATTCGCCTCCACAACTCCTCTAGAAATGGCTCATGAACTTTGGGTCTCGGTTTGAAACAATGATTCTAGGAACTTCGTAGAGCTTGATTACTTCCTACAAGAAAAGAAAAGAGATAACTAAAACATCATTAGTTTTTGAATAGGGCACAAAATGTGCTATCTTGCTAAATCAATCAACAACTATCATGATGGAGTCATTCCCTCAGGATGTCCTCAAGAATCCTAACATGAAGTCCATACTCAGCTTGGGCCACAGTTTGGTTAGGGTCGGCAAGGGTTGGTAATGTCCTTATTCAGCTCGACTCTTTGCTTTTCGATAGGTTATACACTTCTCCAATACGGACTGTACGTCTCTCATCATTCTCGGCCAAAAGAATCTTGCAGATAGTACTTCATAGGTTCAATGCTAACTAAAGTGTTCAATCAATCCTCCTCCATGCACTTCGTGCATGAGTAATTCTCTTATGGAACAAGTTAGGATACATAGCCTCCTCTTCCTAAATAAGTATTCGTCCTCTCTATGATAGTTATCCAGTATCCATCCTTCTTCACATCGAGCATAAATAAGACCAAAGTGTAGATCCTCGGCATACAGATTTTTTATGGTTGAAAAACCAAGTAGCCTTGTTTGCAGCTCAATTAAGAGGGCATGTCATTTCGATAGGGGGTTGGCTACTACATTGTTCCTTCCATTCTTGTATTTTACGACATAAGAAAAACCCTCCATGAACTCGATCCATTTGGCTTACCTCTGAGACAACTTTGGTTGGCTCTTTAGATATCTCAAAGACTCATGATTGGTGTACATCATAAACTTCTTGGGTAGTAGATAATGTTGCCATATGATTAAGGCTTGGATCAAGAAATAGAATTCCTTGTCATAAATAGAATAGTTGAGTGTACCTCCTCAAAGTTTCTCGCTGAAGTAAGCAATAGGTCGGCCTTCTTGCATTAGCACAACACTTATGCTTAGTTCGGATGCATCACACTCTATTTCGAACACCTTGTCGAAGCTCAGTAGAGTTAAGACAGGGGCTGTAGTTAGCCTTTTTTTCACCTCCTTAAAACTCCTCTTCTCTTTCTCTCCCCATTTGAATTCAATGCTCTTCTTTGATAGTTTGGTAAGTGGGGCCGCAATTGTATTGAAATCCTTTATAAACCTACGATAGAATGATGCAAAACCATGAAAACTTCTCAAGTTTGCAAAGCAAGTTAACTCAAGCCATTCTATAATTGCCCTTATTTTCTCATCATCAACTTAGATGCCACCTCTACTCACAACAAACCCCAAGAAGATCACCTCGAATCGGAAAAAGTTGCACATCTTTAGATTGGCATAAAGCTATTCAACTCGGAGTTTTGTAAAGACTCTTCGAAGATGCTCTTAGTGAGTCTTTAGGTCGAGGCTGTATACTAAAATATCATCAAAATTGACTACAACAAAGCTTCCTATCAATTTTCAGAGCATAAGATTCATTAGGCGCATAAATGTACTTAGTGCATTGGACAGTCCAAATGGTATCACAAGCCACTCATATAAACCATGTCATGTCTTGAATGCGGTCTTCTATTCATTACCCTCATGCATTCGAATCTTTTAGTATCCAAATTTAAGGTCGATCTTAGAGAACACTTTGGCTTCGCTTAATTTGTTTAGCTTGTCATCAAGCCTAGGTATGAGATACCTATACTTGATGGTGATTCGATTGATTGCTTAGCTATCCATACATCCTCCAAGAACCATCTTTCTTTGGTACTAATAAGGCCAGTACAGTACAAGGGTTAAGGGACTAGCATACATGCCCTTTCTACATTAACTCATCTACTTGCCTTTGGAACTCGGTGGCCTATTCAGGATTCAGCTTATAGGTAGGCCTGTTTAATAGTGTGGCTCCTGGCTACAAGTCAATTACATGTTCAACACTTCGGATGGGAGGCAGACCTTCATGTAACTTGTCGGGGAATAGGTTAACAAACTCTTCTAGTAGCGTTTTCACTAGGGGGAAATGTTCCATCTCCCTAAACCTCATTTCCAACATCCTTCAAACCAGTAGATAGGTCAATCCTTTAAGCTCTAATTCTCTCTTCAATTTGGTTTTGGTCAATACCAAAGCCTCTTTCTTCAGGGTTCGGCTAAGTCAGGATTGCACAAGCTTTACTTGTTCGATAGTCATAGGACTTAATTTCATCCTCTCGCCTTTATGCTCCATGGAACATGTATTCCTTCTTCTGTCATATATAACTACTCGGTCAAACATCCATGGTCATCTAAGTAGAATGTGCACTACACTCATGGGCAGCACATCATAGAGCACTTGGTCTCGATATTTGCTAATGCAGATTGGTATAGACACTTATTTGTTCACCTATAAGGCTCCTTTATCACTTAGCCAAGAAAGCTTGTAAGGTATTGGGTAGGGTTTGGTCGGCAATTTTAATTGCTGGACCATAAATGCAAAAGCTACATTAGTATAGCTCCCATTATCAACTATCAAGGTGTACAGTGACTCATTCAACTTGCACCCATATGAAAGAGATTTTCCCTTTGTTTATCTTCTGGTACGAGACTGATGCTCATCATTCTCCTTAACACTAGTGTAGTTGGCAAAAAGTTGCCTTCCTTACTTTAGATAACTTCCTCCTTAGACAACTTAGTCTGTCTATCCTCTTTCAACTCCTCTACTTCTTCATTAGTACTGTCAACCTCAACAGTCAGCACCTCACCTTGAATCACCATTGTTCGCTTGTTTGAATACTGAGCGGCCATTTGTCCAAATCCTTAGCATTTGAAACACTTGATCTCACTCTTCTTCCTCCTTAAACTCTGGCCTTTATCAAACTTCCTTGAGGGTTCCTTCTCCTCAACTTAAGTAGTTAAAACGGGTCAAGTCTCAACAACCTTACTTGGTACCATTCGTATAAGTCTACTGGAATATTTCAGTTACTGCCTGGTTAGTTAACTGGTGGTTAGGTCCTACCTGTTCAACAACATTCTATCCTTTAGGCTGCTTGGATTGTTCCATCAAGCGTTCTAATATCTGGGGTTTATAAGACATCCCCAATCTCATACTTTAGTCTACCAATGCATCAAGATACAGTTCGGTCATTTGGCTTTATGACTTCACATTAAATCATTAACATTTGGAACTCCTTAACATAAGTGTCCACACTTGACCCTCCTTATCTTAGTTCTTGTAGTATTTTGAAAGCATCCTGTCGATAATAGCTTGGTCCAAACCTTCTCCGCATAACCTTCTTCACTTCATCCTAATTGCTAACCTTTTGATCTCCTTCTCTTCTTCTGATAGCTTGCAAGTTCTTCTACCATAAGGTAACATAACCATTGAACTCTAGCATAGCAAGTCTAACCTTTGTATTATCGGGCACTTCATGGCATTCAAATTACTTTTCAATCTTATTTACCCAATCTAAGTAGTTATTGGCATCATCACCTCTAGAAAAACTCGGGATACGTATTCTCAATCCTTTAACTCTAGAGGCTCATACATTTCTTTAGGCTTGAAGTATTCTTCTACCTTAACATTTCCTTTGTCTTCCTCCCTAATTTCTTCAAGGGCTAGCGTTCATCTAACATCCTTGCCAATTCCTTCAACCCAAGGTGGTTGAGCTAGGGTATTGGCTCAACCATACTGACCGTTGCCTCGTTCTTGCTACTCACATCCTCTAGTGGGGTTATTTCTAGCTGCTTGCCTATCTTCTTAGATAACGATCACCAAATTGGCTACCAAGTTGGTAAGCCTATTCAAGCCGTCACCTACCAACTGAGGTGTGAAGCTTCCCTTTGTTTGGGAAAACAATCAACTACTTGAAGATCAATAACTAATACTCCAATCACCATAATAATTACATAACAAACGAACAGTCAACTACACTCTTTTTTTGCATATCGAAAACAGGGAAAAACAAAGCACAAAACACTTCTCAACTACTAAACTCCAAGGTTAACAATAGAACCGTTATCGCACGAAAGTAGTAACAAACCACTCAAAGAACACAATAGCAGAATCCAGCTTCGAATGTGGCCAGGCTCTAATACTAAGATAATATAGACTCGTAGATGAACACACGAACCCAATATCAGACGTAACCAAAAGGGGTGGGTTTAGGTTGTGAGATGGCTCAAAGAGTAAATGATAGTCAAAGATGAGTGGAAGGTTCTCATGCACTGATGATGGATATGACACACCAACGACTCATACGAGCTTAGATCACATTTGATATGACGCATAAGTATAGCCAAAGGTTACTCACCACTAGTCCATACTCAAGTGGGCTAGATAAGAGTAGCTCAAGAGAGAGTAAAACTTTAGTGTATTCTTTGCATGATATATTTTTGCAACTATTACATTATATGACTATTTATAGTACCTAATTAGAGTAAGTCCTAAATTACAAAAAATTACATAAATAGATCCCTACTTGATAAGAAAAAGGAGAATAATTTACAAGAAAAGCACATAATCATGCAAAAAGGATATCTACTGTCAAAAAGGATAGTATAGATATTGGAAAAGAACAACACATGTGTAATTGTGCTAATCCTGTGGTCTCAATAACACTCCTCGCCAAGTAAGGGTGGGCAACATTGATTAGGTCTGGTTGACATCAGCGGTTTAGCAACTTTGTTGATTAGAACTGGATAAGAATTGGCTTAGGGAAGATGTATATTCGAGTTGGCCTTGGATGGTCGGCTCCTAACAATTATCAGCTTGGCCTTAACACTAAGGAGATGGCTGCTTTTTTAAGTTAGCGCTTGGACAGGTGTGTTAGGGAGGGGTTGGTTTACCACTTCGGTTAGTCACTATGGTAGCTCGCTAGATCAAATTGGGGTAAACATTGCTTCTCGATACTTAACTCACCTCGGATAGCTTAGCAAACCATCTGAGAAAGGTTAGGCCCGGAAGTGCATGATTGATCCTTAATCCCTATCGAGTTAGCTTGCAGGAGGGCAATTATCTCATCCTTCACCTCGGAAGGAGTCTCAATCATGACCTTGGTAGTCTAGTTAGGAGAGCAACCGCTTTGCACTTCTTTATTTTTTTGCATGGCTTGCCTCTCTCAGCCAACTTCTCCTATAGGGCCAGTTTCCAACACAAAGACTTCGTCAGCGCTAGTAGCCTTAACATAAAGCTCTCGGGAGAGCTTCTAGTCACATTTACATATCCTCACTCCGATTGGGATGGGGAATTTGGCCTTTAAGTGCAAGGAGGATGTAACGACTCTAAACACGTTCAAACTTATTATTCTCGAGTGTGCGTTATAGGGGGATGGATAGTCGATCACTACGAACTCTACCAATCGTCGTGTAACATGGTCGTCATTACCAAGCTCCATATTGAGATTGATAATGCCTTTTAGCTTGGATAGTGCTCCCATTAAAGACAATGAGATTCCGATGGTACGACTTCATCTTGACTAACAACTTGGTCCTCATCTTTTTGTATGTATGGAGGAAGAGGATATTGGTGGAGCTATCAGTATCCTCCATTATTTTTAAGATCTTGAACTTTGCGATCCTCACCTTTATGACCAAGGCATCTTAGTGTTTGGGGGTGGGCGTTTGCTATGGTTGTCTACCTCATCTAAATCTTTGTTGGAGAAGGAGATTAAAGTATTTAGCTTCTATCTCTTCTCCTTTATGGTCAGCACCTCAAACAGGGCGTTAACCAAGCCATTGGTGTTTGCTCGGCTCCCAGGATATGGCCCCTTAACGATTATGTTGATGACCTCATTAAGGCCATGGTTTTTACGACGGTCGTTGTTCTACTCTGCTCTGCTCAAGTACCTTTGGTTTGTCACCTTCAAGTTGCTCAACCTTTATCGTCTTTAGAATGGTCATCGTTCCTTTGTTGGGCCATGTATTTGTTGAAGAAGCCTTGCTAAATGATATATTTGATTACGTTCTTTAGCTGGAAATACTCATTAGTAGTATGACCATGGTCGCCATGAAACTAGCAGTATTTGTCCAAGTTTCGACATCTAAGGTTTCCCTCTACCTTGAGGGGTTTCTACAACAAGTTCTTGTGCTTCACTTCAAAGTAAACCTAGGTAATGGGACTATTTAGAGGGGTATGCTTCGTATAGATCAGAAGGGAAAGAGAATCTTGCTCAACTTGGCAATTCTTCTTACCCGAGCCCTCTCCCTCTTATTTGCTTGCATCTTCTGTCGAGGCAATTATTAATAGACAATTTCTCCTTATCTTGCTTTCTACCCAACCTTTCTCGATAGACATCATACCTTATGTGGATATTATCTTCTTAGTCCATGTACTTCTATGCATTTTTCCAAAAGTTGGCTAGGGTCTTAGGCATGGTCTTCGTAAGTAATCTCCTGAAGGTCAAATGCCAAGCTTAGTGACATGAACAGTAACTCCCTAGTCCAATTGAGGCTTCTTGACCACTGCATTGTTGAATTGGACCATAAATTCTCGTAGAGTTTTACCATTACTCTGTGGGATCAGGTACAAGGATGATGTATCCTTGGATGGAGGTTTGCTAGCCTTGAAATGAAGGATGAACTTTTGTGCTAACTTATCAAAGGAGCTAATGGAGTTGTTAAGAAAGTGGTTAAACTATGCCTGAGCTACTTTTCTTAAAGTGCTTGGGAAAGCCTCTCACATTATAGTATCTTCATGACCGTAGAGGCTCATGAGGGTACAAAAGTGGAGGACATGATTGTTAGGGTCACCTATGCCATCATATTGGTCTAGGGTCAGAAACCTGCTATCAAGAGGCAAAATTTCGTCTTGGATGCCCTTGGTGAAAGGGGTTTTGTTGCTAGTGACCAGCCTAACATCCCCAACTACCTAACCATCACACGGAGCTCATTAAGGTTAGCCTCGTTAGCTAGATGAGCTTGGTATGTGGTTGAGTGTATTGGTACTCTATGGGACTCGGTTGCCTGCTCATTTCCTACCATGACCCGGTCACGGACCGTACTAGGTGTTGTTGCATTAGGGGATCAAATTGTTGATCCCTGTTGCTTTACTGTTACTGATGGTGATTTTTGCACCTGGTGTGGGCATCAGAAGCTTCAAAGGGATAGGTTTATGTGTTGTGCCTCTCAACTTCCTTGAGGTGAGCATGGAGCAACCTGTTTTTGGCAACAAATTCCCCAAGTAGGTGCTTTGAATGCTACAGGCACTCCTCCAATGTATCTTTTGGAAAGGGTTGGTTGTATATCGATTGGTTGTTGACCAACTAGCGGTTCTCAAAATTGTCAGTGTGAGACATGGTGGCTACAGGTGGTGTTTGGGGGAGACAATTTAATGTGTTATGTGTTTAGGTAGGAACTAGGATTTCAATTCCTATAGATGGTGCCAAGTGTCATCTCAAGGATCTTGCCAATAGTGATTAAATTGATAGGACTTTGCATAAGCGTAGATGCCTACAAAAGAGAACACTATAAGGATATATCGAGGGGTTACTTCGCATAGCCACTCTGATGCTTAAATCATATATAATCTTTGAGAGTATGAGAGCTTGGAAGCTACTAACAGGTGTTAATGTACAAAATATCAAATAGTTTATCATTGGGTAATGGTCTTGTATTTATAGAAGAGTGGTGTCGGTAATTAAAAAACAGTTAGTAGGCAGAGCTGCTTCCACAAAGATTGGAGAGTGGAGTTGTGATTCCTAACGTTGTCCAAGAAAGTAGAAAGTGGGTATTGACTCAGTCATTTCTTTTTATCTAGAGTCTCCTAGCTATTGGAAACTTATCAAAGATGGGCAAGCTAAACTTTAAGCTTGGATTGAGAGTGGCATGAAGTGAGGAAGGAGCTTGAGTAGATCAAGATGGACTTGAGAGGCCAATGACCAAAAGACTCTATCAACACATAAAAAAATATAAAATATGATAAAAAAAATAATTAAGAAAACATAAACTTAAAAAGTAATGGGAAATAGGTAAAAGTGATTGGAATGTCTTTCCAAAGAAAAGTCGACTAACACGTTGCCTCCCTCTTTACCAATGAAAGAGATGCAAGGTCGATGACAAAAGATAAGGAAAAATAAAACAATAAAGTTATGACAATAACATTTACGTATGAAAGCAAAAGCAAGTTTAATGTGACCAATGCAACGTGTAGACCGGGTCATCCTTTATCCCTGTCGTGTAAAAGAATTCGAAAGAAAATGGCCATTTCTTTTTTTTTTTAAATAAAAATTATGCATTTCTATTATTTTCTACAATTTATTTTTATTTTATATTTTTATTATTTTTTATATTAAATAAATACCATATCAATATCCATGTGTTCATATCACCTAAAATTTCCATATAAGTATGCACATCAACTTTTCAAAGGGTAAGAGATTAGATCTGTATAATTTTCAAAGTTTTTAACAGTGTTTCATATAATTTACCTATATAAGTATAGCAAAGTTCATTTATATTGCGACATATTATATGTATATATATAGTTTGTAATTAATAAACTTTATAATTATCAAGTATATTATAATTTAGTAATATAAATATTAATTTTTGAATGGAATAGATCAGCTTGGATGTTGTAAATGGAAAATTGGAAAAAGAAAAAAGAAAAAAAAAAAAAAAGAAAGCCCGTAGTATATTAATAAAATCGAAGGATCTCTCATTTGTGATCTTGTTCGACTTCTGAGGTAATTCGAGTGACATGTCCAAGATTCTCTAATAAACTTGTCAAGGTCATAAAGATGGAAATCTAGTGCTATATATACCCCATGATGGTGCTTACTCTTCCGCCATCACTCGAAACTATGGTATTCCCTCTCTCACTAAGCCAATAACATATCCAATGATGATGGCCTCCATATCACTCAAAATTGCGGTAAGCTGTCTGCTGATTCTAGCGTTGTTCACATCATATGCCCATACCCAGTCCGATACATTTGACACACTTGCCCTCAAAAAATTCGACATATACCTTGAGATTGAATGAATTCTCCGATTTAACAAATGAAGAGTTTCTCAACATTTATACTGGATCTTACAAGATTTCTGTATATAACATTACGAGTGTATTTGAGTCTACTTACGGCGACGTACTAGAGAGTATGAATTGGGTGCAAAGAGGAGCTGTTACTGATGTACAAAATCAACACTCATGTGGTGAGTTTTTATTTTATTGAATCAAATTTAAGGTAAATAAAAAAAATATCCTTTTATCTTTACTTCATGTAGTGAAAAAAAATCTACAACTTAATTCGAATTGTGGCCTATATTGTTAGGAATTGGTATTAAAATTAATATATAGATTATGATATGGATAATTGTAGTTGTTAGGATAACTAGCCATTTAGAAATGCTATGGATGGGAGAGGCCATGGGTATTATTCGCGAGATATTCCTGCTATGAATGACAACCAAGGAAAGAGGCGGACATGAATACAAGGCTATTGATAAGCTTCGGGAGGAAGTTACTGTTATGACTTGCCAATTGGGGAATGGTAGGTAGATGGCTTTAGAGTACAAATCATTTGCAACAGGTCATACTTTTATATAACCGTACCGATGGTGGAGTCTAACTTTCTCCTTTACATGTTAGGTCTATCTTTTGTGGGGAATTATATTCCCACCTCGACCAGTGTGTACTCGTATGTACGCACTATCGGATAAATTCTAAGAAATGGGAAAATATTAGGACAGGTCTTTTCTAAATGTTTATCCACTTTATAAATAAGAAGGAAAACATATACTTTACTAATCATGCGATATATGAAACACGTATCTTACACAGAATTGTAGCTCCTAATAGTTATTTAGTATTGTCCAATGCAATTATATATATATATATTATTTGTCTATAAATTTGTTTATTTACGAGTTCATACAAAAGTAAAAAATTGTGACCTTTTTAACACTTACGAAATTCTAAATGGATATGAGTTTTCAACATAAAAAATTTAAAAAAAAAAGTAAAAGCACATCAATAATCCTTCATAAACAATACTACAAACAAGCTCTTACACTATCATGCAAATAAATAAAATTGAGCAAATATGTGCTTCTCCAACTTTAAACAACAAAATAATTACACAAAATGAATTAGAAAGAAAAAGAAGATAAAGGAGAACCTCTAAGTTTTTTTGTTTCATCGGAAGGCATTTTGCTTGCCATTTTCATCTTGTCATGTATAAATGTAATGGTGATATTACTTGCGGCTATATCGACGTCTCCTCCATGTGGTGCCATGTGGCTTGATAGGCAGTGAAATAACTCGCCGCAATTGATCAAATCACATAATTTGTTAATCTTTCTTTTACGAACTCTATAGGCATTTCCACTACTAATTCTCCGAAAACATCATGACTATGTTAGCTGTTATAGTTTGATACCTATGTTTTCTTTTTTTTTCTTTTTTTTTTTGATTGGCTGTGTTTTGTCTTGGTGCTAACATAAAATTCCAAGCTTACCTAATAGAAGTTTGATAGTTATGTTTCGCCAACAAATGTTACAAATGCATTGATAGGAGTATTATTCCTACAGGAGCTTGCTGGGCCTTTTCATCTATAGGGGCAGTAGAAGGGATCACGAAGATAAAGAAGGGTGTATTACATAACTTATCCAAGCAACAATTGGTGGATTGTAATGTTCGTAATAATGGTTGCGGTGGTGGTAATTTAATCGCAGCCTTTGAATACATCATGAACAATGGTATTACATCTGAAGAATACTATCCTTACACTGCAAGAAATGGAATTTGCAATTCATATGCAGTCTCCAATGTGGTAGCACAAATAAGTGGATATCATCAGTTGCCACAAAGTGAAAACGAATTACTCAGTGCTGTGGCAATGCAGCCGGTTTCAATTAGAATCGACGCACATGATCGTACATTTCGTTACTATGGCGGAGGTGCCATTTATAATGGTCCATGTGGGAATGATCCGAACCATGATGTGTTGGTTGTAGGGTATGGAACTGACCCAAGCGGTACTAAATATTGGTTGTTAAAGAACTCATGGGGTACGAGTTGGGGTGAAAATGGATATATGAAAATACAAAGAGATTCCGGCTATCCTGGAGGCTTGTGTGGACTAATATTGGGAGCTTCATATCCTATTGCATGAGAATAGTGATTGATAATATTTTAAGTGATTGAACTACCGATTGCTTGAAGTAGCCTATCGATGTTCGTTCACTACATTTCATCCTCCACTGCTAAAAGGAAGGGCCATAGTGTGTTTTTAATGCTTATAGATGTAATTTGTTGCTACAACTTATAAGTGTATAATGAGCAGCTATGTTTAGCTGCATATCTATATGTCTTGAATACATAAAACATGTTTCAATGATAGAAGTATATAATTAAAGGTGTTTGAATTTTTTGTTATCTTCCTTGTTGCTAGCTCTAACATAGTTGACTATACTACATATTCATGAGATGAGAAAGAGGTGGGAAAGATTTGGAAGACAAGTGTGTGGCTTCTTAATAAAACCTGTTAAGGCAATTGAGAATGAAAGAGAAATGAATAATATTAATAAAATGTAATTTTAGTATAAAAAGAGTATAAAAATCCTTTGATATTGATGAGGATAAAGAGTATCAAAAGCAAAAAATATCTTTTTACAAGACTCTCTTTATGGAACTTGTATTGTGCTTGTTTCAAACTAAAAGTTCGGCTTTCTTTTATAGCTGAGAAGAAGACTTTTCGATCTTTAATATAACTTGTGATTTATGTACAACATAACTACCTTCACCATTAATTTTAGTGGTTGACAAAGGTGATGAATTTGAGCCATCCATCTAACAATCTCTACCTTATCTGAAATTCAATAAGCTACTTATGTTCATATGAAACCTTTAGGATACTTTAGTTGTTATAGATACCAAGCAAATCTAAGCAATGTTGAAAGTTGTTATTTGGAAGTGGCTTGGTAAGCATATCTATTGGATTCTTAAACATGTGAATTTTTTTTTATCACAACTTTATCAACAGTAACAATAGCTATAATAAAGTGATTTTTACATCAATAGGTTTGGTTTCATCGTGATAACGTCTATTCTTCATTAAATGAATTACACTTTGACTATCACAGAAGATAATAAGAACTTCTTATCTTAGGTCAAGTTTGTTAACCAAACCTCAAAACCAAAGAACTTCTTTTACAACCTCTATCATTGCAACAAATTCTGCTTCAATTTTAGACAATGCCGCAATAGATTAAAGTGTAGCCTTCTAACTAATAGCACAATAACAAAGAGTAAAGATATAACCAGAAAGAGATCTTTTGTGATCCAAATCACTAGCATAATCTAAATCAACAAAACCTAAAACAACATTTGTTGTAGCCTTGTTTCTATCAAATACCAAATTGATATGAGCAATACCTTTTAAATACCAAAATATTCTTTTCACAACACTCCAATGATCTTTACCAGTATTATGCATATACTGACTCACTATGCTAATGGCATATGCTAAATTAGGTCTAGTAAATACCATAGCATACATAAGGCTACCAATAGCAGTAGCATAAGAAATGTGTGACTTATGCTCTGTCTTTTCCTCTATTTGTGGGCAAAGGTTTGAAGATAACTGGAAATGTGCAACAAGTGGATTAGAAGCAAGTTTGCAATTACACATATTAAACCTATCAAGTATTTTCTCAATATATTTCTTTTGTGATAAAAATAGTTTACTAGCTTGATGGTCTTTATGAATCTCTATACCAAGAATTTTCTTAGTTGCACCTAGTTCATTTTTTTCAAACTCATTACTAAGCTTAGTTACCAACTTTTTTATCAAAGACTTATCACTTAATGCAATCAACATATCTAGTTGGCTTGTTTAAGACCATATAAAGATTTCTTTAATCAATAGATAAGATAATCCTTACTAAGAACAACAAGTCCCTCTGGCCGCTCCATGTAAATTTCTTCTTCTAACTCTCCATGTAGAAAAGTTGTCTTAGCATCAAGTTACTTCAATTTCAAATCAAATAAAGCAAAAAAGGCAAGCAAAACACGAATGGAGGTATGCTGAATAACATGTAAGAAAATCTCATTAGAGTCGATACTTCCTTTTGATTAAAGCTTTTTCAACTAACCGTGCTTCGCATCTAGGGTCTTCAACCTCGTGAATTCCTTCTTTCTTCTTACAAATCCATTTACATCTCAATGGTCACTTGCCCTTCGACAATTCACTCAAATCCCATGTACCATTCTTATAAAGACTTTCTATTTCTTCATTCATAGCCACTAGTCATTTTAAAGAATCAATACAAAAAATGGCTTCAATATGGTTAGTAACTCAACACCATCATTTATCTCTTATGCTTCAAACAAAGCATAAGCAGTTAAGTTATCATTATCAATATATCTAGTTAGCTTTTCAATTTGTCTTCTTGGTCTATCTTGAGCAATTGAATAATCTTCTTGTTATGGCTAAACAGGAGAAGTGGTATTATCATCATGATCATGATCATCACCATGATCATCAATACTGAATTCATTAGTCTAGGAAGATGGAAGATCAACATTAGGAATTGTAGATTTCAATTCCAACTCTACCTTCTCACTATTACATTACGTATTACTTGTACTAGTACAAGAAGGCATAGAAGTTTGATTTCCAGTTGATAATAATACATCTTCATTAAAAGTTACATCTCTACTAAGAATTACCTTTTGTGACTAAGAATCAGAACACCATAAACGATATCCTTTACACTTAGATGCATAACCAAGAAATATGCACTTGATAGCTCTTGAGGCTAATTTTCTATCATTAACATGTGTGTATGTAGGACATCCAAAAATCCTCAAATTAGAATAATCAACAAGATTACCTAACTAAATCTCTTTTGGAACTTTTAGATCAAGTGAAGAGTGTGGAGAACGGTTGACCAAATAACAAGCGGTAGATGTTTCCTCAGCCCAAAATTCATGTCAATGCCATAACCTAGCATTTGAAAGCATGCAGTGAGCTTTCTTAAGCAAAGTCTTGTTCATTTGTTTTGCAACACCATTTTGTTGGGGTTTACTTAGAATAGTTTTATATCTAACAATACCATGATCTGTACAGAACTCATCAAAGTCACCCTCATAGAACTCTAACCCATTATCTCTTTTGAGCTTTTTGACCTTTCTACCTATCTGGATTTGTTTTCTACTTTTTGAAAGTGTGGAAAGCCTCATTCTTATGTTTGAGAAAATAAACCTAAACCTTATGAGAAAAATCATCAGTAATGGTCATTATATAGCGGTTTCCTCCATGAGAGGGAACTTTAGAAGGACCCCAAAGATCAAATTGAATATAATCAAGAATATCTTTTGTATGGTGATTTGGGTTAGAGAAACTAGCTCTTTTTTGTTTCCCAAAAATGCAGTGTTCACAAAACTCTAACTTATCTATAAGGACCATTTATTGTGATAAATGCATATAAGGACACATGAAAATTACATCTAGAATCAAGGATCTAGTCAATTTTACTCCTCTTACCAAAAGTGACAACAAATAACAAAATATCACTATTAAAATTAGTTTCAATGTTAGTAGCTTCAGCGAACTGTAATGGTTTGCTTCTTTTTTTTTTTTTTTCTTTTCTTGCTTTTTCTTCAAAATAAAACAATCATAAATATCATGCCCTGATTTCTTATGGTAGCGACAAGTTTTACTGGATTTCCTTCCCCTAGATTTGGATTGAGGCATTTTGTTACTGTTACTCCCTCTTTATAAAGCTATTCCTCTAACACTTAAACCTTTACCCCTGTCCTCAAAATGAACTTCAGTATCAAATTTTTTCTTTAAATAATAAATTAGATTTAACATCTTCAAAGGATAAAGTATCACTAGTACCATACAATACAATTTCTTTAAAGTGTTTATAAGTAAAAGGTAAGGAGGTAACCAATAAAACAACTTTATCTTTGTCTTCAATCTTAATATCAATGTTTTCAAGATCCATAATAAGAGAATTGAACGTATCAAGGTGAGATTGACTAGGAGTATCTACAGCCATACGGATTATATATAAGTGCTCCTTGAGACGAAGCTTATTTGTGAGGCACTTTGTCATATATAAAGATTCCAATTTTAGCCATAATCCCACAACAACAATTTCTTTGGCTACTTCACAAATAACCATTTTAAATTTATTAATACCATTTAAAATCCTCCTATTGATCTTATAACATAGGTTTAGTAATACTATTTTATAGTTCCCCTTTTTCTTTCAAAATCCCTCCCTAAAAATAACACTTTTTTAGGTTAGCACAGCAGTTGTGAAAGGGCTAAGCTTATTTATATTTAATAATATTTCATGATCGGCTTTATTCATCATAAGTTGATGTATAGACTTTCTCATTACACTAAGCTATATGACCATATAAATGCATTATCAAGATGTACACAACTTGATTGTTTTACATAACTATAGTTAGATTTCATGCATTTCTCATTGTTATAGTATGTTTTTAATAAAATAAAAATTGGAATTCCAATTAATGGCAGCCTATGCATTGAAATTTCTAGACTTTTTTTTTTTTAAGGAAACATTAATCACAGCGTATTTTTTATTCCCAAACCATAGCTCATCTATTTTAAATGACACATTTGTAAAAATGATTGTTTAGATTATTATACTAGTAACCACATGGAGACATCTTAAAATAACTAAATAAGCCGAAACTATTGCTATCTAGTCATGAATATTATAATGTGATTCAATGAAACAAGATAATTATGGTCAAAATTTAAAATGCTAGATAATAGTGAAAATTTGAATAAAATAAGGTTTTAAAAAATTCTTTTATATAAATAGTGGTAGTTTTTGTAATATTTTTTCAGTAATAGGGACAGTTTTGCCTTTTTGCTTTTTGAATTCCTGCCAACCCACCTTTACATCATGTTTTCTTCTCTTCCTCTCTTTTATCTCTCTCTCTCTTGGGGATTTTTACGGTAATTCCAGTGTTACCGTAATGTTGGACAATTTAGGTTATCTATTTAGTAAAACTCAATCTACACCATTGCTTTTATTAAAATACTACAACCTGCAACTTGATGTATAAGTTAATAAGTTTTGAGAATTAAAAAATGAAAAATGAAATAAAAATATAATTAAATAATAAGGAACTAACAAAACCAAAATAAAATAAAAAAGTCCAAAACATAAACCTAAAAGGACAGGCATTTTCACTTACTCTCTCAAAGTAAAAAGTGACTCACGGTAAAAGCATATCGATCATAGTAGGCAAGAAGCTTTTACCTTAAAATTCGGTTTTGTTTTTAGGGTTTAGGGTTTTTGTGTTTTGATTCAACTATCAACAGTAAATGTTGGGGTTATCGTACATTTTTATCATATTATTAGATTTTTCTATTTAGGATTGCATTAGGTCCTATGAATTATCACATGGGGTCTAAGGTTTTAACAATTCGCAGTGAGGTTGCTGTTGTCGGGCTTAACTATTGACAGTAGCAAATAATTGTTAATAGTTTGATAGAGAGGGAAGAACACAATTCCTATAAATTGTCAACAGTATTAATCAACTGTCTACAATATATGGGAACTATGTTGCATCCCCTGAATAACTATTGATAATAACATTTTACTATCGATAGTTAAATGTATTTGTCGATAGTTTTTTGAGAGTTTAGTAATATTTGCCGACAGAGAAAAGAGGAGAGCTTTTGTGTCCTTATTTACTGTCGACAATTAAAGAAAACTATCAACAGTTTTTTATGTTATATAGTTGTTTAGTCTTGTTTATCAACAGTTTAGTGTTTTTTTATCGACAATTATATGGCTGCACATAACTATCTAATTTTCATAGTTCTATTAAAACATAATTTTGTGAAATTCATATATGATAGGGATTACAAACCAATCATGTGCTTTCAAGCTTATAGGCTTGCCCAAATGGTTCGCTAAGTTTTTCGAGGTGAGTCGAATGCCAAAGAGCAGTGCATTCCTTAATTTAACCTACTAAGTTACTTCACTCTTCATATCATCCAAGAAGCCATTAGGGTAACTAGCTAACGTGCCCAACTGACCTCTCCGCAACAGACATGTCTAAGTATCGAATCAAAGCATTGCTAACCCAATCCGTAACGAAGTCAAGCTGACAACTACCAAGAGCTGACTAACAGAGGCCGACCTAAAAATAAGTAGCCTAAACTAACTCTTTCCCAATCTTAAATATCTAAGCTGCTAAACTGTCGACGTCGACCTAGCCTATTCAAAACTTGCTCTGCTCAGCCAACAATATCATTAGGACCATAAAATGAGCAAATCATGCACTTACTACCTTTTTTCTTTTTTACATCTATACTATGCTTTCTACTATCGAAGATTCTTTTTGCTTGATTATAATGTTATCCATGTAAATTATTCCCTTTTCCCTTACTGTAGGAATCCTTTTTTGTAATTTACTTTAATCTAAGATTTACCCTAATTAGGTCATATAAATACTTATATATTACAATAGCCGCAACCATGAATACAATTATCGTCCAAACATTTCCCTTCTTTCATGAGCTAAGTGTTTTCCTCGCTTACTCTCGATTACTCTTATGTAGCTCATTAAGCGTGGATTAATGGAAAATTACCTTTGGCCACATTTATATGCCATATTAAGTTTGTCCTAAACTCGTATAAGGCATTGGTATGTCATATGCACTGTTGGTGCACAAGGACCCTTGCTCAACTTTTGACTATCTTTTACCTTTTGGACTGTCTCAAGGTTCAGACCTACCCCCTTGGTTTATGCAATACTGAGCGTCATGTATTCATCCACATTGGACCAAATCATCCTAGTATCAGAGCCTAGCTACGTTTGAAGCCAATTTCTATTACTTTACTCTCTAAGAAACTTGTTATTGATTTTGTACGTGTATATTATTCTATGGTTATCATAGGAGTTTAAAAGGTGAGTAATGTAGAAAAAAAAATTTTGTGCTTTGTCTTCCCCTGTTTCATATGCGCAAAATAGAGTACGAATGTGTGGTTGTTTATCGTGTATTGGTTACTAGTGATTGGTGTATTCATGTTAGTTTATCCTTGTTTTGTGGTAAAGAGCTTTGAATAGTTTATTAGTTGTTAAATCTCATGGAAATAGACAATAATGTTTGACTCAAGTGTACAAGGAGTTATTGGTAACCAAGAGAGTAGTGCTCAGAATGGCCAAGGCTAATAAGGAAGCTTCACACCCCAGTCAATGGGTGATTGAGTAGACAGACTCACCGACTTAGTAGCCAGTTTGGTAACTATCATAAATAAAGATAGGCAGTGAACTAGAAACGGCCTATATAGGGGACATGAATAGCCTAAGAGAGGCCATGGTTAGTTTGGTTGTGTTAATGCCCCATCTCGACTACTTTGAGCTCAAGGAATGGGTAGGGTTGCTAGGTGTAAACTAGCACTCAACGAAATTGAAGAAGAAGAATAAAAAGGAGATGACGAAGTGAAGGAGTACTATGAACCTAAAGAACGAAATGTTCAAGCCCCTAAAGTTAAAGGATTAAGGATATGTATTCCAAGCTTTTTTGGAAGTAAAGACATTGAGGACTACTTGGATTGGGTAGATAACATTGAGAAGCAATTTGAATGCTATGAAGTACTAGATAATACAAAGGTTAGACATGCCATGTTGGAGTTTACTGGTTATGCTGCCCTATGGTAGAAGAACATGCAAGCCTAAATGTTACGCCTCGAAGTCATAGAGTCGTAACAGTCCTGCTGTGTAAACCATTTTATGATAGTAACTAACCTCACAATACCTACTATAGACATGATCCACACAAGGCGTAGACGACTCCTCGCTTTAAAGTACATAGTTCAATTAAGAGTTTAGCTAAAGTTACAGTAATTATAAAAAATTTTAGGTCAACAAACATAATTACATGTACATTCCACAGAACTTCTCAAGAAATTCTATATTAACATAACAATCCACTAATTTACATAACAACTATCAGTCTTTTATTCTTAAGCTATTAAGAAGACTCTAACTGTACATCCACTACTAGGCAAATTGATTCTCACACCCCAGACTTCAAAAGAACTAACCTCTGGATAGTTGTAGAGCGACATAATACTCAAAATATTTAGAAATCAAGACCTGCAAAAAGATCTATACCAGTATAAGCAACTACAGCTCAGTAAGTTGAATTGGAGACTCATGAATGTATACAAACACAAACAAGATTATCAAGCAATTATTTTCATGCAATGCAATAAGCAAGTATCATCACATAACATAGTCCGGTCCGTTGTGAAAACAGAGAAATTTCACTCGCTCTAATCTGAGTTGAAGAGTTTTCATGTTATGCAACAGCTCACAACCAAACTCAGGTTTGTGTAATGGAGACACTACTCCTCTTAAGACTATCCTTCGAACCAATGCCCTCATCCTCACTGCAACCTCCTCTCCTATCACTTAGTTCGACTAAGGACGAGGAAAAGACCAATTTGCTATCCAACAGTATCTTTATTGAAGATGTCGGTGTTTGGTTAGAGAATCCTAAATGATCCCTTAAAGAGTTGAAATGCTTGACAATCTAAGTCATTAGAGTCGAATAAGATTAAATTCCATTTAGGGTGTTCAAACAATTTCACACCGATCTAGTCATAACATAAAATCAATCACAACACAAATTTCAACACGAATTCAGATACTCAAACATATGCATAAATTACTTACAATCACAATCATACACAATCCTAAGTTTCTGAGTACCATAAAATAGTACTCCAATACAGTAAGTAATAACCCAACTTACTTGGAATTCTTGGTCGCTCAATCACTTAATTGCAGATCGGTTCATCTCCGAGTATCTTATAATACAAATATGTCTTTTCAGTACTTATACTTTGATGATACATATTCTAAGTTATAATTTAACTCATTTCTCTATGTATATCTATTATTTATTAATGATTCATTCTACCTTATTTCGAGGTTCGGTTTCTAAATTAGATTCCAATTTTGATTCTACATTATCTTTGAGTATGAGGAATCGTAAATACGCTCGAATCCTAATATGAATTTAATCACATTAAGCTTAAGTATTCTAATATCACATTGGGTCTTAATTTAGTATTCTAAACTATTCGGTACACTCTAATCTTAATTGGGGTACTGAATTTATTTCCGATATAAGAAAATTTTACATTTTTTATACAATTACCTAAAATTATTTGTTCCAAACAAACCTAATTTTTCATATTTATTAAATTTCCAATTCCACATATTCCTAATTTCCTACAATTACTACATAATTCCTATATTAATTACATTTAATACTCCAAAGACTAGGATTAGGTTTCTACATCATAGATTAACATCCTTAAACATCTAATTACCATCTAAATTAGTAATTAATCACCTAATTAACCCAAAATTACCCAATTTTTCCATCATTTTAGGGCTAAAAATTTACTTAAAAATTTCAAAAATTAAATTTTTTTTTAAAAAAAGACTTCATAGCACTGTTCTATATCACTTAAGCATTCTACAGAAAAAATTTAAGCTCCAAACTACACTTCTAAGCTTATTTATTTCTAGTTCTAATCATGTTCGATTTTGCTTAATTTCTTAAGAACCTTATATTTACAGACGTGATTAAACTTAATCACTATTTTTCCCTATATCTACATACAATAAAACCTCAGAATAATAAATTTCATAATTCTTTGGGCAAAATAAATAATTTTAAGAAATTGTACAAAATATGAGCGGTTATGAGATTCACCCGATCCTATGGCTTTTGGGCATTCAACATCGATTCAAGTGTGTTGGTTGATCTAGGCGGTGGGTCTGGAGTGAGGTGGTGGTGGTGGTGGTTCGGTTCCAGGTGGTGATGGTATATGGGTTTGGTTTACTAGCCCCTTCTGCACAAATTTACTTAATAATTTCCTAAACCCTAATTTTCTTCTCCAAATTTCAGTGCTCTCAATTTTTTCTAACTTCTAACTGTCTAAATGAGTTCTATAATTTTTCTTGCTATTTATAGAGCTTTGTAGTAATTATTATACATTTAATTGAACAAAACATTGCTCAAATCTCTTCAATTTTGCCTTTTGTGTTACTTTTTTTTTATTGGTTAATTTTTCTTCTTCACTTTCTCACTTACCACGACCAAATCCAAGTCATTCTCTATTCCTTTGATTTTTTTCTGATTTTTTATTAATTATTTAATAATTTTCTTTAATTATTTAATAAGTTTCTAGCTAATTTCAGGTAATTTAAGTAATTTCGCATATTTTTATCTGTACATAAATACATGTGTGGTACATGTGAACATTCCTAATTATTATTTAGGTTATCCTATGATTTTTAGTATACATATAATCTATATCTAGCAATTTATTAGTTATTAGATTACACCTTTCGCCTTCTCGATAATTAACAAGTATTATACTTAAAATTTAAAAATTTTATAGTCTCTTATTTTATTACTTATTTTCTTAAATTGAAGTCTACGGGATCATTTTTATTAATATTTCTATTTATAATTTATAATTTAAGTTTGATCAGATCCTTTAACCGATCATCCTAAACTTTGTGTACTAAGTTTAATCCTATGGTTACTTGGCTTAACTTTAGGGCTTACACTAAAGCCACCCATAGAAGAGAAGGAAAACGTAAAGTTAGGAGTTAGGATGAAATAAAGAGGATCATAAGGAGAAGGTTTGTGTTGAGTTACTATTTGCAAAATGCCTTTAAAAGATTAGAAGAGTTGAGGTAAGGAGGATTAACTATTGATGTATATGTAAAGGTATTTTAGATGTTAATGATCTAATGCGAAGTCATTAAGCCTGAAGACCGAACTGTGTCTTGATTCATTAATAGACTAAAATATGAGATTAGAAATGGTCTAGAAACCATGGATATTGGATTACTTGATGATGTTATCTGAGTTGCCCAGACAATCAAAAGGTGCCGAACAAGAAGGTTTTGACCCCCTGTCAGTCAACCCGGCAATAACTGATCTGTTCTGAGCAAACTTGTGTAGACAAAACCAAGTAAGGTTAATGAGACCCGACCTAGTCAAAGTGCCTAAGTAGAGGAGAAGGAGGTCTCAAGGAAGTTCAAAAAGGGTTAGAGCTCAGGATAAAAGACAAGTGAGATCAAGTATTTTAAATGTCAAGGATTCAGACACATGGCCACCTAGTGTCCAAATAGAAGAACCATGGTGATCTGAGGTGAACTATTGACTATTGAGGTAGATAGCATTGACGAGGAAGTGGAAGATCAAAAAGAGATCGAGTAGACCGAGCTGTCCGAAGGGGAGGAAGTCATCTATATTGAGGAAGGTAATTTTATGTTGGCTACTCCAGTATTGAGGAGGACAATGAGTGTGAGTTATGTTCCTAAAGACGAATAGAGAGAAAATCTTTTCCATATTGAATGTAAGGTAAATGAGTCATTGTGTGCACTGATTGTTGACAGTGGGAGCTGCTTAATCGCCTTTAATTAGAGCTTCCAAGTTTTGAAATTTATAAACTTATAATCTATCCTTAACTCGATTCAACAAGCAAGTGTACCTATCGTTTTATAGCACAGATGAGTATAAGGTCGTCTCTATTGGAACGACTACAAACATTAACACTAATAAATCTTCTTATGATCTAGCAACTAAATTTATCAAGTGATGAAAAGATTAAAATATCTAATTTACTAGCTAAATTACACTAATCCACAACTTTTATGCAACACAAATGCTACAGAAAATATTAACACTACAATAATTAACATACAGACTTGCTTCATCACTTAGCATGATACTACCAATAAACTTTTTTGTCCTAATATTTGTTATATGTAGGAAATTACAGGTATGTAAGCATTTTTCTCAGAATTACTTACTTCTAATCCTAATTGTGTCTATTAGAATCTTTTTTGAATTAACAACCAACTCGAATCACATTAAGGTCATGTTAAATTGTAAATTTCCCTAAGAATGTAGCAACTTTTCTAATAATATCTCTACTATCGAGAGTAAGATGTTCCAATGAATTATATTTATTCAATAAAATTGTCTCTTAACATATTCTATTAATTTTATTGAAATCTGGCCTAAGTTAATGTCATACACTACACTGTACTTAGATTAATTAAGTTCAATTCATTGGGAGTAACAAACATTAGGAATTTACTAATTTATGCACTTGCTTATGCTAGGTTGATGTAACAAGTCCTAAAATACTACTCACACATGACAAAGAAATAAGACGTATCAAAAATAACAATGAAATTAACATAAGACAAGTAAAATAACATAACCCCGTTTTGAATTCTACTATAGAAATCTTTACAATGCACAAGCAATGAATCTTGTCTTCTCTTTCTAGTAGTTTTGGGAAGAGTATGATATATATTAGTGATTATACAGAAGAAAAACGAAACAAAATGCAAAATGGTACAAAGATAGATGAATAGATGTGTTGTGGGTTAGTGATATGATATATGATGTACGATCTAATGTTCTCCCTCCTTTCGTTTGAAAATTGTAATATATTTATAATTTTCTCGTCAAAGGACTTAAAATACACCACTTCAAGACACCCACTGGTGTTAAGACCCATTCCATGCACTGGTTTGTATGATAAAGTTAAAAAAAAATAATCATTTCCATTCCCATTCCCATCACGCCTGTAACTCGAGAGTGATCTTCTCATCACAAACATTCTACCTCATCACGCCTGTGACTGAGGGCATGATCATCCTTCTAAGGTAATTCTAAGGTAAAGTCACGGCCGTAATGAACAGGTGGAAAAATAGTTTCAACCTCAGTCACTCCCTTAATCACAGCTGTGATGGAGGGAGTGATGAGCATTGGGCACTCAAATCTTCTTTTATAACGCCCGCAATGACTCCAAAACTCCTTGTTCTTGTGTAATTTCATCTCCTCTTCACTTTGTCTTGAATAAATATCATCACCTTACTCTTGAATCATCTGAAATTGACATATTACACAATTGAGTACCAAGAACTTTAGAGATAAACACAATTATGGTCAATTTATGCCTAAATATGTCTTAAAAGTGTAAAGTAATTTACTCTTATCACTGTATAAATGTAGCCTCTGCTTTTATGGTCCAACAATTGAAATTGCTAACTAAGCCCCACTCGAAACCTTACAAGCTACGTTAGCTCAATGATAAGGGAGCCTTACAAGTGAACAAATAGGCGTTTGTGCCGATCTATATTAGCAACTATTAAGATAAAGTGCTTTGTGACGTGTTACTCATGAGTGCATCCCATATTCAACTAGGATGACCGTGGATGTTTGATCGAACCATGATGTATGATGGAAGGAGGAATACATGTTCTCTAAAGCATTAGGGTAGGAAGGTAAAGTTGAGCCCTATGACTGTTAAACAAGTTAAAGACATGCAAACTCAATTAAGTTGAGTACCAAAGAAAGAGGCTTTGGTGATGACCCAAGTCGAACTAAAGAGAGAGATAGAGCTTAAAGAGCCGACTTATCTGCTGGTTAGAAGGTTGTTGGAATTGAGATTCGAGGAGTGAATCATGCCTATCGAGGTGAAAATCTTATTGTATGGGTTTGCCAATCTGTTTCCAGGTGAATTGCTGGAAGGTCTACTTCCCATCCGAAGCGTTGAACATATAATTAATTTGCAGCCAGGAGATCCACTGCCAAACAAGCTTGGCTACTAAGGTGTAAAGATAGGTAGATGAGTTGATGAAGAAAGGGTATACACAAGAATCCCTTAGCTTTTGTGTCGTGCTAGCCTTGTTGGTACCTAAAAAAGATAAGTCAGAGAGAATATGTGTAAATAACTAAGCAATCAATCACATCACCATTAAGTATAGGGATCCCATACTAAGGTTTGATGATATGTTGGATGGGTTAAGTGGAGAGACAGTATTCTCCAAGATTGATCTCAAATTTAGATATCATTAGATCCGAATGCATGAGGGCAACGAATGGAAAACTGCATTCAAAACATGCCATGGATCGTATGAATGGCTTGTGATGCCATTTGGATTATCAAATGCACTGAGCACTTTTATGCGATTAATGAATCATGTGCTCCGACAACTAATAAGGAAATTTGTGATGGTTTATTTTGACGATATCTTAGTGTATAGCCCTGATCTGGAGACTTACCAAAAGCATCTTTGAGCAGTCTTTGTAAAACTCTGATCTAAGAGGCTCTATGCTAATCTAAAGAAGTGTGACTTTTATCAACCCGAAGTAATCTTCTTAGGTTTTGTTATAGGTGGTAGAGGAATACGATTGGATGATGAAAAGGCAAGAGTGATCATCGAATGGCTCGTGCTAACCACTTCAACCGACATGAAAAGTTTCTATGGCCTGACATCATTCTATAGCAGATTTATAAGAATTTTAGTACGATCGTAGCCCCACTCACCAAATTGTTGAAGAAGAACATTGGGTTCCACTGGGGAGAGAAGGAACAAAGGAGTTTTGAGAAGGTAAAGGAGAAGCCGACTATAGCTATTAATTATAATATTTGAATCATAGTATATATATTTCATACTTTCTTAGGTAAATAATTTGTTTAATTTGTGAATTATTTACTTTAAAATAGAATAGTCGTGAACTCCTTGTATAAATTAGGTGTAAGATAGTAACTATAAGGTCAGTTTCTATCCTAGAACACAGCGGGACTATTACAATTCTATCATTTTGGGGTGTGACATGTTCCATGTCTACTTCATGATTTTTCCATTAATTGGGTGAAATTATGGAGAAAATTGAGTAAAAAATGGCCCTAAAATGGTGATATCAAGTTGGTTTCGAATGGGAAAATGTGGGAAAGGAAGAGAAAGAGAAAGAGAAAGAGAAAGAAAGGGAAAGAGTAGGAGAGAAAGATACGTTGACGTAGCGCTACGTTAGCTAAGCTATCTAATGGTATCATATCTCATGTCTTGACAACTTATATGGTTAGATACGTAGCAAAAATGTCGACATCTCATTGTGCTACGTATCAAGACACTTGGCACAATACACGTCAAAGATGCTAATGTAGCACCATATGGCACAATGTCAACTCATGGTCATAACCATGAAGTGCCAGGTGTCCCCAACAAACATATGGCGCAATGATACCATGACATGTAGTAAGTGTGCTATGTAAAAAATATATATATATATATATATATATATTTGTGCCTCTAGTGAGATTCAAACTTAGGATCTCCATTTCAAATGCAACGTCAAGTCTAAGTATACTATCATTGAGCCATTAGCTTATGTCTTGTTCATATATGCAATCAAATTGCATATATTGGACTAGATTTAAATATAAGCCTAGGCCTAAAATTCCCTTTATTACTCTTATTACTTACGATCCAAAAATGCTAAAGCTATATTAAAATTTCCTATTCCATTTAAGTTGTACCTTTTACTTTTTTATAATTAATTATTTTTTTTCTTTTTTTTTCCTAAATTTTCTATTTTTTGTATTTTTTTTTCTAAATTTTTTACTTTTTTTTTTTTCTAAATTATGATCATTTACCTTATTTAAAAGAAAATCTAAAATTATAGAAGGCAAAAATAAGGTGTCTACAATAAAGTCTCTTGATGAAAGCATAACATGTTTAAGGTAGGGTTTAGTTTTGGGGGTGGGTAGGAAGTAAGGGAGATTGTGATGTTGAATGTTAAGTGAAGTCCTACATGGATTATTGGAGAGAATTGATGTTGGTTTATAAAGCCATAGTGGTAAATATCTTACAAACACTAATTAGAAACAATTGGGTCAAGCGGATGAAAATATCCATTAGTGTTTATTGAATTATTATTCATTATTTTTTACTTAAGGCATTACATCAAAGGAGCAATCCATCAAGACATTCTCCAATATTTCTTCAAAATCTTTAGCACCCTTACTGCTTCTCCATACTCTGGATAATTAAGTTATGTATAAGCTCTTTGGGCTACAAATTGAGATTATATCAAGATTTCTTTTTTCCATCGGGCAAATGGAAAAGCTCCATGCTTGGGTATATTTTGAGTTAAATTCTGCTAATCTACTTAGACAAATATTGGTTTGGATATCACTTGTGTGGTCAAAGAATTTCTCCACTCTAATTTCTCCTTAAAGAGGTAAATAACTCCATAATCGCCTTAATCCTTAGAATGACTAATACTTCTAAGTTGTCCAACTTCAAGCATTTCTTATTCTAATGTCATTTAGAAGGCTATATTAAAGGTCTCGGTGGCTTGACTAAGAGAAGTCTTAGGTTCCCTTATTAAGAAAGGATGATCTACTTCTATTCTAGGAAGAAAGATTGCACATAATATCTTCATTGCCCAAAAACTTGTTAATGACTATCATATTAGTTGTAGCCCCTTAAATGCATAACATGAAAGCTTATGATACCCTAAGTTGGATCTTTCTTGAAAAAGTGCTTGTATGTTTAGATTTGCCTCCTTATTTCAATGTTTCTCTACCTTAAAGTTTTTGTTTAACTTAAATAGTGAATTGTTGTGCTTTATTCAAAGCTGTCAGGATTTAAGGCAAAGTGACTTAGTCTTACCTTATTTCTTTGGTCTTGCTACGAAAATGTCACCATGTATCATCAGTTATATGACTCGATTCTCCCAATTCTTATACCTTCAGCGATGTAAGGAGTTCTTTTGTAGATGATTAATTGACGTTCTTTTGCAAAGAGGACATCCATTATATTAGCTTGGTCAACAAGGTATATTGAAATTTCAAGAAATATTTAGTCTTTGAGCAAATGGATCTAAGAGTAAGGTCTTTTTCTCTAATAGGAATGTCACTATTAGGGTATCTACTCTTGTTTCTCTTGAATTCCAAGAGGATAAGTTACATATTCGTTATCTTGGGGTTCCCTTCACCTCATTTGAACTTAAGAAGAAGTGTTGTAATAGTCTTCTTTCAGAAATTGCAACTTGCCTTAAATCTTAGATTAACAAATTTCTTTCATGTACAAGTAGGCTACAACATTTAAAATCAGTTATCTTCTCAATGTAAGCCTATTGGGCTTAAATTTTATTTCTTCTTATGAAGGTAGGGAAGAAGATTGAACAACTTATGTGAAATTTGACCAAATATTTTCTACTCAAGTGAAGGTGAGATGAGAAGTGATTTGCTTACCCCTAAATTAGAAGTTTTGAATAAAACATCTAAGATAAAACATGTGTGGCTTTAATGTAATGGAGGTACATACAATATTTGGTTTAACTTGGTCCATGTTATTTTCTTTAAAGGGAAGAGTTTTTTATTAGTTAAAGCTCCTTCTTTATACTTGTAGATGTAGCATAAATTCCTTATATTATGAGCTTCCATTTGAAATTTGGAAAGTTGGAGATGGTATCTCAATTTCCCTATGAGTTTTGGCCCCTTCAAGGGCCACTTGATTATACTTTCAATATAAGAAAAATTGCATCTTCGAACTTGTCCCCTAAATCTAAGGTATGCTCTTTTATAGACGATTATTCATGGATTCTTCCCTTCTCCAATTTTAAGGAAAATATGAAAATTCCTCTACACTTGTGCCCAAATCCTTCAGTAGAGGATAATTGAGCATTGTGCCTTACTCAAATGGCATGTTCTCCATTAAAAATGCCTACAATACAATAGGGGATATTAGTTCCAGCATCGTTTAGTTGAAAATAGTTTAGAGTGAGAGAAAAATGCCAAGGCATAGCTTCATATTTTGGCTTGCCTTAAACAACAAACTCTTATACTCTTGATAAGCTCTACATTTAATGAATCACTTCAAAATCTTCTTACTACATATGCAACTCAAATTAGGAGTTTTATGAGCATCTCTTCTTCAAATGCCCGTATTCCAATCCTACTTAGGTAAGAGTTGTTGCTATCATATATTATCTTGCAATCTACAATACTTAGTGAAGGGCTTTTGATGCCAATTCACTCATCCTCTAACTAGATAAAAAATATGTAAAAGTTGGGTTTAGTTGATATGGTGTATCATACATAGCACATAAGAAACTTTCTTCACCTAGGAAATCCCATTTTGAATTTATGTGCTCTAAGAAGGCTTGTTTTAAATTATGTCTACATCTTAGATAGCTGATAATTGTTATTAAGTGGTTTCTCTTAGATTTGAGTCTTACATATATTAGGCCATTGTCCTTTCATCTAGCACATTGTGGCAATATATTCTTCTTCTTGGTTAAATGAAATTATTGAACTAATCACAAGAAAAGGAAGAACATGTCATTTTACTCTTCCCTATTAATATGTATTTTCTTTAATATACTTATCTTAAAGGCTAAAATATAGGAAATATTTACAGACTCATGGGTAACATTTTTATATCTAGTTTTCTCATATAACAAATATCACATCAATATCCATTTTTTACATGCGCATAAATGGCTAAATTTCTCTAATGGCATAAAGCCATGTATATCCTTTGTATTTTATCAAAGCAAAACGACCTCCTAATGCCAATAAACCTAAAATTTGCAAGTACATCACAGAAGCACAAGAATTCCTACTGGTATGATGTATAACTCAGCACATCTATAAATAGTCCAATAGACTACCTAACATAACCGAAGCTATCAAATCAAATAGAATATTACAGCATATAATTGTAGTGGTTGATCAACGGCAAGTGAATAGTGAGCTAATATATGACATCATTTATAACAACCCTATATACAATGAATGATAGATGTTGAAAATACATAATAAACTAATTGGGTCATACAAAAGTGGTTATTTACAACTACTTCTTAGATCTTATCAGCTGTTTTTTGAACCGAAGAAGTAATGATAGCCTGTGACTTGACATTCCCTTAGATATTTGAAGTTCTGATGGATAAGGAGAAGTATCGTTGAACTCTCTAAGAGGAATAGGACTAAGCTATAATGGTGGTATCTGTGCAGTATCCTTTCATATGCTCGCCTCAATTTGATATACTATAATGCACTCTAATCCCTGAATGAGTAGAAATTTTATATATCATTATCCTAGAAAATTATTAAACTTTATATTTTGTCAAAGTAATAAATGTTAAGCCATACTTGGAACTCTTATACATCATGTGATCGATGTCCAAGTTGTCCATGAAGTACAAAAGGTTCACTTGGCCTTAGATCCATCTAACCTACAAAATATAACAAAGATGGCAAGTTAGTGACATAGAAAAATGGAAAATAATATGGCATATATTATACTTTAAGAAAATGACACAACATATATCGGTCTATACCATTCCTATTAAGTTGTTGACACCTCCTCCTATTGTATCCTTCCATCTTATAAGTGGTGCACTTGCTCTTATTGATAAGCTCTTTTAAGTTCATCTCAATATGGTATCTCTTCTTCTTTGATTTTCCTAATCCACATTTTAGATATTTGTTAGGTATAAGGAACGGGTAATCGAGATGAGGCCAGTTTAACTCATCACCTATAGGAATAAAGTATCTATTGTACTCATCCAACTGATGGGACTACTTATACCATTACTTAACTTATATACCAATAGTAACTCAGATGGAATTTAATGCATGGGATTCTATAGATTTTCCACTTCCCACATGAACAAATGATCCTATTCATGTCCACAACATGCATTTGACCGCCTCGTTTCATGACACCATTTGGTTAGCACTTCCAACGGTCTTCACCTCCCATATCCCGTTTCTCTGACTATAGCTCTTGATGATATGTGTAGGAGCTTGCCTGAACCATGTGTTAAGTTTCTTTATAACATACTTTGTAAACACTTACCTAGCGGCCATGCCCTTTTGCACATGGTCGACTTTTCTTTCTTAATAGTCAACACAATTGTAAAATATTTTCTTCACAAGTGAATTCAGCAGCAATCCTCTAGAACCTTTTAGTACTACATTATAACTCTTGACGATGTTTGAGGTCATAACATACTTTGTAAACACTTACCTAGCGGCTAATCCCATCATGAACAAATGTCCATTGCTTCATGTGAAAGGGTAAGAACCATGACGGTGCATCCTCCTTCACTCACCACATCTGCTCCATCAAATGCTCAAATTTCCTAGGCTGTGCTTGCATTACAACGAATGTCACTAGCTTCTTGCATAGTTGGTTCTTATGCATGTATGAGGTTTGAACTGAAAGAAGTCACATGCTTGCTACGTGATAGATCGCACTACATATAACTAAAGAAATAATTTGACTTACGCATATGGGATGATAGAGTGAGTTAAGATAAGGAAGAGGAGTAAGCAGTCTTAGTAAGCTTTAACATGTTAGGTAATAGATGAAGGAGCATAATGGCATTAAACTCCACAATGGATGAAGAACGAGATGGTGTTCTTAAGGTGTTTGAGTGTTTGATCTTTGAGATGAGATTCTAACAGAGTAATGGCGTTAGTAGAAATTTTTCTTCTCTTTAAATAAGGAAGCAAAGGGGGTATTTATAGGAGATAGTAGATAGACTTGATCCGTTAGATCATGATGCTGATAAATAGCTAGGATTAAAGCCTTTTTACATATGAGTATCAAGTGGGCTTTTTCTATGGGTTTAGACCCAAATAAAGGACTTTATATTTTATTAGTATAAGCTAAGCCAAGAAAGGTTGGATTGGGCGAACTGATTCAATAGGCCTTACTTCAAGCCCACCATACCAAATCTCTCTTGCTTATCCCGAATTTTTATGGACTTAACTTTCTGAACTTTGTCACCTTAACTTAAAAAGTCAAATCCACTTCATTATTGGGCTTGAAGCCTATGAGTTAGATTTAGCCTTCTACATTTTGCCCCCTAACCAAAGTCCTTCAGACAAAGTTGAAGGGGTTTAGGCATCAAATGAGCTTTTCAATTAACTCTAGTGTATGCGCTATTGAATAGCTGCATTGCCACCAATTTTATTCAAGAATTAGCTTAGTGCACAAATTTGCAACATCTCATATTTACATGCCATGTCTTGACTAGACTCAATCACACATTGCCTTCATAGTAATACTAAAGTAAATCTTCTTTGAGTTGCTCATTTTTTAGCTGACTTCATTTCTTCAACTTGATCTTCATGAGTCGGTAGTATTGTTGAATTAAATTATTCACTAAGTTCATATTAGTGATCTCATCATGTTGACACCATGCATCAATTCGTCTTTCTAGGTACTCCAAAATATGAAATATAATTGTGAGCGTCCCAAGCTCATTGTGAAAAAAATGTATCACTATACAGACTTATGGTAGCTTTTCAATGACAATTATTGTAATGCTATAATTTCCTTTGGTGACAATCTCAAATCATGAATAATAAATAGCTTAGCAATGGAGTGATTCTCTCATGATGAATTCTAAGTAAGGTGCTAGTTTATCTTACCGTTATGCTGCATCTAGCTCCTAATGCTTTACTTGACGGTACAAAGCCCTCAAGACAAGTGATAAATCCATGTTCCATTATTGAATTCTCTCGGGATAATATCAGCCTTGCATTATTTAACAAGATGTTGTCAAAGCCTTCAGTAATTACTTTATGAATATTTAAATATTCGAATTCAAACAATCTCTTCGATTCCATGTCAAATATATGAAAATGTGTACACGAGAGGATAGAATCCATATCCTTCAAGCATCGAAACCCAACATTTCTAGCAACACATATAATTAGTAAATCACTTAACTAGGTTTTACCAATGAACTAAGCATTAATTCGAAATATTAGCCTATTATTGTTTATCATGCCGCTTTAATTGAGACCAAAAATCCACATGTCATGAAATGAATAAATTTTAGGCCTTGGTTCTTGGTCCATTTTTATTGTCTTTTGCAAAACAAAATGAAACTTCTTAAATTGGTGATCTGACTTTGCACATTCAAGAGGGAATAAAATAGATTCAACTGGAATAATAGATCCCATGAAATATAACAAATACCAACGCCATGGTGAAGTGTCACAATTTAAGTGGTGCACAAATCGTAGAGAATATTTTTTTTTTTTTACACATCACGTGCTTGTATATTCCTCTACTTGTTCATTTCTCATTATTTCTGTGCTACCTTCTTTTATTCATCCTTCTTCTCATACTGCTCATTCTATTCCAGTGGCTTCTAAACTTTTCTTATTGATGCTCTACCTTGGTTCTTTGTGTAATCCCACATTCTCAACCATTTCTCTATACTTCTTTATTCTCCTCTAACATTTCAGAAGTTCTTCCATTACACATTTTCACTTCCAATTTCACTTACATCCGCTTCATATATATATATACTCTCTTCAATTTTATATTTCTCCGGCCTATACATATCTTCAATTTCATTTTCTTTTACATCCGCTTCATATATATATATACTCTCTTCAATTTTATATTTCTCCGGCCTATACATATCTTCAATTTCATTTTCTTCTACTCATTCATTTTGACTTCATTCATGTGATCCCAAACACTACAAATTCTCATATACTCTTCTTTCGCTGATTTTTACTTTATCGTGTTATTTTCCTCTCTTAACATTCTTCATATCCTCATCCTTAGCTTCTCCTCAAATTTGTTTTCTTCTACCCATATACCTTCTCTTTAGCTTGAAATCTCATTTCATCATTTTCTCTTCCTTCCTCCCCTATTTTTTTTTAGTCACAAATTCAGCTACACACCCACTTACATACATAAAGGACAATGCAAAAGACATATGAAAACCAACCACATGAGAGGAGCCTTTGAAGTTCGAAGGGTAAAACTTAAAGTTTGTATTGAAGCAACAACCATTATCGTTGTAATTTGCTGCTGCAATTTATTGTTGCCAGTTCATACCAGCTAAGCCTTCTTGGTACACAGGTATCCTACTTAATTGTCAGTCTTCAACATTTCTATCACCCTCTTCCATCTTCCTTTGACTTCACTTTTAACCTCATTAATACCATTTTCATTATTATCATTTTACAGGCTTGTATTCAAGATTTCATCACTGCCATACTTGTCGTTATAAGGCTGAAGATTGTAGCCTTGACTCGAAGAATCCGTGGAGTTTGAAAAGGAAACCAAGAATCCCATAATGGCCGTTGAAGTCGAAGTCTGGAGAAGGAAGTAATCAGCCGTTAAAGTGAAGCATTGTAAGTACTATGTTAGTCCTACATTTCTGACGTTTACTGTTTTATCCAGTTACAACTATTTCCTTTAATCTATTTTTGCCTTTCTCTTGCACTCACTATTATGATCTTATCAAATCCATGCTTTTGAAATTGACCTGAGCAGAACACCCATACCCCTGAATTCCTAGTTGATCCCTTTTTTTTTTTTAGGACTTTAGTATCCGTGTGGCTAGTTTCACAATATATGATTGCTTTCGCATTGGTGTTAGAATCACTATTCAGCTTCTTGTATTGTGATGCATCTTTTCTGAATAGTAACACATTTTTCAAAATTAGTCCATATCACACTTGCAACTTTGGAATCTGGTTTCTGTTGTAGTTGGCGGCTGTATTGTTTTGCTTACTATTGTTGGAGTCGAATACTTCCTAGACTAAATTCTTATGTACTCCTGCTTGCTTCCTTGTATCGCTATTGAATTTTCAATTTCATTCCATATCCTTTTACTGTACATTGTGTGTCGCTTTGTCTTAAATGTTGCTCTGCATCATTTTTACCACTTCATTGTTGCTATACTGCTTCTTGAGCAATCTATTATACTATAGAATAATCTATAGTATCATATCCCAACTGAGCTACGGGACCAGATGAAGTCTTTGGTGTAGCTATAAGAATTTCAGGAACAGCACACACTTTACGGAATGTTGGTTGCTCAGCTGAACTTAAAATAACACTTAACTCTGGCAAGCGTTTATTAATTTGGTTGAAAGAAAATCATGATAACCGTAATGCACGTTGACCTGATACAAAACACTATAATCATGATGCTTCTATCTATTTGACGAAACCAATTTGGGAGCATGCATCCATAAAAATCAAAGTCGACCAGTGTTTTCTTCCACTTGTCAATTAAGAATTACCATTTGAATAGCACCTATTGTGACTATCCTAAAGCTTCTTCTATGAACTATGGAAATTCTTCACCTTTTCAATGTTATCATAGCTCTAAGTCATTGCAAGAAATGTATCATTTGCAAAAACAGAAACAACGATCTCAAATGACAGAATTCCCCTTATCAAACTCCAACGAAATCCAAATGAGGGGTATTGCTATATCTTGTAATGAACTTTGGATTACCTTGTTAATGAAGGCTTTAACCTTAGGAGGAGTTTCGAAATCCAGTCCGATGGTATGTCTAACAACGGTCTTCCCCAACAAGAGTTATCGGAGAGGCAACGGCGAGCTTAATCTTAGCGATGCCATCTCAAGAGTCCCTACTTCCAACTACTGTAACCTGTAAACAACCGAAGCTTTAATTGTACATGAGAGAAGGAAATAGTGAGAGAACTGGCGGAGTACACGAGAGGGGAGAACGAGAGGGTCGATGCATGGTGTGTTTGAGAGCTGAAATTGAACCAGGCAGGAGCCTGATAGAGAGAGAGATTAGAGGGTTCGCTACCGACTAAAGAGGGAAGTACACGAGAGGGGGAGAGAGAGAGTCAAGAGGGAAAGATAGTTTTGATTGTTGATTAGTTTGTGTAAGGACGTATCGTCCTTGGTTTGTAAGTACGTCTATGTGGGGGTAGGGACGGAGTGGACGAGGCTAAGGGAGAGGGAGACATGAGTCTATGTGAGGTGGTGTGGTGGAATGCATGAAGTAGTTTGGGCGAAGTGCACGAGGTAGGTAGGGGGCGAAAGTAAGCCCGATAGAGGGGAAAGAAAAATAAATAAATAAAAAATAAGGAATTCGATAAGAGAAAAGAGGGAATCTATGGATTTGAGTGTAAGGGAAAGTGATGCATCGTCATCTGTAGTGCAGAATAAAGCACTCATATTGTCAAGTTCATTTGACTTCAATAGTATTGTTGAGTTAATATCATATGCCAATGCAGTATTAAGATGAGTGATTTACGAATAAATAGGAGATCACAAGCGATTTCAAGTTGTTTTGGCACCACTTCAGCACTAGTTTGAGATTGAGTTATTCTGCTGGATAATCAACAAAATTGGATTGGATCCCCCAAATCAGAAACACTTTTGTCTCGCATACCTCCATTTATTTAATTCATTCTATTCACCTTATGAATTTCTTTGAATTTTAGTTCTCTCACTACCTATATTTCTTTACCCCATCCAATACGTAGACTTTTCTTTGAAATAACGCTTCTTTCAAATTTGCAACTATCTCATTGTGTATCCTGCATTTAATTAAACCGAGCTTCATTATACCTTATATGGTCTCTTTATTCAATTTATTTTGTTCGCTTTATGTTGAACTTTCTTCTTTTCATCATGTGACTAATCGATCTTTGCTATTCAACTTTGTAAGGGATATCGAGAGATGGGTAAGGAACCTAAGAAGAAGATGCCCAAGAAGAATAATGGAAAGCAAGTGCTAACTATCCAAGATGGTCATATTCTAGTCCTACCTTAACCACGAGACAAATGGCCTAACATGACAAAAAATCCTTTTAGGGTGACGTAAAGAGACAAGATTTATATAAACAACCGACAGCTCAGAGTGCCTTACACTTCATCAGGCAAGAACCTCAAGTGCATGAGAAGCAAAATATAAAAGGAGATTCAGTGCTTCGATTTAGAAATGCGAAGAAAGAAGTCCCACTATCCGAAAGCTTTTTTCACTTCACTCAAATTCCCATAATTAGTTGGGGTAATTAGGTGAATCATATCTTGAGCAACTTAGCCTATGTTGATACTTTAGAGAAGGCAGACATATATTTCCCAATGTATATTTCCTCTCATTTTAGTTTTGCTCGTTCCAACGACATAGAGATTTAGAGGGTGCTGATGTGTCGTTGGAGCATTCAGACACAAACATTTGTGACTGTGTGGGGTGAGATCACACCCAACCTTAAAGATGTCAACACACTTCTACATCTTCATGACTTTGGTGTGATTAACATCATCACTTCTATGATTTTTGAAGAGGATCGAATTCTAATCTCGACTTTAGAGGCTAAAAGAAAGGAAGCCGTAGACACCCGTAAGAAAGCTACTTTTAACGCCTAGGTGAGACATTTCTTCGAAGGGAATGAAGAATACGAGTGAGTATTAACACTCCTACTTTTGTTATTCGATTTTCCAAATCTAACTGAGTTATCTCATAAATGGCTTCTTCTTGCAAGTATGAATTAGAGGCTTTTATTGCTTATTGGCTATCTTTGTATGTGTTTCCCAGCGATTTAGAAGATGATGTGAGCCTAAGTTTATTTCACTTGGCGATCCGTATAGTACGGGGAGAACATTTTGCCCTGGGACTATTTTACTTAGGATCATTGTACCGGTGTCTCAATCTTTATCACGAGGCCTCCATTCAATCGACGGGTCGATATGATATATTATCCCATGTAGATATAGCATTCTTGCATATTTTCTTTTGTGAGTGACATAAGGGACACTGTAGCTCCTGTCTTGACGAACCCAAATATAGTAAGCTTCGAGCTTGAGCATGGGTCAATAAGCAACCTCTAGGCACTTTATTGGATGTTTTGGACAATTACAAAAAAGTTACTTTTCACCCTTATGCCTGCAAGATACCTAGATACTTGTGGTTCCCATATTTTTATCCAAAAGGATCAAGGGACATCATGAATTTACTCGATGCCAGGGAAAAACTTGATGCTGTTGAAGCTAGTTTCATCCTTTGGTGGTTGCATGGGAGTCTCCCTACTTTACTTGACTGGGGTGACTCCAGCAATCTTTATCTGGAGTATAAAGTGATGTTATACACACCACATTGAGTTGCTCACCAATTTGGTTTCGACCAAGGGGTCCCTTCAAAAATATCAGTTGATGATAACTTTGATGAGTATTGTAGATCACTGAGTCCAGATGACTTTAGAAATATCTTATTAGAAGTGAGGCAGTTGTTTCTTCCATCTATTAGTCGCTGCGGGATTGCCTCTACTGGTTGGCTTACATACTAGACGAGTCGCTTGGAAGATTTTAAGAAATATGTGACTACACTAGTTAAGAGTGAGCTTCCGATGAGGACTATTTATAAGGATGAATTTCTATTTCGAGCTCCTAGTGAGAAGAAAAAACCAACTTCCAGTGCAATAAATAAGAACAAGAAAAACCATTCCACCCCTAAATTATCTATCATCAGACAAATCAAGTGTTCACAAATTTGTGGAGTATCTCGTTAATATCATCCTTCTGGTATTTACACTTTGTATCTCATGATTTATTTACTCATCACTCTTCTTTGTTTCTTTATAGGACAAAGACAACGGAAATGTTACTCCCACTTTGAAGAACGACAAGACATCTAAGAAGCTCCCTTCCGTTCTTTCTCCTTTCCCTATCCGACATGGCTTTAGGAAAACACCTCGAGTAAGCGATCATCCTATTGAGGTTGCCGATGATGGTAGAAGTAATGATGAGTCTTCAGACACTAATGAATCTCCTGATAACATGGATGGAGATAGCGATAGAGACAATCCACCAAGTAATATTGGTGATCAAGAGGAAATTCAAAACTAAGCTGTCGTTGAAGTAGATCAGCCAATTGAGAAACAAATTGAAGTTTTAAAAGAGTTAAGCAATATTATTGATCGAGACAACCATGAAGCTACACACTTAGAGGAGGTTAATTTCCAGGAGTATTTTAAGGTTCTAAGGGTAACCAAACTCTTTGATAGCCAGCCAAATACTATAGTAAACAGCATATCCTAAAGCACAATCGCAATTGATGATATCACCTCAGTATATAGTCAGATTCCTTCACTAGTAGCTCATGACCATACTAATCCTATATTAGCTGTTGAGGTACCGAAGTAGATTAAGGGAGGTTTAGCCCACACAATAGTAATAGAGGCACCTCAGCCTTCCGGTGCATATTCTTCATTTCATAGATTCACAGTCCCATCGGATCTTTTATAGCTGCTAGAGGAATTACGGGCTATGGAGGGTGATTTCTAGATTGGATTAATTTATCTTAGTAGTGAGGTGACAAATACTACAATAACCTTCCTTGGTAAAGCTGCTTCACTTTTGGATAAATCTTAGGAAATAGTACCTATTTGAGATTTGCAGCTATTGGTAAGCAGTGTTGCTGGGGTACGTGGCTTAAACTTCAAATTACCAAATATGGAAGTGATTACCTCTAAAGCCTAGAAAATGTTAGAATCACAACATATTGTAGAGCGACACAATTGACTTGAAGCTAAGCTTAAAGTGGTTAAGTTGGAAATGCAAAAACGTATTAAGGACATAGATCGTAAAACTTCTATTAGATCGGTGCTTCGTCATTAACTGATCCCCGTTTGAGTATTTTTATTTATGCTTTGGACTTTTATGTATGTTTGTAGAAACTGAATGAGGGAACACTTTCCCTTTATTACTTGGACTTTCTCATGCTTTTTCTTTTACGTCATTTAAATGAATTATCGTACTAACTCAATTCTTTTACAAGCATTAAGGATGTCAAAGTAGTTATAGTATGTGTTATATTTAGTAGCATAATCGTGATGTATGTTATAATAACTTTAGATCGAGATTTAAGAATTCATTTAAAAGATTAGAGAATAAAACATTGTGCTTCTTATGTACAAGCAACATTTGACCATAATTTGCAATCCATCATTAATAAAAACAGCATTCATCATGTTAAGGGGGGTATTACCCACTTCTTAACCCCATTGATATGATTATGTGTAGACCATAATATAGTGAAATTGAGTTATGCATAAAAGGCGTCATATTGTATGCCTAGGAGACAATACTCTTACTAGTCAGCATAACATAAACCTAAGGCTATCGTATACTTAGGAGGTAAAGCTTTTACTAAGTAGCAGCAATGCCATACTTACTCTAGATAAGTGTTGATTAGAAAAACAATTGATTGAAAGTAAGCTCATATAACTAGAGTTGTATATTTCATTTGAATTGTGATATGTCATACTTTTTATATATGAAACTTTTTTATATATGAGAAGTTTATAGGTGCTATGATGGCATCAGTTCTGAGGTTCCGGAGCTTGCAATACCCACTCTCATGTACCTCTTCAACAATGAAAGGCCTTTCCCACTTAGGTGTAAATTTCAACACTGAAATACCTTACGCACATGCTCGATTGTATGAAGTACGACATCTCCCTGTTGAAATGATCTTTTCTTCATTAAGTAATCATAAGCCACCCCAAGTCTATGTTGATAGTTAATGAGATTACGTTTTGCAGTGTCACGTCTCTCGTATAATGCTTCCAAGTCTGTCATTCGTAGTAAATCAGGTTCAAGCTTAACATTTATGGCCAATCTGGCAGATGGAATCAAAACTTCTATTAGAATCAACACCTTAACCTCGTACACCAATGAAAAAGGAGTTGTTTGCGTCGATCTTTGTTTTGACGTCCTATAGGCCCAAAGCGCCAGTAGCAGCTTATCATGCCACCATATGACTAAGGACTTTCAATAAACTTTTGTTTGTTGCCTTAACTTGCTCATTCCCTTTTGGATAGTAAGCCATGGATTTACTATGATTGATACTATAGGAAGCCAATAATTGTTGAACATGAGAATTAATGAAAAGAGTTCCATTGTCAAAAAGGATGCGCTTCGGGATCCCAAATCAACATATAATGTTCTCCTTTATAAAAGTTGCTATAGCTGGCCCTATTGCTTTCTTCAAGGGAATTGCCTCTACCTATTTTGTAAAGCATTATGAAGTGTAACTGCAAGGGCATGAATAGCATCACCATGTTGTTGACAAATAGCACACCTCTTAGTAAAATTGAAAGCATCTACCTCTATTGTAGGCTAATAGTATCCTCTATTGAGTAAATAATAATACAACTTTCTTTCTCCTTGATTCTCTCTAACATGCCACTCCGTCAAAACCGTTTTTGTCTCAAGAGAGGCAACACATTTTAAGGGTTTCCCCATGAATGATACCTTATAAAGCCCACCTTTATGCATGAGGTACTTTCTAACCTTACGTCTTATGAGTCTAGCATCCGTACCATTTGTAAGTAGTCCATTATTTTCTAAGTAGTCAATATACAAACGCCTCCAGTCTCTTACACTAGACACAAAATTGCATTCGCCTTGATCAGGTAACTCAGAACATTTAGGACAATGTGTTTAGACTTAGAGCATATCCTTTACCATCGAGGGCCAATAATAGTCTGCACGTTGAATACGTCGATATAACAGAGGCCCCTCCTCTCCATACCAAATCTGGTGATCCTTGTCCAATTTGAGACAAGCCTACTTTATTCCGATGCAGCGAGACAATACCCCTTCTGGGCCTTTGTAATACAACATTCCCTTGATGTTGATGAAGTTCTTCAATGTTGAAATAGAGGCTGCACTAAGATGTGCCAACTATTCCATAAACAGGACGCACTAATCATTCCGTACCTCTTCTTATTCCTCAAGAAAATTCAATGTTGTATACAGGATAGATTTCTTTATTACTCAGACATTCACACCCTTACTTATATCTTAAATCGGAATCTTGCATGCTAAAGTAGCTAACGCATCAGCATATCGATTCATAGATCGTATTATGTGCTCATATCACACGAAGTTAAACATTTTAACGAAGGTCTGTACTGCAACCCTATAAGGCAGTAATATAGGTTCCTTCAATCCAAATTCACCTGTGGCCTACTTAATGATTAAGTTCGAGTCACCTCGAACACATAAATTGTATGCCCTGACTTCTTGTGCCGACAATAAGCCAAGTAACAATGCTTCATATCCAGCCTCATTATTAGTGCATCGAAAATCAAGTTTAAATGCTAGTAGTACTTCATGACCCTCAGGTGATGTCAATACAATTCCAGCTCCCCAACCCTAACTTCCCGTTGAGCCATCAAATTGCAATGTCCATTTTCCTTTTGTTTCTACCATAAAAGAATCATCATGAAACTCAACCGATATAGCATTCGTACTCAAGCCCTCTAGTGTGTTAGGGAAATGTGCTAAAAGATCAGCTAAAGATTGTGACTTGACAGCTTTAAGAGATTGTACCATAATATCAAACTCTCCAAGGAGAAGCAACCATTTTGCTGTACGTCCTAACAAGGCCGGTCGAGATAGTAAGTACTTGATTGGATCAGACCGAGTCACCAAATGGATCTTGTGCACAAGAAAGAAGTACCTTAGTTTCTCCATGGCAAATACCAATGCAAGACAATGTTTCTCACAAGCCAAGTAATTGACCTCGCTCCCTTGAAGGGTTTGGCTCAAATGGTATACAGGTCGCTCTTAACCTTCTACTTCTTGTGCAAGCAAAGCTCCGATATATCTGTCAGTAGAAGTAAGATATCAGACCAAAGGTCTCCCTTTGATAGGCATAGTCATAGTCTATGGTGAAATTAGGATTGTCTTAATCTTCTACATAACCTCTTCATGGATTTGATCCCATTCAAATGACACTCCTTTTTTCAAAAGTTGATGCAATGGGTATGAAATTTCTACAAATGTAGGCATAAACCTTCTAATGTATGAGACCTTTCTTGTAAAGGTTTTCGATTCCTTCAAGGTAGTGGAGATGGCATTGATCTTACGGCCTGTACTTTTGTAGGGTCAACATCAATTCCCTTTCGATGCACAACAAAGCCAAGAAACTTCCTTAAGGACATGCTAAAAATATACTTGAGAAGGTTCATGCAAAGTTTATATAGCCGACATCGTTCAAAGACCCTTTGTAAATGAACTAAATGATCAGGTGCTCTTCTGGACTTAATGACTATGTCATCAACATAGTCCTCTATAAAATCATGCATCATGTCATGAAATAAAGCAGTCATTGCCCTTTTATATGTGGTACCCACGTTTTTAGGTCCAAATAGCATGACGGTATAATAAAAGTTTCCAACTAGTGTATGAAAGGTTGTACACTTTGCATCTCCTTTCGCCATCTTAATTTGATTATATCCACCAAAGCCATCCATAAATGAAAACAGCTCATGAGCTGCGATTGCATCTATCAAAGTGTCAACATTTGGTAAAGGAAAATCATCCATAGGACAAGCTTTGTTTAGATCATAGAAGTCTACCCATACTCTTATTTGTCCATTCATTCTCCTTACAGGAACGATATTAACGAGCTAGGTAGGATGTTCGATTGGCCTTATGAAACTAGCTCGTAACAGTTTCTCTACCTCCTACTTGATTTGCACTTTAATCTTAGGACAGAAAACTCTTTGCCCTTGCTTCACAGGGGTAGCCCTAGGAGCAATTTTCATTCTATGTACTATAAAGCTGGGATCCAACCCAAGCATTTATTTATAAGTCTATGCAAATACGTCTCTATACTCCTTCAGTAACTGTGTAATATGAACCCTTATTTCCTACAGGAGACTCTTACTGATGAAGATTGGCTGTCACAACTCCCTTGATCGTGCCAAGTCCAATCCTTCTAGTTCCTTAGCCCAAAGCTTCATTTGATCTTACAATTGTTATGAGGCAGGCTGAACTTCTTGGATTGGTGTGGGATCCGAAGAGGATAGGCATGCATCCTCAAATCCCTCAAACCGTCATAAATGGTACACATGCCATCTATCCTCTCTAATGAAACTTTCAATTTTAGTAGATTGCTTATTCTTTTTCCTCCTTCCACGACATCTATGCATTCTTCTCTTCTTTTGTTAGTCCTCTTGAGTTTCCTCCCATATAAGCAAGGAAATACCAGACGACTTGGCTATGGTTGTTTCCCCATCCTTAGAAAATTCATTGAAGAATCCTAATTCAATAAAATAAGACTCATGTTATTCAAAAGGATTCTTTATATCTAGAATAAGCATGTCTTTCCCATTCTAATGTCCCTTGATACACTGATGTAACGTTGAAGGAACTAAATTGTGATCGTGCAGCTACTTCCTACCTATTAGTAAGTAATATTGCATGGGTACATCAATCACGTAAAAAGTAGTGGTGCTATGAATAAGCCCAACTTTAAGATCAACATTAACATATCCAACAGAGTCAATAAGGGTGTGACTGAAGCCATTTATCGATATAGGCTATCTAATTAAGCGTCGGATATTGATCCCTGCAACTTTGAATGTATTCATTGGCATTATATTCAAGGAAGAACCGTTGTCAATCAATGTTCTTTTAATTGGATAGCCATTAAGAACACCTTCTACATATAATGGACGATTATGGTTAGGGCTTTTCACATACAAATCTACTTCAGTGAATAAGATGGCATTTCCATACACCCTGGCCATTCTCTTTACGGGTTGTACTGCATTACACTTTGAATATTGACCTTCAAAGATCTGCGTAAGTGTAACCGCTGCTGTAAGCCTAGCATTTTTGTCAAATCCCAGCAAGTCAAAGAAGTTCCTAAAGTTTGCAGTCTTTAATAATGCTGTGACAAGAGGTGAATATTCATCGTCATGAGCTTCCATCAACTTTTCCTTACTTCCAAAGGGCTATGCATTGATCGTTTCACTCATGAAAGGGTCATGGCTGATGGCATTGACAACTCCTCTCTAGTCGTTATGAGCTGGAAGCAGATTATTTCTAACATCATTGTTGTCTATAATCAACTCTCCACATGCAATTCGTTCATTAAATATTCGCTTTAGAGTGAAACTATCCTTAGTTGGATGATCGACAGTCCAATGAAATCTGCAATACTTAGGATTGCTCTTTTCCTCATTTGTAGAGAGACATTCAACCCTTAAGAGCTTAAGATTTCCATTGCGCAAACATTGATCAAACATTTGATATACCTTGACCATTGGACAAGGATATGTCGGTGCAAGCTTAAAGTCATAAGACTTATCATTTCTAGGTTTCTTTATTTCTTTTTGTGACTCGTCTTGAGTAGCATTCACAAACGAGGTATACTTATTGAACCTTCCAGCTTCATTCCTTTGCTGAGCCACCAAATTGTTGGTCCTTCACACATTCTCGACTAATGCAGTAAAAGAAGCCAATGATAGGTTCTCAAGATAAACTATGTATTCGAGGAACATCTCTTGAATACAAATCTTAACTAGTTCTCTCTCATCACAAACATCTTATATATCTAAAGAGCGTTCTCTGAACCGCTTAATATAATCCATGAGATCTTCCTTAGACCTTTGACGAATTCATCCCATGTCAGTGAGAGTTACTCTTTCTTCAGTAGAAAGGAATTTTTCAAGAAACATCCTGTACATTCTACCCCATGAATCAATTGAGCTTAGTGGAAGATTGACATACTAAGTATAATCTTTCTCTGTAAGTGATTTTGAGAACTCCTTTAACTTCAGATCGTCATCTAAGCCGTAAACCTCTAAGGTCTCAATGAATTTCAATAAATGTTCCTTGGCACTCTCCTTCTTCCCATTAAACAACATGAACTTCAAATTCACATAATCCTTTAGGTATGGCTTGATAGCGATGTGTGAATGATATGAGAGCTTCAATTCTAAGATGGCTAACGTAGATTTTGCCTGTATCTCCCTCATGTATACATCCAAATCTTCTTTAGTAACAAACAAAGCTCTCTAAGTAGATGCTTCTATCCTTACTAGCCTTATAGGAGCATGGTTGGTGAAGTTCACAAGAATAGAATTCGCCGAAGCTGAATTCATAAGGATAGGGTACACAAACTCAACAATCATAACATGTAGAGTGATACGTGAAGATAATGAGCCTCCTATTTGATTTCCCTAATTTACCAATTCAAGCGGGGTGTGCTGTATGGAGAAAAGTTCCATTTAGGAGGCTGTACCTTAGCCTTAGGAGCACCTTGCTCACCAATAATTAAGGGATTAAGTGGTTGGGAAGCTGGTATAACATATTATTGCATCACATTAGGGAGACCCGTAGTAGTTGCCCCTTGTTACGCAGTAGAGAAGGCAGCCAAAATAGGTATACACTAGGCAAACATTGCCCTAAGCTCATTTAGACTTTGATTAGTTTATCGCAGCTCTCACGCTAGTTGTAAATTATCGGGGACAACTTCTTAAGCTCCTTCTCCTTGATTTGTACCTCCTATTGGAGGTGGATTCTGATTATTGATAACAACAATACTATCTTGTTCTTGATCGTTAGCGTCAATAGGATCAACAAGCCTTCTTTGTAGAGGTACCTGGAGTAAATGTCAAATCCTTGCTCCCCAATAGAGTCGCCAAGAAATGTGCGGGGTTTGAACTAAAAGAGGTAACGTACTTGTTGTATGATGGATTACACTATACATAACTAAGGAAATGATTTGACTTATGCATATAGGATGATTAAGTGAGTTAAGATAAGGAAGAAGAGTAGACAATCTTAGTAGGCTCTAATACGTTAGGTGATAGATGAAGAAGCATGATGGCAGCAAACTCCACAATGGATGAAGAATGGGGTAGTGTTTTTGAGGTGTTTGATCTTTAAGATAGGATTCCATCAGAGTAACGGCGTTAATAAGAATTTTTCTTATCCCTAAATAAGGAAGTGAAGGGGGTATCTATAGAAGATAGTAGGTGGACTTAATCCATTGGATCATGATGTTGATTAATGAAAGAAACGTATGGGGTTTAAACTGAAAGAGGTCATGTGCTTATTGCGTAATAGATCGCACTACACGTGACTAAGAAAATGATTTGACTTATGCATATGAGATGATCAAGTAAGTTAAGATAAGGAAGAGGAGTAAGCAGTCTTAGTAGGTGTCACACCTCGAAGCGACAATATCATAATAGTCCTGTTGTGCAAATCATTCTAAGATAGAAGTTAGCCTTACAACTGCTATCCTTAACCTAATATATACAAGGCATCCATAACTAACCCATTTTGAAGTAAACAGTTCATAATTTAAATAAGTCATTTACCTAAGAAAGTAAGAAAATATATAAATATACTAGAATTCAATTATTACAATTAACGTTTACAACGTTTCACCGTAATCTATTTCCTAGTTAATACATTATTCAAAAATGAAAAATTCTAAAATAAGAGCTTAGATCTTAAAAATATATATCTGTTCTTCAAATGTTTTTCTTCACTCCCTAGGATTCAACAATTGCTAGCTTCAAGATAGTTGTAAACTGCTTTTTAGCTAATACCTACAATGACATCTATAAGGATATGAGCAACCATAGCTTAGTAACTCAAAAGGAAAAACTTAAAACTATACCACCAACACAAACAAGGTTATCAACTAATTTAGTTAGATGCAACGTATGAATACGTAAATGCCATTGCACGACATTGTCCGACCCATCGTGAGATTAGAGAAATTGCGCCAGCTCTAATTCTCTAATTGGGGTTGAAGAGTTTCTGTCAATGCAATAGCTCGTAACCAAACCAGGCTTATGCAATGGAGACACCACTTCTCTCACGACTACCTTCGAATCATTGAATTCACCATTACCGTGACCTCCTTACCTATCATTTAGTTTAACTAAGGATGAAATAGGGACTATTTATGCCATCCGGCACTATCCCTTTCGAAGGGGTTAATATTTGGCCGAAGAATCCTAATGTTCTCCTAATAGGTTGCCATACAAGTCCGGTTTATGGTTACAAGTCATATATTTAGTAAGTCCAGTTTAGGATGATCAATCATTTTATACAATACAAGCCAGAACAACAAATAGAATCATAGCAGTACTCGTAATCAAGCACATGTACATAACCAACTATCTAACAAGTACAACCAAGTATAATTTTAAGCCTCCAAAATATAGCAACCTATTAATCCCAACTTACCTAAACTTCTCGCTTGTTCACTCAAGGTCCGACTCGCATAAGCCAATGCCGATCATCCCTATAATACAAATATGGTTTCAGTTTTCCATATAACTATTATAGGTTGGTTTTATCCTATAATGCTTATTGTTATCTTTTGTTTATGGTTTAATATACTTAATTATCTAGGTATTTAAGTTTTTTACAATTCTTCTTGAATCATGTTAAGTTCTATTTCAATTATCGCATCGATTTCTAAATTAGATTTTTAACTTAGTTTTTTGTTAGAAATTTATACATATACCCTAAAAAATCACTCCAACCCATAATGTAAAATTAATCGTATTATCTTTAGATATCCCGAATATCGTTTTTAGTCCCTAACTAATGTTCTAGTCCGTGCGATACACTCAAATCCTAATTTAATTACCGAATTCACCCCGTTATGAGAAAATCTTACATTTTTCATATAATTACCTTAATTTAAGTTTTCTATCAGACTTATTATATATTCCTATTATTATCATAATATCAATTCTAACCAATATTTTCCCATTATTAATTTCTCATACTTACATATTACACATTATCACTTAATGTGTACATAATGTACACATCTAATATTCCTATCACGTTAAATATCATCTCCCAATATCAAATAACATTCCAAATATCTAAATTTATCTCAAATCAGATTTTAAACCTAATTACCCTAAATTACAAAATTAACTTAAAATTTATCATTTTTACCTATTACATATTTACTACATAATATCATAATAATTACATCGAACACTCCAAATGCTACAAATAGCATACTTCATCAAATTTCAACATCCTAAAGCATATAATTGTGCATCAAATCAGTAATTACTTATTTAATTACTTAATTAACCCTAAATTATCCATTGTATGTATCATTTTAAGACCTAAAAATTATCTAAAAATTTTGAAAATTAATTTTTGAAAAAAGGCTTCATAGCACTGTTCTATAACTCCTAGGTAGTCTACACAAAAATTTTAGGCTCAAAACTATACTTCTACGGTCATTCATTTCTAAATCAAAATATGCTCGGTTTTGCATAATTTCTTAAGAATTATATATCATGGGATATATTTTCATTAAAATAATATTTTTCTTAAAAACTAAATACAAAAATATTCTAGAATAACAAGTTTCATAATTTTCTAACTAATTTTGATATTTTTAACAATTTAAAAAAATTAGATAGCAATTGGAACTCACCAAAACTAGTGGTTCTGGCCACCATCGGTAGCCATAGGTGTATCAACCCATCTAAGCACTGCCACCATCATGTGGTGGTGGTGGCCATGGTGGTGGCAGCCATCCACTCTCAATTGCTCGTCGAGTCTGAGTTGTCTCTAGAAGCCTTAACTGTACAATTTTTTATAATTTTTTGTAAAAACCCTAACTTCCACTCAATTTCGCTTCTCTCTAAATTTCTACAAATCTAAACATTCAAAATGAGCTTCTGAAATTTTTTAACTATTTATAGAAGTATAAAGCAATTTTAATGCATTAAATTGAGGTAACATTGGCCTTATCTTCTTCTAAATTGCCCTTTTTGTTATTTTAATTTAATTAGTTGATTTTCTTTCTTCCTTCTTAGTGTGTCACACCCCTCTTTTGGACATTTCCACTTTTTTTATTTTTTCTTTAATTATTTATGAATTTTCTTTAATTATTTAACCTTATTTTAGCATATTTCGCATATTTATACCTACATGTAAATACATATATGGTATAAATAAATACTCTTAAATATTATTTAAGTTATTTTATGATTTTTAGTGTATATATAATTTATCTCTAGTGATTCGTTAGTTATTGGAATACATTTTACGTATTTTAGATAAATATTAAGTAATGTACTTAAAATTTAGAAATTTTATATTTTCTTATTTTATTACTTATTTTCTTAAATTCAAACTTATGAAATCACTTTTACTAATAATTCTAGTTTCGTTGTAAATTTTGAGCTAAATCGGACAATTTACTCGATCATCCTAAATTTTACAAAGCAAATCCCGAATACCTGATTGTGAATCTTACATTTCCACCCTCTTTATAATAGTTTCGTCCTCAAAACTACTGTATATCTACGTATTGCTCACTTACTAAGATTGACAACTTATATTCTTTCATTATTATAAAAATCAAAGAAACTACAAGTAATGCTTCATTTTCACTTCATTAAGTTTTATTATAGCTTCCAAGTCTAAACCTTCATCCTATTGTACCTTTACTTATTCCATATCTTAGCTTCTTTAACTTCTAAACCTGATTATCTAGTATTTTTGTAGGTTTTTCATAACTTTGAAATATATCTTCTATTTCACTAAACTATCTTCTAATAAAGCTTCTAAGTAGTCTTCTAATTAGGTTTCCATTCCTTCTCTATCTAAACATTTGCTAGACCTCTTCATTTAAGTTCCAATTTCTCAATCCTATTTTCCTCCTTTGCATTCCATACTTTTGTATCGATCAGATCTTATTTCATCATCGTAGTCCTTTAGTTATATCATATTATCTTATGACTTAACTTTATGACCTTACAAGTTTTCTTATTGATTTATCCTCCATTTATTCCTTATTTGATTAATTCCTAGGTTTTATTTATGATCATTAGCGGTTCTAAGTTCACCTCATATCATCACCTTACCTCTCATCAATCTTCTACTCATAATAACTATGCCGTTACTATAGTTTCTCGTTCCTTTCATCATACGACTTAGCATAGGATCAACAAAAGTAAATTTGACAAATCTCAACTTTCTTCTATCTCGGATTCAAATGAGATAATTAACATTGTAGATCAATTGTATTTGAGTTAACTTGACTCAACAAGAATGAATATGACTTTTGACTGATAGACCTAATAAGAGAAACAGTATTGACAAGAACTTATTACTCAACAAAACTTGACATGACATAATATGTTAATGAGATTAACATGACATGAGACTCAACAATAATGAATTGACCATTTTAGATTTGCCATTACTCTATTGGGTTACCTATTGCAACCACTCATATGAAGTATACTGTAACTTCATAACTTTCCTATACATTGGGTTATCTCAATGTATTTTGCTCCAATCACCAATTCAACCATTTCAATATTCATAGAAATTTCTTCTCCAAATATAACTTGCTTAATGAAAGAAGTATTATCTCCTCCGAAAATCACATGTCTTCTATTTCAATATACTACTTATGATCACTCAACTTTAATAATGCTATCCACAAATGCTTTATATATCAAAATATTATTGACAGTTACCACAACAAGCATTTTATATACAATTGGCATGCATACGTTTCTCCCAATTTTGTGAATATAATCTATGCACTAATTCTATATTGATATCATTCCAATATAATATTATTCTAGAAATTCACAATTACTCCTCTAACTCTTAAGATCTCATTTACAACATCCAGTACAGAGTTTCGACCATAAGTTTGATTCTTGATTAACTTAATCATAAAATTCAAATATCCACAAAATAATCTTCGGAAATACGTTTGAACCTTTATATGTTACTAGTAGATCCAATACTTATTAGTATTTTCCTCAGTCTCTTATTTGTAAATATCAACAACTTCTCATCATCTATCATTAGTAGCTTTCCTTTTAAATCCCACTTTAATCATATCCTACAGTCTTTTTGGATTAATATCCTACCTCTAATATAATTTCCAACTAACAGGTAATGATAATTCTAATCACCCTAAATTCCTTTCCATCTACTAATTTTTAACTTATAGGGAATGAACACCTCAGTATTATTATTATATTTGCATTTTATCCATTTGTATATACATATATCCTACAGTCTTTTTGGATTAATGTTTATATATGGAACTGGATCTTTGACTGACGATATTGTCATCCCAATCTAATTGTGTTTGGGAGGCTTTTGAATCCCCTGGCTACTAGGAAACTGAGGTATAAATGGGATGCTATTCGATATATATTCCAACATGGTTACATCATCTACAGTATTTTTCACTTTTATGACTTGTTTTTCTAACCCAAATTCAACCCCCAACTAATCCTCCTCATCATCGCTGTCAAGTCTCATGGGAATTAACTCTTCATCAAGGTTGTAGCCCAATTCATCTTATAAGATTGACCTAATCTTTGTATCAAGTTCCTCTTTATTGATTTCCTTGTTCACATCACCCTCTCTAAAGGTGGGCTCATCCACTGAAAAAGTTTTATGTCCTTCATACATAGGAAAGTCTTCTTGGAGGGTAATAGAAAGGGTCTCTTGGTAAAGTGTTTTGGACAATACTCTTGCTTGGCTAATTGGAACCCCTAACATATATCTCTTGTATCTGATTTTCTCCAAATGCATTAGCCGTTTCAATTAAGTTTTCCACATCATCATCATCCCTTATGACCATCACAGTGTACGAAACACCTCTTTGATAATAACAAGAGTGTCGGTGTATAAGCTCAACTCCAATAGGATCAACCTCGATACTTACACAAATCCATTAGAAGAATGACTAAAGTTTGAATCCTTACTCATCTTCAAGTTTTTCACCGAGTCCTTATCATATTATGAATTGTTACTTTCATTCACGATACTCCCTCCTACATATACAATTATTTTCACATACTCAACCATTATTGACCTATTCATCCAACAATTTCAAAATGAGTTAAGTTACCTAGTAACAAAAGAATATTAAAATACTGAGTGAACTGAAAATTAAATGATGAATATGTGGGAGTTTTAAGATCTTTGTTTTGTTCATGTAATGTAGTGGAAGAAGGAAATGATGGCTATACAAGAGGTGCCTCCAGGATATGACCCTTAGGTGGATGCAAAGCCCATGACTAAGTCAGCTAAAAGGAATGCAAGGAAAAAGGAGAAGCGATTACAGGTACTTTTAACCGCTTGGGCTATAGATCTTATGTCAAGCTTAGGCGGTTTTCTTCCCTTGTTATGAAAGAATGGGGAAAAGCTTTATTCTAGATGTTGGTAAGTAACAGTGGACAATGTACTGCAGTTAACATGACAATGGAAGAAATAAAAAGAATTTACATAGTTTTAAAATTAATATATATTTGTGGAGATGTAGAAACTTCCTGTTTGGATTCGGTAAAATTAATGTACTATGGTTAGATACATTTATCCCTGTGTCTGTCTTAAGGTGTTACAATTATGAATTCTCAATTGTTCAATTTTTGTAGATATGGTTGTTGTTTTATTGAGAATCGGAACTTTTGTCTTTTTGGATGCTACAATTTGGACTGAATCACATGAATTTTATGTACGAGAGTTTAGGTCAATCTGTTAGCCAGCAAGAAATTTAAGTGTCTAGCAAAGCTTGTTTAGACTTACATCGTGAAATTGACCATGTTCATCAACTTTCTCGTCCTGTACTTTTGCTGGATGGATGACCAAAGGATTCTATGGGTCTAATTTTAGTGTTTTCTGAATACCAGTCTATTTAAATCTGTCTTGGACTTCTGCTAACTTATAAAGTTGATGCTGCGGGCTGCTCTTGAGAAGGTTAATAACACAAACACGTCTGGATGGGGAAGCAAAGGTTGAAGATAGGAGAACAGAAGTTTCTGATGATGAATCAGAGGCTGTTAAGTCAATGACATCTCAGTTGAGTGAGCTTGATGTTTCTGATAATCCTGTTGAAGTTATTCCACCATCATACTCAATTAAGGGCTCAAGTCCTGGAGTTCCAGGACAAGATATTGACAACAAAATTAGAGCACTCAGAAAAAAGGTAATTCTTATATTTATATTTTTTGTTTGAACGTGATCTAGCTCATATTTCTTTTTTCAATCATATGTAGAGAATGATTGGAATGATATAGGACAGGTGTTAGGCTCTGTGGTAACATCCATTGGATTTATTAAATTTGTTGTGCAATTTTAAGGTTAAGGAGCTGTTTATCTATTATCTGCATCCGATGAATAATGTTTTTTCCACTGTGTATATTTGCATATTGTCGTGAGGCTTACATGCATTGACATTAACATGTGCTGTTATAGTGTCGCATTATACACCTTCTGTAACGTGATTAAAATTTCAATGGGGACTTTAATAGTCCAAACATATTGCAGAAACAGAAACAACAACAAAACATTGCCTTTTGAGTGTATCTTGTATGTAATACTCTATCTTGTGTAAGTATTTGCTTGGTACTCACTAATTGATAAATATCAATATGAGTATTCTTTTTCCCTCTCCATACGAGGGAGCCTTTCATAGTTTTTTGCTTTTTAGTAGCGTTATTCTTCCACATTTCCTCTCCCTGGTTAGCCTTGCTCAGATGAAAAGGAACCCTTTGCATATTATGTTACAGTTTATCCCCTGCTCTGGTCATGGGATGGGTGAAATATTTGTTGATGGCATGGGGAGTCTTTTGGTCTGTATGCATATGCTTTGGCGGACAAAAATGTTTAGTTTTTCTTTTAAGGCTTGAGGCTTTTAAGGAATAGATCATTTGGTATTTGCCATCATTTTACACGTTCCTCGTTTAGTAATTTTTGGGATATTTAAAGTTTCTGCTTTATGTTAATTGTCATGGACCAAAATCATATATGAAAGGATCAGCATGAAGATATACTTCCAAACTAATCATTGTTTAAGCCGATATTACGAGCATGCTGATACTGATCTAACCTTTGGGTTCCATTGCACTTGAGTTTGTTGTCATTACATTCTAAAAGTATGTTTGTTCTAATATTGTATATTCTTATTAATTATTAAACATGCATAAAAAATCATGGACAATGGTTAAATGTTGATTTTCCTTTCCATGTTACCATCATAAACCTTTTGGACAATATTTCGAATAGGTGATTAATATTTTAATTGAATCAAATTAATGACTATCGTTCTAGTACTTGTTTCATATAGGTAATATGTTATAATAATACTACTTTTTAAATGTATAAAGAGTACCTCTCGGTAAACTTTTGGTGTTGTAATGGTATATTTACAAGAAGCCGATGCCAAAGTATTTGATTCTTTATGACTCACTGATAATGTTTATGAGTTCAGCATAATTCCTTCAACATTCATCTTCTTCAGTCTAGTTATCCCAATTTTCTAAACAGTAAACAGTTCTAGCATACAAATGTACATTTTAGTATATTCAACAAGAAGCGAAGAAGGGGAAAAAGAAAAATTGATGAAAATTTTAGTCAAAACAGCAATTTGGGAGAACCCTGAAATTGCTGTACCCAAGATTGGGCTTCATGGTCTCTTTTACTTACAACCAAGTTGTCTATTTACCATGTCTTGGTAAATCATTTACCAGAACTGCCATTGACGCCTTTCTGCCTCAAATACAATACAAATAACTTTATTTTCTTGTTTTTGGGGATAAGATACAAGTAACTTTGTCAAAAATAAAGTATAAACAATGTCAGACCATCATATTTAACCTAAAAGGAAAAAAAAAAAAAAGCAAAGAAAAATGTTAGGTTGTCACTGCTCCTCCACCTCAGTTTGGGCAGCTACTTGAAGAAGTTGAAGAGCTTTCTTTTGCTCTCACATGACCTAGCAAACCTAGGCTTTCAACAGAATGTACTCGCCATTATCTCTTCGGTTTAACTTTCTTCATGTATGGTAATTCTGTTTTATGCTCTTTATCAGTAATCATGATAACAGGAAATTTTCTGCAAATAGCTACCACGAAAAGGAATTTTTTGTAAATACTTTCTAGCCAGATGATGCACAGTTCTAAGTTTTATTAAAGTGCTAAAAAGCAAGTCTTGATTCTTTTCAAAGCAAAGCAAAGACATTAAGAATATAAAAAAGTGCTTAAGATTGCTGTAACTTCGATTATAGAAGGAATAGAATATAAGTTTAGATTAAGAACAGAAGTACGATCTAGTTATTTCTATCATCTTAACAATATAAGAATGACCTTAGATGGGTGACAGCGATTTCCCCACTAACAGTTGTATGAAATAGTAAAAACTATAACTTGCAATTACTGATCACGTATTGGCCATGAAGAGGAGAATTTGAGTTTTATTTCTCCTGGCAAGCAACCTGCAGCTAGCTAACTAATCTTCATAATTCCAGGCACATTACAGGGTCTTAAACCCAGTGAGATATGGCATAAGTAGAGGATACTCTATAGATAAGGCTTAAGCAGCAGTTAGAGAGTTAGACAATTAGTCAGAAAATTCGAAAGTTGTCCTGACTCTAAGTGAGCATTAAGTGATCATGAACCTACGTAATTGCAGGTGTGTGTTTTCTTTTCTACTCTGAATCAATAAAAAAAAAAAGGTAATTTTGTATTATTGTTTGAACCCAATTATGATAGGCTTGCTTACCACTGCGTTTTAAGTTCTAATCTGTCGGTACCTCGCGAAACTACTTTATAAATGCAGGCTATTAGGTGATCTCTTTGGTTTTTTCGGTGTCAAATGCATGATGGCAGGCATTACATGCTTCTAAAATGTTTTTACACGAATTCTATTTACTATTATATATTTCTAAAGTGTTTTTTTTTTTTTAAATGGATCTTCTCCATTTTATTACATCAATTTATAAATTAATGATTAAAACTATTTGAATTTTTTAATTATTTTATGACATCATTGTAATTGTCATACTTTTTTTGGTAAGCCAAACCATTAATTATATCTAATAGCATTTAAAGAAGGTAAATTGAGGACCAAGATCTATTTACTTGATATTCTTTAATTGCACCAATTTGTACATGCTTTAAGTGCCTATTGAAATCCCTCAATTTATTTATTTATTTATAACATTGCATACGGGGCTGAAATTAGCTGGTACAATTGGAATAGCAATCACAAGAGCGATCCTTTAGTGGGAAGATTTCTTTCACCATTTAGTTCCTCTACAGCAGATGGGAAAATTGTTGATACAATTTGAGCATAGTATGAGATCTTTGGCAGAGTATTCTTGGCTCCAGCGGATATAAACAATGGAAAGCTGGAGAACTAAGATGATTGCAAGATATTTTTTTTAAGATGTAGGCTTTCCTATGAAGTGTTGATGCCCCTTATCAAAGATTATGTGATAAAGTTCTTCCTAAATTGAAACCTTTACCCATATCTTGATAAGCCGAAACATATTGCAAATAAACATTATGGTGGAGAATATTTTGAGGCTAATCAAATCACATCAGAACATAATAAGAAAAAAAATATATATATAATGTGCAGAAAACATAACCAAATACTAATGCGATCACCCAATAGTCTTCATCATAATATATCACGGCAAATGAAGAAGCTTTCAAATAGTGTAAATATTTCATCTGTTTAAACAATATGAAAGGTTTTGTGCTTTTGCGAAAGGAAAAACAATCTACACCTTTGAAGAAGATCCCTCTTCCTTATAGCTTATCATCAGACACGTAACATAGAGATTTGAAGGGTAATATAATAACTGTTGCTACCGGTGGTTACTAATTATTATTGGAAACTTTTGATAGATGGTGTTAACTCTAGATTTCCTGCGCTTAATATGAACCTCTTATCTCAATTTGATAATTGGTTAGGCATATTTGTGCTACTTTTTGGATGCCATAGCATATCCTATAACCGGTGTTATTGATGAATTTTCTCATATTGTGATCTATAAGCAATAATTTTTTATTGAGAAGTGTGTAAGCACTTCTATGGCAGAGGCTTGGAGGAGTTGCATCCAACTGGGTGTCTCTTTGCATCTACACTATGAGAAATGAACTATTATAGAGCATCCCATCCGTGGTCCACAGATTCTAGATCAAAAACTTCTTTTTAAGATTCTTGACGGATGAGGATCGTTTCTTGTATTTCATGTGGTCATTCTTAAAGGATCTTAAAATGTTATCTAATTTGAACTTTTTATTATTATTTTTTTATTCTTTAACAAAAATAATATTTACTTTAGCCAATGTAGAATCCGTCTGCATCTTTAGCGCTCACTGTAAAGGAATTTACATTTACATTCAATGTTCAATACACTGGCAACTCTAGGCAACGGCAATATTTCATGGCCTTTTGGAAAAAAAATAAAAATAAAAATTCAATAGTCCATAGCTTACGTGATAAATTGTAGAGTATAGTGGATGAGTGTAGCCTTGTAGGCATTGAAGATAAATTTCCTATATTATTATTATTTTTCTTTTCTTATTTAATTTTTTGATGATAAATTTATTAACTATTTACATTATTGAGAAACTATTAATATGTTATTTAAAAAATAATAGGTGTAAGATATATAAAAAGATAAAAGGAAATAATAATAACCTTTTTTCAATGATTTTAAATAAAATAAAGAGATTTTTAAAAAAGATAAATTGTTAAGATGTCATATGGCATCTTAAGTAGCTTGAAGAGACCCTCACAAATAGAGATGCTATTTACCTTTCCGTCACTTCCTTTCTGTGAATGCTCACCTTGGCTTGTGGTCTCTACCTTTCTTTTGGATTCGTTGAAGTTTCTTGGTGTGGCTTTGTATCTTCCTTGCCACCTACAAAAGATTGATCAGGTCTTTTGGTGGATGATAATGGTCTGTGTTGTCTTGGGATACAAATAGTTGTCAAGCGATGGTTTGTACAATTCCAACAATCTGACTAGATATTTAGGAAGCTAGAGCTTCTAGCACAAGGTTACAATACATGCTACCTTTTCTCGTTTCCATTTTAGAAAAAATATATCTATATCTCTATTATTTAAGTAAGAAGGGTCTTAAATAATTGCTTGTTAATTTTATCTTTTATTTTACGGAATTATTCTGAAAGTATAGTATAATTACAAATAAATCTTATGTTTAAAAATAGCTATCAATGTTTTACATGGGTAAATTTGTTAGAATATATCAATTTCTCTTCTTCCCATTAATTTTATATCCAATGAAATTTTTACTTATTAAATTTTATATATAATTTGAAATTATTAAATATTATATTCAATTAAATTTTTAACTTATTAAATTTGCTTTTGTATAAAATGTTAATAAATACAGTTTTTTTTTTTTCCAACTAAGTTCAAGTTTAATAACCGAGTAGATTCGGTAGACTAACACTTTTTTATTTTTTATATTTCATCTAAAACCATATTTTTAGGATTAAATAAGTAATTTAATTCAGAAAGGGAAGAGTTCAAAAACACTTCACTAATTCTGAAACCGTAAAAAAATAAAAAATAAAAAATTAAATAAATTAAAAGAAAAAGAAAAAGTACTGAAACCCAATTGACAGCGAAGGGTAATTGATGTGCAGCTCATTATGATGTACCGCTTTACAGTGGAGAGTTACATCATGTTCAAAGTATTAACTACACGACAATTATGATAAAGCCCTGGAGCCCAATTGACAAGCTAAGGGTAACCGATGATTGATGTGTCTGTGTCTTTTGTATAGATGTACTATTTTTACCTACATTTGCGTATCTAACTGTTGTAAAAAACTACATAATCTTTCTGCTAAATTTAAAAAAAAAAAAAAATTCAAAACGCATGGTATAGATTTCAACAAACGCGAACTCGGATGTTAAGTCCTACACCAAATATAATAAAAGATTATAACGTCTAAGACATTATAAGTGTACCAACCATTTAAATAATTTGATAACATGTACTTGCTAAGATATTTAAAAAAGAAAAGAAATTCATAGATCTTTTATTTTTTCATAAAATACGTAGTGAATATTACTTTTCAAAACATAGAAAGAGGAAGATGTTTTAAAGGTAGTTACGTAGTTTTACAAAGTTTTCACACTCTTTTCTTTTAATTTTTCTCTAGATAGGGAGAGAAATGAAAGTTCCTTTAAAACGGAAATATTTTATTTGAATCCTTTTCGTTCGATTTCCACTTCTTACTAAAATATTTGAACACATAATTTTCATTAATTTCTACAAACTTTTATTTTGTCTTTTTTATAAAATATGTAGGTATTATTGAAAAGTACTAAAAATTTTTTCCTTCCAACCCTTGATATTTGCGTAGAAACATCTATTCCCTAACCATTTCGTTATATCAAATAAAAAGTTTCAAGGCAATTCACATGTGAGACTCCACGTTTCCAGAGCCATTTTCCGTGAGCTGAAAACTTTAATTTTCATGATAACGTAAAGGAAACGCAATAGCATCCGACGGATGATCTACACTAATCAAGAACCAAAAGCCGCCAACCTAGTCAAGGAAATTAAAAATATCCGAGGTACTATGCATCATCAGCCACCCAGGTAGGGGGATTGAAAGTGTCGATCGGGTAAGATTTTTTATCAAGATAAATCTGATTGGAATACTTTTTTTCATAAGATCACGAGTCGAGTATGATATACTACTATATTGGGACTAAAATATGATGCATCTTTTAGCATTATAAGAGAAATTTGCATAATTTCGATATTTCAAATTTGAAAGACGTGAGGATGTGAGTATAGATACAAGGATCACATATTTCCTGAGTGTAAAGTTCTATTGCATATAATTAGGAAAATAACTTAAGTAATTCACATGAGATATAAATCCTATGAATTTAACTATTTGAATGTAGAATTAAACTCCAATACTGTAGATAACTTTTTTAAGTCAATGAAATCGATAAATTTAAAAATAATTAAAAATTTAAATTCAAATAAAATATAAATGAGAGAAATCTTAAAATTTTAATCAAAACCTTAATTGCATATAAAAACCTCAACCTCTATATTTGTATAATACTTGATATTGAACCCAAACTTGATAAAAACCCTAAAACCATAAACCTAGACTTATAAAATAAATAATTGTATCCTAAAAGTAATAAAATCTTAATCGGATATAATTATCGATTAATATATGTAATCATATAAAATTATTAACGATTAAATAAAGATAACTCCTAAATATTATAAACATAACGGATAACAATTTAATTAATAAATTTTATAAAATTACTAATATTATTTTATAATTATTGTTAAGCCTATAATTTTACATTTAGAATTACCATTCTTAATTTTTCTTTTTCTCTTTTTCCTTTTTCCTTTTCCTTTCCTTATTTCTTTTCCTTTTTCCCACGTGATTTCTTCTCCTCTGCTGGACAATTGAGCAACCCATGTGTTTGATTCTTTGTTTAGATTAAATAAGATAACACAAGTCAAATCAACTTACCCCATCCCTTGTCTCATATTTACTTGTTACTTTTCCTCTTTGGTTTTTTCGGACATCTATATGGTGCCTTGTAGAAAAACACAAAACAAAACAAACACACAAATTTCCTCCTAAACTGTGACTTCCTATCCCCAATTCTTAATTTTCTTCTTTTGGTTTCCTTTTATTTGTTTCTACAAGATTAGTAAGAAGAAGGAAAACTTTTGGTATCAATAATTTTTTAAGACATTAAAAAAAGTAATTAAGTAGTAATTAATGTATTTATTTTGTTAATTTATATGTATTCTTGTTATATATGTATATGTTATAGAAATACATATATTTAGGAAATATATAATATAATTGAATTTGTAAATTCTTTTCTTTGTATTAAAATTATTTGTACATGTAATAAGATTATATGAAAAGTTAGTATTTTATTATGAACATTTGTTCATATATGTATATAAATACTTAGGTATATATTTATGTATACACATATGTTATAATTGATTATGTAAGTATATGATATAAAGAGATTATGTATATGTATATATACGTATGTAGTAGTTATATTTATTTATTTTCTTTATTCATATATATGTATATGTGTTCGGTTATATATGTATAAATGGTGTATAAATATATATGTATATATATATACGTATGGTATATATAGGTTTATAAAGTTACATATGCATGTATATATATATAATAAGAAAACAAAAGTATACAAGTGTATGTATAGGTATAAAAATGCATATACTAATAGTATATTGTGGTATAAGTATATGTATATACTTAAATAGTATATATACAATATCCTAAAATACCAAATTATTAAATAAAGTAATATATATATATATATACATATGTATGCTACGGGTTTAAGAAAAAGAATTAGGTTAACTTGCAAAATTTAATAAAATATAATAATAGATATATATATATATATATTAAGTAAAGTTACAAAATAAGGAAAATTAGAAAATATGAAACATTCGTAAAAATGACTCGTAGAACATCCATAAGATGCCATGTCAGCATCTTACAATTTTAATTAAATTTGTAATTATTAATAATAAGAAAATAATTAATTAGTTAGGAAATTATTAAAGTAGCACAAAGTGTATTAAATAAGTATTTAACTTTAAAAATAGNATAGCCATGAACAACTACCAGTGGGAAAATCCTAAAGGAAAGCAAATAGTTGTAGGTTTATTTGAGCTTGATGTCGTTCAATCTTTAGCCGCTCAGTTGGAAACATTAAGTAAGAAGATCAACTTACTCCTAGTTAGTTCACAACAACCTCAATTTAGCTCCAACAACTTTTACTAAGATGGATTTGTAGGTAATGAATAGACGGAACAAGTTGATTTTCTAGGAAAACCTTTGAGACCTCAATATAATCCCTATAGCAATACTTATAATCTAATATGGAGAGATTACCCTAACATTTCATTGTGAGGTTAGAATAAGAGCTAAGGCCACCACTAGCAGGTAAGGAACTAGCCCCAGCAAAAATTAAACTTGCCTTTACTTGGGTTTTAGCAAGCTATAGCTCTTCTACTAGCACCAAAAAAGAAGTTGGAGATTCTCATGGAAAAATATATTAAGACAAATAAGGCAAGAATGCAACAGACAAAGACTGCTTTGAGGAATCAAGAAGCTTCTATTCATAATTTAGAGAATCAAATTTACTAGCTTGCAAGAATGATGAATAAGAGGTAACAAGGATCATTGCCTAGGAATACTGAAACAATCCTAGAGAACAAGTCAAGGCGATGGCCTTTAGAAGCAAGAAAGAATTGCAAGCTAAGTAGAGGAAGAAAGATAAAGAAGCTTTTGATATACCAACCAAAGTCTAGGAGAACGACACCCAAGAGTAGCCCAAAGTGAAGGAATATTGGCCTCCAATTCCATATCCTCAATGCTTGAAACAAAAGTGCCATGATTAACAATTTGGTAAATATTTAGATCTTTTTAAATAGTTACGTATAAACTTACCTCTTGTTGATGCTCTTTCATAAATGCCAAAGTATGTCACATTCTTGAAGGACTTACTGCCGAACATTAAGAAGCTAGAGGATATCTCAATAATCACCTTAAATGAGGAATGCTTAGCTTTGTTACGAAAGAAGCTGCCTAAGAAGCTTAAGGATCCAAGGAGTTTCACTATACTATGTGTTTTTGGCAATTTTCTAGTTGATAAGGCTTTAGTAGACTTAGGAGATGGTATTAATCTCGTACCATATAAAGCGTTTAAAAAGTTAAGGTTAAGTGGGCCTAAGTCTACATGCATAAGTCTTCAGTTAGATGATAAGTTAATCACTTACCCTATAAACCCCGTAAATTTAGCTTCTAAGTGTAGAGACGACTCAAGTATTATAGGTAATTACCCTAAGTTAACGGAGTTAATAAATTTTAAACTCAAACATAATACGAAGGAGAAAAACCCTAAAAATTTTGAACAAAACCTTAATTGCGTATAGAAACCTTAAACCTTATGTACGTATAAATACCTAAAATTGAAATTAAACTTGACAAAACCTCTAAAACTATAAACTAAAGCTTATAAAATGAATAATTATACCCTAAAAGTATTAAAAACCTAATAGAATATAATTATCGACTGATAAGCATAATCGTATATAATTATTAATGAACGAGTTGAGATAACTCCTAAATATTATAAATGTGATGAGTAATAATTTAATTAATAAAATTTATAAAATTATAATTATTAACTCCTAATTACTATTAAGTTTATAATTTTACATTTAGAAAATTTAACCTCATGATTTTAATTTTTCTTTTTCCCTTTTCCTTTCTTTCCTCTTTCTTTCTTTACCTTTTTCCCTTTCCCACGTCTTTCCTCTCTCCTGGAAAAATTCAACAACCCATGTGTCTAATTACTTATCTAGAAAGTGGATGAGATAACAAGGGTCAAATCAAATCCCTTTATCCCTTATCTTTCTTAATCTTTTGTTCTCTTTTACTTTTGTCTTTTCATCTCTTATTTTTGTGCTTGTTGGAAGTCTAATTGTGCTTGGTGAATTTTTCTTTTACTTTCTATAAACCAAAAGTCCGAAAGAATATATATACTAAACACACATTTCAAAACCGTGAAAACCCCCCCTTCATTTCATATTTGTTTTTCTTTTATTTATTCCTTTCCTTCAATTTTACAAAGTGGAGTAAAAAGAAGAAAAAGGTTCTTGGTTAATCACTTTTCAAGACACCAAAAGAAGTAATCAAATAGTATTTTTAAGGTATTTATTTTTATTACTTTACATGTACTTTTTTATATATGTATATTTTGTAGAATTACATGTATTTAAGGAATATATAATATAGTTGATTTTGTAAATTCTTTTCTTTGTATTAAAATTATTTGTACATGTAATAAGATTATATGAAAAGTTAGTATTTTATCATGTATATGTGTTCATATATGTATATAAATACTTAGGTATATATTTATGTATACATGTATGTTATAATTGATTATGTAAGTATATGGTATAATGAGATTAGGTATATGTATATATGAGTATATAATAGTTATATTTATTTATTTTCATTATTAATATATATATGTATATGCGTTCAATTATATATGTATGTATGGTGTATAAATATATATGTATAATACATGTATATGCGTATGGTATATATAGGTTTATAATGTTACATGTGTATATATATAAATAAGATAAGAAAACAAAAGTATATAAGTATATGTATAGGTATAAAAATACGTATAGTAGTAGCAAGGTATAGTATAAGTATGTATATACACCTAAATAGTACATGTACAACATACTAAATTACTAAGTTATGAAATAAAGTAATATATAGACACATATACATACATGCTATGGGTATAAGAAAGAAAAATTGCGTTAATTTTAAAAAATTTAATAAAATATAATAATAGATATATATATATATATAAATATTAAGTAAAGTTACAAAATAGAAAAAATCGGAAAATATGAAAAATCTATGAAAGTGAGATGTGAAACATTTATAAGATGCTACGTCAGCATCTTACAGTTTTGATTAAATTTGTAATTATTAATAATAAGAAAATAATTAATTAGTTAGGAAATTATTAAAGTAGCACAAAGTGTATTAAATAAGTATTTAACTTTAAAAATAGAAAAATAAGCAAATTGTTATACAATAGACTTAAAAATAAAAAAATTAAAAAAATAAAAAATTTAGATATTTATTAAATCATGAATCTCTAAAGAAAAGCTTAAAATAATAATTAATAAATATTTAAGTCAAAATGATAAAATTAGTAATATTTTTAAATCATCATAAAAAATGCAATTCACAATATTCAAAATGAACCCTGTTATGTTAAAGTACATCTAAGAATGATAAAAATTGATTATAAGTTTATAAAAATCAAAGTTAAAACGAAAAAATTATATGCAATGGAAAATTAAGATAAACCGAAAAAAATAAGTAAAAGATTTAAGTTAAACGATATTTATACCATACTTAGGTTATAGTGAGAAATTAGTCAAATAGTGTTAAATATTTAGTTAAGTAAGAAATCTAGTTTTTCAAAATATTTATAAGTTTTATTAAGTTTTATTATCTTTTAGGTACCTAATTATCGAGATCTAGCAGTCCTAAAGGCTTGAAAAGTAAGTATTAACCCAAGTGAAGGAATTCTAATGATTTAATATCTGCTTGCTGTTTGTTGTTAGTATGCTGCTTGTTGGTTAATACGGATTGTTTGTTGAATGACCGATTATTTTGTGTGTTATCATCTATATGATCACTTTTTTAAATTGATAAATATGATTATTTGACTAAAATAACTAGTCATATTTATTGTATGTCTATATCCCAATTGATATATTGTTGGAGAATACCAATTTTGCATATTTTTTAGAAAAGTATTCTTGAAAAACATTTTTCCAATTTTAAGTATATTTCGTATGATTTCTATGATGGCTCGTAATGCTCGTGAATGATATTCTTATTGTTAAGGCAAAGTTAGCATAATATCTCTAATTAATTGCGAGAGGACTTGTATATTTATGCTTGTAGGGCCTTTGATATATTTTAATAGCAAGAAGACTCGCTTTGTGTGCCTAAGGAGCCTTGAATATGTTTGGTGAATAACTTTAGTTAGGTTTTATCTATATTGATTGTTGTTTCTCAACTAGGGTAATAGTTGAATATCATCTAGAGGAACGGTATCCCCAGGCAGTCTCATGCGGTTTATGTAAGGTGCTTCATGCGAGTAAATATAGAGAATAATCAACGTGTAAACGATGTAAATTTATACATTCTCTTGCATTTACTATGTATGCATTCATTTCGCTTGTAAATAGATTACATGTATGTTAATAATATTTGATAACTTACTTGAACGATAGTAATGAGAAATGAACTTAGTGAGCCGTGATTTGCTCATTCTCTTATAGTTTCTTTTATGGATTTATTTAAGCTAGGCTAGGATAAATCTCGATTGTAGAGTGCAAATTGAAGATATGTATAATATTGTTAAAGTTAATTGAGGAGTGTAAAGATAGTACAAAAACATTATATGTAGAAAATATTTATATATTAGAATTATGTATAATTTAGCATTTTTTGTAAGTTATAAAGTTATCTTACCTTATCTTATTATTTGATAAGAGATACCAATTCTATGATATTAATGGACTATAGAATATCGGATATCCATAATTATTTATATTTGATAGTAAGTTAATTAATTAAAATAAAAAACCTTAGTAACTAATCATTTAGTGTCTCACAATCTCTAAGTTATAAGGTGGTTTTCGTATAATAGATGCACATGTGATATGAAAATTTTAGGCAATTTTACCAAGGCTCCCTTAGGGTCATTACACGAGATAATCAGAAAAGAAATATAAGGAAGAAGAGTAAACAATCTTGGTAAGACTTTAACATATATGGTGATAGGTGGAGGAGTGTGATTGCATCAAACTCTACAATTGATGAATAACAAGGTAAAGTACTAGAAGTGTTTAAGTGTTTGATTTTTTAGACAAGATTCCAACAGAGAAACGACACTACTAAGGGTTTTTCTTTTATTCAAATGTAGATGTAAATAGAGTATTTATAAAAAATGTTAGTTAATCCCATCCGTCGGATCGTGATGACAATTAATGATTAAGATTAAAGCCTTTTATTAATGAATCTTAAGTTGACTCTTTCCATAAGTTTGAGCTCAGATAAAGGTTTTATTTATTATTTTAATGTGAGTCAAGGTTCTACTCCAAGCCTACCACCCTTAATCATCTTGGATATTTACACTTAACTCTTTGAGTCATATCATTTTATCCTAAAAAGTCAAACCCAATTAATTAATGTATTTTAAACCTAAATTTTAATTTAACCTTCTATAAAAGATTTATACAAAATAAGAATATAAAAAGGAAGCAAATATTGTGATAAATATTGGATTAGTTGGATAACATAGCTCATAGAGACAAATTTTACCACATAATCGTTTGGAAATAACTATGTGGCATTGTCCTTTTTAACATGAAGTAAAGGTTTTGTAGGCTAACCAAACCTTAATAATTTCTATCTTTTTTTTTTTTTTATATGTTGACATAAGTTTCTTTACGTCATTTCTCCTTAGTTATACTATCTTTCCTTTAAAATGTTAAATAATTAATTATTTATTGGAAAACGAAATTCAATTATCTTTTAAAATTTAAAGTGTCATAATCATGTTAACAAAGGCTTGATTAATTTTTACAGTATAATGAATTAATAACACGTTAATTTGACTTGTACGTTTTTTATATGAAATTGATGTTAGGTTTTTTGTATTTGATATATACATAATGTTAAACGAGACCCTATATTTTACAAATACATATTCACATAATTTTCTAAATTAAGCACTATAGAATGAATCTTCATCTATACATGTTAATTTTAGGTTTCATTGATTTAGCAATAAATATTGTATTACATTATGTAAAAGAATACATTAACTATATTTTTCCATTAAATTGGATCATTTGTCACATCAAAATTGCATGTATATATGACTTTTCTTTTAACTTATTCGCATATATCAAGATCATTGTATCCTAATGATATATATATATTGATTATTTAATAGGATTGACTATATTTCAATAATCCCTCTCTTCCAAGTTTTAAAATATAAATGCAGTTCATGTAAAAAATAAAAAAGACTCACTCACACATATTTAATATTTGTTAAAAAAAATGTAGGTTATGTAATCGTTACCATCTTTAAAATATATGTGTATAAGTGTGTATGTGTGTGTGTGTGCTATTTTTCAAGTTGTACATCTTCATCTTTTGTGGACCAAATTGTTTGGGAGGCCTTTTTTACAAGAACTATTGCTACCTTTCCCATGGAGTAGCAAATCTGGAGTGTTTTTAGAGGATTGAAATTTGTAAAACAAAGAGGATATTCACATATTATCATAGAGATGGATTTTATAGAAACTTTTAACTCACTATAGGATACCAATAATAATTGAGAGTTTTTGCCCAACATTATCATTCCATGCTAAGGGTTAATTCACATACAAGAGAGCATAATGATTTGATGGAAAAATAGAGAGCGAAATGAGATGACAAATGTTTGATAATCCATGTAAAATGTAATCTCATATGGTTTATGGAAGAAAATTAGTATTAATTTATAATAATAAGATAATTAATATCGTATCAATACACTAGTTAGAACTTTGGGGTTGAATAGTTGAAAAAGACCAATTAGTGTTTATTAGTATAGCCATTAGTTACTTTTAGCATGAAATATTATAAATTGATATTAGTGTTGAATTCTTAATAGCAAATGAATAATTAAGGAGGAATAAAAGCAAAAGCTAGTTGGACTATTTTGACCCAATTTAGAGAAAGAAATTTTATGACAGCGGAAGAGAGTCATCAAGATATAACTCTTAGTATACTTTTAGGATGACCAATATAAGTTGAAAGTAGTAGAAATATATTGAACCCTACCGAAATGAGGAAAAATTAAGCTCAATCGTAAAATTTGGCAATGAAGATATCATATGTTTAATAGAAAGAGATTGTAATACTTATGTGAAATATAGTTTGTCATGAATTGTGAGAGAAAATTGTTATTAATTTATAAAGCAATGAAGTTAATATTGAAAAGTATTAAAAATTTTCCTTTAAAACTCCTAAAAGTGCACTAGAAGCATCTATTAACAAACCATTTCATTAGATGTCAAATGAGAGGGTGAAAGGCAATTCACATAAAAGACCTCACATTTCATTTTCCATGAACTAGAATATAAATTTCCATGACATTATTGAAAATCGACTCCAACAAAATCATTTAAAGTCAAGGACAATGTAAGGGAAACACAATATCATCCCATGGATGACCTCCACTTATCAAGAGCCAAAAGCCACTAATCTACCCTAGTTATAGAAGCTGAAAGTATCTGAAATAGTCCACATTAGTAGCCACCTACATAAGTTAGAAATTATTTTCAAATATTTAAGTACATGCAGTGTAAAAGCTTATATTTTTACTAACAATGAAGTAGGAGTATTGTTGAAATTTTACTCAAATTCTTAATAATAACTTTTTACTACAACTCAATAGTAAGACTATCTTTTTATTTATTCATTGGTCAAAAATTTTAATCATTTATCTCTTTCCATATTTATTTAGGTTTACTTACGTCCAATTTCCACTACTTAGATATTTTTATAAGAAAAAACTAGATTAATTTCCTATATTTTTGACATATCACTTAAATACTAAACTTTCCAAAAAAAAAAAAAAAGAAAAGCCAAAAGAGTAAAATTTGTTGGATTTTGATGCTCTCTACCTATCTTTTTCTCAAGTTCTATTAATTTACAAGCTAATGGACAAATGTTGATATTATCTATATTTTTATATTATCTTGTAACATTAGGATGACATCATGTTCATTTTTAAAATGATTATATATCCTAAAACAATAGATTAATGGAATGGAGAGAAAAAGTAGTAAAAATACTAATTCATAGTGATGCTTTATCGAAATTTTCAATATAAGAAAATTTAAAACTTACCCTAACATTCAAAGGGATAAATTAATAGACAGCAGACACACTTATAATTAATGTCTTCCAATTTAAAACTTACCTTAACAATCTGTATATTATCAATCTCAGAGTAATCTTTATGTGTAGAAAACATATTTCATCTATTTAAACAATATTAATGGGTTTGTGCTTTTCCAGAAGGAAAAACAATCTACACCTTTGAAGAAGATCTCCCTTGCTTATAGCTCATCAACCAGACACATAATGTAGAGATTTGGAGTGTAATATAATAACTATTGCCATGGTGGTTTCTGATTATTATTAGAAACTTTTGGTAGATGGTGTTAACTCTATATTTGTTACCCTTAATGTGAACCTCTCATCTGAATCTAATACTTGATTAGGCTTATTTCTACTACTTTTTATATGCCATGGCATATCTTATTATAGGTATTATGGATAAAGTTTCTGATATTGTTATCTATAGGCAATAATTTTTTTGTTGAGAAAAGTGTGCAATTACTACTATTGCTGAGGCTTGGAGGCGTTGCATCCAATTGGGCTAAGAAACATAATTTTATTGATAAACTTTTAAGCACCTCAAGGTGCTTAACTCCACCTAATTGCTTCTATAAGTATCAATACTTTTGATTTAGTTTGCTTTTCTTAATCTTTGAAATATGATATTAATGTCATATCTGGCTATTAAAATCGAGGGTTAAAAATATAATTTTATGAGTTTATAATTTTTTAATATTTTTTTTTATTAAAATGAATATAAAATTATTTATACGTAAACTTTTTATAAAATTACGAACTTTGATATATAATACTATAAACTTATGATTCTACTGATTTTATATATTCAAATAAACATTAAAATTATGATTTTAATAACTATGATATCATACATAGGGCTCTCTTGGTTGCATTTGGCCGTTGACCAAAGTAGCCATTGATTCTTTTTTATTTTTCCTAAATATTTTCTTTTTTACTTTTTCCCTAATGATAAATAAAATATTATTATTATAATATGTAGAAATAATAAAATATTTTCCTTTTGCTTGATGACCAATGTTAACATGAAATCCATAAAAGATTTAAAAAATTACTAATTTTGATAAAGCAACTATTAATAAAGAGAAGAGTTGTTTAGAAAGGATAGTTTTTTAGGATACAAATTTAGCACCTTAAATACTTCCTTTGCGTACCCAATTGATAACATGCCCTAGTAATAAAGTGAGCGAAGTTTATTAAATTTATTTTGGAGAATGTCTAATAGGTTTTCACAACCTTACACAAAATGTATACCAAAAGACATATAGCCACTTAAATACGTTTCAATAGCTTTAAGGCATGATAATTTGAATAGACGAAAGTGTTACTATAGTGTTATACATACATCTTCTACGAGATAAGGGACTGATCATTGCTCCTTCGATCCGCTCACATACAGTTAAAGCATACACCATAGATCATCCATGACTTGGTGAGTATACCTATATAGTTTACTTTGGTACAAATATATATAAGCTAAGATCCCGTTTATTTTAAGAAAAATCATATATTAAAGGAAAATATTTTCTCTTAGAAAGTATTTTCATGAAAAAAAATACGTTTTCATGTGTTTAAATATTTTTATAAGAATGTATTGAAAAGATTTTTTTGGTATTTAACTAGTGAAGACTATATAACTTATAACTATACTAAAATATATTAATATCTACATTTTATTTAAATATAATATGTCAAATATTTTTTTTAAAAAGCAAAAGTATAAATGTAAATGAACCTTTCAATATATATTATTATAACCACTTTTGTTGATTTTCATAATATTTTAATAGATTTATAGTTTTTTTACCTAGTATAATTTTTTCATATTTAAAATATAATTTTTAGGTAAATCACAATAAGAATAAAAAAAAAAAATCATTTTCTTAGAGTTAAAACGCTTGTGAATATTAACTCAGAAAATGATATTCCATTTTAAAAAAAAGTAAGTTATTTTCCAAAAATAAGAAGAGAATTTTCCCTTTAAAGGGAGAAGGTTTTTCCTTAGGAAAACAAATAAGGGAAAATAGGAAAAATATTTTCCAAAAATATCTTTCTTGAAACAAATGGGGCCTAAGTATCAACTTCATAATTATTCTGCTATGTTGCTTTACTTCTTTCTCACTCTAGCTAGTATTATGTTGTATATGAAATCTAAACTGGAAAAGGATTCTCTAAAGTACTTTAGCTAAAATTATAAATTTAATTGTTGAGATTGTCTTGATTTTTGTTTTATCATATGTATCACCATGATATGATGTAAAATTTTTTCATGTAATATTAATCATTGATTACAGTAATTGCATATTAAGAGGATAACTTAAGAAATACAACTTTAAAAGATCTAAATCCAAACTTCAACGGACCTAATTGCGTAGCCAACATAATAATACCTTGTTTTATAATATCTATTAGACCAACTTTACTCCTCGTCCCCTATCCAACATGGAGAAACTTTGTCTACTTTGCAAGCAATAAAGTGCATTCTTTATTGTGAGGACTTTCCCTTGATAAGAGACGTCAAAATCATTACCCTAAAGAGGGCTTAGTAGAATTGTCTAAAATTTTCATATTATGTATACACTTATGATCCAAAAATCACCTTATAAGTTAGAGATTGTAAAACTCTAAACAATTAGTTACTAAAGTTTTTTATTTTAGTTTAATTAGCTTATTATAACATATAAGTGACTATGGATATCCAATATTCCACAGTCTACAAGAACCGCAGAGAATCGATATCCCCTACCAAATGCCAAGATAAAGTAGTAAAGTACTAAAACTTAAACATACATAAGTTATAACATATAATTCAAGCAAAATATATAGTCTGTTTTTAGATTCTAACTTCTATGTATCTTAACGCCGGTACTCAATACTCAACTCTTAACTCATATCCGATTATCTACCAACCTGTAAAAGAAAACTGTTGGGGAGTAAGCTATAAGAGCTTAGTGAGTTATCGCTCAAACTATATTAGCAAACATATTATCAAACAGTTTATTAACAAACATATGAATACATGAATAAGCAGTATACCAAACAATATATATGCAGTCGATTAGTACTACATACAACGTCAAATTTAATGCCCTCCAAAGTAAGAGTTGGAGATACATCGATATCAATCACAATCGGGCTGTAGCACCTATGTTTTAACCATATATAGATATATATAGAAATTTCCTATTTCATGAAACAAATTTCTATTCCCAACAATCAGTAGTATATAAATTTCCAAGTCTAATGGTGAGGTGACCCTCACAGTCCATACTCATACCCTACAACGGTAGTCTTTAGCCGCAGCTACCTACGATTTGTGTCTGCAGCGCTAATAAAACCTATGAGCTATAGGTAGGGTCTTATTGTACAAATACTCCTATACTTTACTAATCAAATTTTATGAGAATCCATCTCTCCAAGGCCTTTATTACCAATCGCGTGAAGTAACGACTAGAACATTATTTACAATGTTCATACTTATGTATGATCCATTTTAGTTGAATTGCATATGATTAAATCAATTTATGAGATGATCAAACATTATCAACAAATCATTCAAATTTTGAGATAATCAATCATATAATCAAATTTTCAATTATCACATTTAACAGTATTCTGCACGATAATCAATCAATATTAAACATATACATAACCCGAACCCCATATATTAAGTTATTAATATTTAATTTATGTGCATTAACTACAAACACAAAACAAGTATAAAATCATCGGAAGTACTCACTTGGTCATTGAGTTTATCAACGGTTGTAATAGTCTACTTAGTAAGTCAATATCCATATCAGGATTACTTGACATTTAAGGAATATGAAAGGTAATGAGTATCTAAGTAGAATAATTAAGCTATTCATATATTTTGTACTAAGTACTTAAATTAGCTATATATTCTTATGAAATACTTGGTTTGAGTTTTTTCGTTAATAGCATATAACTTTTTCGATTTAACTCGGATTTTTATTAATTTATAGTCCATTTCGATCGTTTTTAAGCGTACTTTCTCACAGTGGGATCCGTTTTGGATGTTATAACTTGCAATTTTGACTATAATATAAATATATCGCAAACTTTATTATTTTGACTTAAATAACTATAAAATATCAAATTAAACTTTTCTTAGTATAATTATGATTTAATAATTATTTGAATCATATAATTTGTAATTTTCTTATTTTACTATAATTACTTATTTTTACCTATTTTTACGATTTAAGATTTATTAATTCAAAATTTTCTACTTTATTATTTTTCTAATTAATAAATTATTTATTATGAGTATTAATTTACGAAAATTACTTAATTATATTTAAGTGATGATGTGGCAGAATATGGTAATGTCATGTGTCACCCTTATAAATTTTTCATAATTTTCTTGTATTTTACAATAGAAGTATATATAAATACTTATTATTATATTTTATTAAATTTTCTAATTTACTTATTTATTATATTTCTCCTAAATTACAATACTCTTAATTATTTATGTATATATTTATTAATTTGCTTTATTTATTAAATTAATATTATAGTATGTGGTATATATACTATTTAAATATACTTATATTGCTATGTATACGTACTATTCATATGCGTACATTTATACGTATACTATACTTTATGTATTAAATTATTTTAACTTTAATTATATACTATATATTATATGTATAAATATAATATACACGTATTTATACTTTATATACATATGTGCCTATACGATTATGTTACATATATATATAAAAATACTAAATACAATTAATAGTATTATATATACACAACAAGTCTAGCAGTTATACATATATATATAGAGAGAGAGAGAAAATTTTTATAAAATGCAAATACTAAGTATAAATATACATACATGTGCTTACTATTATACACGTATACATATATATATCATATAATATGAAATACTATGTATATATATACATATACAGCATCACACCTACACATACACACACACATATATATATACATAAAGAAATAACATGCATATGTACATATATACAAAAATACATACTACTTGTACATATATATATCATATATGTATGTTTATATGTATATATCATATACTAAAATAAATACTATGTACATACACACATATATATACCCATTTATACATATACATATATATATATATATATATATATATTAAAGAAAATAATACACACACACACACACACACACATATATATATATAATCATGTGTACTTACTTATACATAAGAAAATACATAGTATATATATTATAGACACATACATATACATACTATATACTATATACATATATATTTACACATACATACATGTAATAACAAAAATATATACTAAATATACATGTACACATTATATGATATATATATATATATATATGTACAAATAAAATAAACTTACCTAATTTCGTTGATTAAATTGAATAATAGGAGTCCCTTATTTTCTTCTTTTTCTTTTTCCTCTTAGTATTTGCTTGGTTTTTCCCCTTTTCTGTTTTCAGTTTTGTATGTGTGTGTATTTTGCTTTGTTTCTTTTTCTTTCTCTTTTTTGGTTTTTTTTTTTGTTTGTTCCTAAGACTACAGACGTATAGCATGAAGTAGAAGAAAACAAGAAATAAAACCAAAAGCAATTTATAAAAACAATTGATTTTGATCACAAAATTTCAACACCTAAAAGAATAAAAAAATCACATGGGCTATTAAGGAATTGAGAAGATCTACTTGGAAGCAAGGGAAAAATAGAAGGTAGAAAAGAAAAGAAAGAAAAAGGAAAATAAAAATGAATATATATAATTTTTTTCCAAACATAAAAATTATAAAAATAATATTTATAAATTAACTTTCGGATTTTATAAAAATTTATTAATTTAATTAGTACCTGTTATGATTATAATATTTACGAGTTATTTTAACGTTTTCATTAGAGTTTATACGTGATTACGCGATTTAGTCGATAATTACAATCGATAATAGTTATATTACTATTAAGTGATATTTATTTATTTTATAAGCTTAAAGTTATAGTTTTAGTGTTTTGATCAAGTTCGGATTCGATTGTAAGTATTTGCACGTACATTAGATTTAAGGTTTTTGTATACGATTTAGGTTTCGATAATTTTTTTAAGGTTTTTATTATCTATAATATATTTAAATTTACAACTTAATAAAATTTTTATCTTACTCAGCTTTGTCAACTCTTAAAGTTATTTACAATATTCAAGTTTAATCCTATACTCAAATGGCTAAATTTGCAGAATTTACATTCTTCCCCTCTTATAAAAAGTTTCGTCCTCGAAACTCGATTATAGTGACTTTATTTTTATAACACTTTTCAAAACATCTTTCAGTTTGAATTTGAAATCCAAATATCTAATCAAACACTTTATACATTATCATCAAGTTCTTCACAGATACATAATATATAGTTCTCACCTTATACTAGTTCTACTACTTAGAATACTCTGAAATATTTATATATATCTTTTCTTTCTCTTCTAATAGCTTAATAAAAGATATTAACATCTTCTAACACTTTTCGCAACAATATACTTGATAGATCGAATCATCATCTTTTAGGTAGCTTACTTCTCAAGGCAAATGTTCATAATCTCCATAATTACTACATGTCTCACTCTTCATAGGACATCATTGAATTCTATGTTGTCCTTTTTCTCTATAAATGAAACATTTGTTTTGTAATCGCAGGCAATTCTTTAGGTAGTATTGTTGACCACACTTCAAATATCGTACTTTAGCTATCTTCTTTATTTTTGACTTACTTACCCATGATTTCGATTTTCCAATTGGTCGCTTTCTTTTCTCGTTTGTATCATATTTCTTTTTACCATCTATTCCTATCAAGGTAATATTTATCCAATATCAGTATTACTTAATAATTTATGTATTCAATTCATCGATTGTCATATTTAAATACTATCATACAAGTCATCACTTTCGCCTTATCTTATACTTTAATTCTTTCACAAAAAATAATCGTCATAATTCATAAATTCTTGAGTTCATTTTCCATAGATAATCCTAAGTTATTGATCAACTATTACTTTAAGACTCGTCTATTATATCAAGCTTACATCAATAATAAGTAAATCTTTTGTATTACCACTATAAGATATTTATTCTCCACAATCTCGTATAGTCATCGTCTTTAGATTATAATTACTCAAAATAATAGGAGAGATTTCATATTATGGTAATATCACCTTATATTTCAAAGTCATTAAGCTATTCAACCACTAAATCAAATTTATAATTAACTATGATAATATCATTTTTGAGATCCACTTATTCTATTAAATTATCAATTCCAAATGTTATCGAAACCACCAAAACTAATAATTCTCTAATCGATGCACTAAATCANATGTATATATATGTCATATAATATGGAATACTATGTATATATATACATATACAACATTACGCCCACATATATATATATATATATATACATAAAGAAATAACATGCATATGTACATAAATTCAAAAATACATACTACTTGTACATATATATCATATATGTATGTTTACGTGTATATATCATATACTAAAATAAATACTATGTATACACATACACACACACATATATATACACCCATTTATACATATATATATTCAAGAAAATACTATATACATATACACACATATATATAATCACATGTACCTACATATACATAAGAAAATATATAGTATATATATATTATATACACATATATATACGTACTATATACTATAGACATTCATATTTATGCATACATATATGTAATAACAAAAATATATACCAAATATACATATACACATTATATGATATATATTTATATATATGTACAAATAAAATAAACTTACCTAATTTCCTTAATTAAGTTGAATAATATGAGTCCCTTATTTTCTTCTTCTTCTTCTTTTTCCTCTTAGTATTTTCTTGGTTTTTTCCCTTTTTTGTTTTCGGTTTTGTGTGTGTGTGTGTATTTTGCTTTGTTTCCTTTTCTTTCTCTTTTTCATTTTTTTTTTTTTTGGTTTGCTCCCAAGACTCCAGACATATAGCATGCAGTAGAAGAAAACAAGAAATAAAACCCAAAAGCAATTTATAAAAATAATGACCAAATATATGCATTAATGAAGATGGTACACAATAATCATTACAATTGATTTTGATCACAAAATTTCTAACACCTGGAAGAACAAAAAAATCACGTAGGCGACTAGGGAATTAAGAAGATCAATGTGGAAGTAAGGGAAAAATAGAAGGAAGAAAAGAAAGAAAAAGGAAAATAAAAATAAATATATGTAATTTTTTTCCAAACATAAAAATCATAAAAATTATATTTACAAATTAATTTTGAGATTTTATGAAAATTTATTAATTTAACTGGTATCCGTTACGATTATAATATTTACGAGTTATTTTGACGTTTTCGTTAGAATTTATACGTGATTATACGATTTAGTCGATAATTGCAATCAACTATAGTTATATTACTATTAAGAGATATTTATTTATTTTATAAGCTTAAAATTATAGTTTTAGGATTTTAGTCAAGTTCAAATTCAATTTCGAGTATTTACGTGTACATTGGATTTAAGGTTTTTGTATGCGATTTAGGTTTTGATCGATTTTGTAGGGTTTTTATTACTTATAATATATTTAAATCTATAACTTAATAAAATTTTTATCTTACTCGGCCTTATCGACTCTTAAAGTTATTTATAGTATTCGAACTTAATTCTGTACTCAAATGATTAAATTTGCGGAGTTGAGGAGCGGAGTTTATAGTCCTCAACTCCTCTCTCTCTCTCTCTCTCTCTCTCTCTCTCTCTCTCTCTCTCTCTCTCTCTCTCAAGTTTTTCATTAGAAAAAGGTAGTAATTGGGGCTTATAAAAATTAGAAAAATAATACAAAAGAATTTTTATGAAGCAACTTAGTGATGAAAATGTTGAGCTCCTTAAAAAGAGAATTTCTTAAAATATTAATATGATATTTAGAAGTACAAGATGGATTCCTTAGGAATAAAGATGATCTTAAAATATTAAGTTGGCACCAAAATCTAACCATTCAAAAAAAAAAAAGGTTTGATTAAGAAGGATACATTATATAATTATCTAGCTAGTTATAAATAAGAGACTATGAAGTTTTAACACATAAGGATGCTCATAAGCATCCATGATAATGTTCTTAATATGATAATATATATGTTAAATTTTAATTTATTTTTACTTATCACTAAATTTTATATATAATACGTCATTGTTAATGAATAATTTTTACAACAACAATTATCGGGCAAGTACCAAAGGGAGAGCATGATAACGCGAGTCCTTGCTAAGGAGGTACTATCCTCCATAATATCCATGTTTGCTTTTCGAAAGTTAATGCTTCAAATAGTCTTGGTCAATTAATTGGTTACTTTCCTTAATTAATCAACTTTTACCCACTCACTTCATTATATATTTGCCGCTGATGTATTGGTAGGTTTGAATATATTGCAAATATGTCAAGATTTTTATGGTTAAATGATATGAACACTAATCTCCCCATATAATGAATCATGTTCGAATATGCCCTCTTATAGTTTTTGTAATAGATATTGCAAATATTTGGTAGTTTTTTATCATTAAAATATGTTTTACTTGGAATATATATGTTATGTAGAGAGTAGTTTTGGATTTTAATTACAATTATTAAGGATTTTATTAGAGTATGAATGTGGCTAGTACTATACTCTTCTTAATCATCAACTTCCTTGTAACTTGGTCATAATATTGTAACAACTTGATTACAACTCTTCTCATCGAGGTATTGTTCACTTTTTATAGAACACCACATGGTTTTATATATTGGTGCAACAACTTCCCAGGAGATTACATATCCTGAAATTAACTTAGTTTAAGTATGTTTAATTTAGAGTTCCGATGTACTTGAAATTGCTACACTAAAAAGTGTATCGATGATTAGAGTTTCGTTACCTAATACTTAAGGAATATTACAATTTACCTCCCTTATAAAATTGAGGTCTACGTCAATTTTATTACAGAGGTTCAAGATCACTATTAAGTAAAGACTTGACCCTTTCTGTTAGTAGATATATAACGCCTCAAAACCTAGACGCCACAACTCGACCATGTGTCAACGTTAGAGAGAAATATGCTAAGGCATATTAGAATCTATGTACCTGTTACCAATCATAATTTTTCAATAAATTTGCTAACTTACAATATGATAACCTCAAATTTGTATGAGAGTGGAATGTCAACCACTCAATCTCCCTAGCCAAGTACAATAATATAGCCAAAAAACTATCACAAGTACACAACCTAGATCACGAAAGGATGTTAAATCATAAACTAAAGTTTCATAGCTCTCACAATAGTTAAACTATTAAATCTAGTAACAGGAGTTATAGACAACTCCATAACCTCACAAGTCTTATAAATAAATAATTACAATGAAAATAAATATAAATCCTCATATTCTCTTTTATAGTTAATCTACGAGTCTTAGCTCCATTATCATAATAGTAATAGTCTCTCTTCTTATCATAGTAAAGATAGTTACATTTGAAATCCTCAACATAAATCTTATCGCTTACCTCATAACCTAACTTTACAGTTGAAAAATAACAACCCCTGTAGGGTAAGCTCATGTTCAATATAGGATACCATACACATGCGCGTAAAACACAAGTAATTAGTCATGCACACACATATACAAGTACTATTATTAATGCAGTAAGTAACAATTTTAATCTTTTCATTTAAGTCCACAAATAATACAATCCTGGTGTTTTGAGACTTGGGGTTACTCATGACTCTTAATATACGATATATAAAATACTATATAGGTATTGGTGTTGGGTACTCCTCAACACTCAAGTGCTAAAAACCATCCTAGATTTATCTGGGTAATTTTAGTGCTAGAATCCATAAGGGACAGCGTTGCATAAAGATCATCAAGTATCTCACTAGCACTGTTAGACTTGACTAGTGGGCGATGAAGCCAAGCATAATCAACAAAATAATTAAGTCTAAGTTTTAATTTAGTTCAATTTATATAAACTATCCTAACACACACATCTAACAAACATGTATTCTGTACTTGGAGCTCTTATCTTGATAAGATTCGTCATCACGAGTCTCCTAATACCAATTTAAAATATAAATACTAGTTTAGAATTTATTAAGTTTTGTGACTCAATACTTCTTTTCCTTTAACTTAGCTCTCTATCCCATATTTTAAGTTTCTAACCCGTACTCTATATATCTCTTCATATCCTTCTATACACTTTTCAACATCCCATAATACACATATACTAACCTTTATATATATACATGAACATAACATATTATATACATTATTTTATATTATACATACATTTAATATATATACAAAACATTCATAATATTTTACACAACAAATATATATGATTATATATTATTTATTTATTCTTTTCTATTTTTTCCTCTCCCTCTTGTTATCTCTCATCTCTTTCTCTCGCTATCTCTCATCTCCTCACCTATACCACAAACACATAAGCGTCACCCCTTTCCTTCGTTCGCATACATACATACATGTCACCTGACACACACATACCATGCATACTATCTCTCATCCCTTACCCATACACCATATACACGTGTCCCCCTCTCCCTTGTCTCACATCTGCACACACACATTTCACCGCTCTGTCTCACATACATGTAATGCACGCCGTCACTCTAATTTTAAAAATGCACACACACTGCCCGACATTACCTAATGCATACACACAACTCATACCACCTGCATACAAACTAAACACATATACATTCACTACATATGTACATAATTTCACATACACTATGCGATGGACTCCAATCACACACATACACATGCTATAGACCCGTAAACAATTACATACATATACCCACTACACTGCATCTCCTTTAGCACACACGTTCATACACTATACAATGTATCGTCTGTACACAAACATACATCCTCAGCACACACACTCATACACGTTGAATACACGTACACCTTTACACAATCTTGAATCTACAATTGCTACTAATGACGACAACCTAACCACTGAAAACAGAAAAGAAAAAGAACTTGTAAAATTATGTGAAGAACTCAACTTACTCTTTGTTTCTTGGTGCATTAATACTCTAACTAGCAATTCCTACATCACTTCTCTGAAAGACATGATTTTCTTGAGTTTCCTTTGTTTAGATAAGAGAAAAAAGAATTTCTTCAAAGAACAAGTGATGACTTACCCGATTTCGGTTATCACTTTGCAGAAACCCACTTTTTGCTTTGATTTCCACCCTTTAACTCCTTGAATCAGAATTTACAGGTGTTCTTAAGAGTTCTCCTTTAAGTTTTTTTTTTTTTTTTTTTTGGTATGGCACATAAAAGAAACTGTATGGAATAGTGGATGAAGAAAATAACGTAGGGGGAAAGATATAGGTTTGAACTTTTTCCTTGGATAATTTCGGTGTTAGCATTTAAAGCTTATTTACATGTTATACTGATGTTTAAATCTTTTCTCTTGACAATAATACCCCTGACATTTGCTATCTATTTATATATCATACTGATAATTTAAAATAATAAATCATTAATTCCTTTAGTTCCCTTAATTTAATTTATTTATTTGACTTGGGTTTTATAGGACAACTACATTGATACCACCTTATAACCCTTAATTTGATTGTTTTTCTAAAATCTAGCTACATGATGATACTTTTGATAAATATGTAATATACAGTCAACCAAATAATCAAGCGAAATAAAAAGATAGAGTTAAAAAGATGAGGCATCATTTCGCCCTATCCACCTTTCAGTTTACGGCTATAGATAGGGTTCTTCATACCATAGTTTCATTACTTAAAAGAAACTTATATACAAATGGCAATAGTTCCTATGATCCTATCTTACCTCCAAATTATAATTCTATAGAATCTCCCTCTAAGTTTTCTCAATAAGTCTCTTCACTTAATTTTAAGAGATTAGTATTTGTTTTGAGGATGACAATGAATTTCCTCATACTTTCACTCAAAGCTCTGCAATAATAAATTCTTTTTTACTTTCTCTCAAGTACTTAGCTTTCTCTTTTATTCTTATGATCATGAAAATGTATATAGATTCAAAATAAACTTTTCTATAACACGTAAACTTTTCAAACTCTTTGTCCATCAATGATTACTCTTTTTCATTGTTCTTATGTATTCTCCTTCCTTAATAACTTCTTATTCTTTATTTATTTGTGCTATAAATCCCATTGCTCCTTATGTGGTAATAGCCATCGTTGAATAGTTGTTGCTCTTAAAATCTTTTGTGAACTTCAAATCTTTGCCATCATTTACAAATTTGCTAGCCTATCATGTTATACTTTGTAACTATCTTGTAAACTTCAAAACTTTTTCTTTAATCCATGTATCCGATCTCTGTATATAAAGTTTATGTATGTCTTATCTTGATTAGATATATTTCTCAAATATATCTTCATGGTGCTAAGCCTTGAATTATAATTATTCTTTTCATTTTCTTTGTTCTACTTATATTTCACTTTTTGTCTCAACATGTGCTTTTGGCATATGCTTTTGCTCAATTCTTTTGCATTGGTTAGTTCTTGTACTTCTAATAAGTCTTTTCTTTCCTTTCTTCATATTTAGAGTAATATAGTCATGTCTTCTTAGCTTTTGATGACCAAAATGCTATTATTCTGCGCTTTGACATTCTTTGTTCAATTTTGTCTATCATAAATATGATTAGCTTCTGATAGTAGTTTATTTTGGTTCAGAATCCACCACTGATACTTGTATATTTCATTTTTTATTCTTTATAATCTTTGATCTTGTCATTCCTTGTTTTAGAAATTATCTTTGTTTTTGCCTTATTTTCTATTCATCTCAAGTACCTTCAATGATATAATTTTTTTTTTTATATTGCACACTAGCTAAGTGGATTAGTAATATTAACATACCTTTTATTCAAGTTGATATTAACATATATTTTGTAATCATCAAAATACTTGTCGTTAGTGCACTACATGGACAATGGTATAAAAAATAGGATTGTATTATCAAACAAATGTAGCTTCAATTATGGTAAGGCAATCCATACCGAAATAAAGGGATACTCCACGTTTGATGAAAAATCAATAGTCCATTTGAAAAACCTCATTGAAAATCTCCTAATCAACCTGATAGGGTTTTTTCTAAACTCGTTTGTAGTCCTTCTCTAATTTAAATCGAATGAGAACTTGTCATTCATAAATCAGCCCAGCGTGATACTCTCGAGATAATTCTAATGAAGCAAAGAAAGCACTGGTTCTCCTTTGCAATAAGTTGGCCTCTTGAGTGGAATTTGATCACCCTCCTTGAAAAAAGATGCAAAGGGTTTCGTTTGAGAGTGTATATTTGAATCATTCCATTGAGGCAGAGGACGTGCATGGGAAGAAGACTCATGCATGGCTAGGGTTTACTCATGCGCGTAATATAAAATAACCCCCTATATGTTGTATGTATGTATATTTATGTATATATTCGTAAAAAATATAAGGGGGATTGTAGAAAAATTTATACTAAATAATTCTATTGTTTCATTTATATTTTTGACAGGATTAGTCTAACTTTTTATTCAAATATTGATATAATATTAATCATATTTTTATCATTGAAAATACAATTAGATCGATGATACAAATTTAATAAATATTATATTTATAGTGGGATAAAAAGTTGAATCGATTCTATAAAATACATGGATGGTATTATAAATAAATCCATGCTTTATACTTCTAAAGCTTTTCCCCAAAAATGAAATATACAAGGCCTTAAAGCCCATAGTAGTTTCCATGCCCAATCTTTTCACTTGCTTATAACCCTAGTTGTTAGTAAACGTTGTCCAGAAAATATAGGATTGGATTATGGTTTTTTCTCTCGTATAATTAGCAATGTTCTTTTCAGATAACAAAAAACCGCATCCTCGTTCTGTGGTGTACACTTAAATCTTATCACTTTTAAAAAGAGCGATGGATTCGTGTAATGGTCAATGCCCTTATAATTACCCAATCCCAATCCTCATTCTGTGGTGTACAACTAATTCTTATCATTTGGTGATTGGACCAATAGCTGACCTCTCTCTATCTTATTTAATTTAATTTATTTATTAGAGAGGTTTTCAACCTTTTTAGATTTTATTATTGAGTTCCAAACCTGATTAAATGTACATTCAAAACCTAAATTTTATGAATTTTATCGAGTGGGTAGTAAACCTTTTCAATTGTGCGTTCAAATTCTAATTTTTTAAAACATAATACTAATTGCTTATAACTTTTTGAATAATTGTATAAAAATACTTAATTATGATTCATTTGACATTTTCTCATTAAGAATGTTTAAGACTGAAGTGGACCAAAAAATATTTAGATGCCATTTGATTGCTCATTAGTAGATGGCATAATTTTACCTTCTTTGCTTTACTCCTATGCCGAAAACGTGATTACTGTACCTTTTTTTTTTTTTCATAAATGGAATTTTTTGAAATGTATTCCAATTTCGAGAATTGATATGTTCCTGTGACTACTATAATTATGGGGCATGGCAAATTCAGTGGTTTGAATCTCTCTCTCCCTTTTTTTTTTTTTTTTTTAACAACCATTAAGTTATGTGATAAAATAATAGGATAAATTACAGGACCTTGCCAGAAAACTTTAAAAATTATACGTTGCTTTTTTTTTTAAAGAAAAAAATGGAAAAATCAGCCTTTATTGGAAAACTGACATAGCAACTTATATGGAAATTTTAGGTAATATGGATATAGATGAACACTGACATAGCATTTATTCAAACATATTTAATCTAATAGTGAAAACATAGAAAATCAAAATATGTAAAAAATAATTTAAGAAAACATAAATAAAAAAGTAATGGGAAATGGGTAAAAGCGATTGACATGTCTTTCCAGAAAAAAGTCGACTAACCTGTTGCTGCCCTCTTTACCAATGAAAGAGACGCAAAATCGATGGCAAAAGACAAGGAAAAATAAAACAATAAAGTTATGGCAATAACATTTACATGTGAATGCAAAAGCAAGTTTATATGAATCGTGCATCCTGTAAACCGAGCCATCCTCTATCCCTCATGTGTAAAAGAATTCGAAAGGAAAGGCCATTTCCTTTTTTTTATTTAAATAAAAATTATGCATTTCTAATATTTTCTACAATTTCTTTTTATTTTCTATATTTTTTATTATTTTTTAAATTGAATAAATACCATATTAGTATTTATGTGTGTCCATATCACCTAAAATTTCCATATAAATCTTTACGTTAGCTTTCTAGAGGGTAGGAGGTGGAAAAATAATTTAATGGATAGTATACATTAGGTGGAATCAATTGAATTCGATCACATGAGTTATTAGTGGATAGCATATTGCAAAATATTAAAATATAATGGGTAGTTCTATATTTTATATATTTATACATGACATGCACTACATATTAGATCTTTTTTCTAAGAGGTTGGGATTTATATAATTTTCAAAGATCCATATAATTTACCTAAACAAATATAAGTTTTACAGCATTTATTTATGATGTAACGTATTACATATATACATATAGAATTATAATTAATGATTTTATAATTATTAAAATCATTATAATTTAATAATATAAATATTAATTTTTGGATAGAATCTATCAGGTTTCATCGTATGGTTAGAAGAAAAAGAAATCTGATAATATATTAATAAAATTTAGGGATCTCTCATTTGTTAATCCTTGCACACGTTCTTGTTTGACTACTAAGGCAATATAAAAATATCTTTGCACTTCTGACATCATCCGATTGACATGTACAAGATTCTCTAATACACTTGTCAAGCTCAGAAAGTTCGAAATCTGGTACTATATATACCCCATGATGGTGCTTACTATTCCTCTATCCCTCAAAACTATAGTATTCCCTCTCTCACTAAGCTGATAACATATTCAATGATGATGGCCTCAACACCACTCAAAATTGCAATATGCTGTCTGCTGATTCTGGCCTTGTTCACATCATATGCCCAGTCCGATACATTTGACACACTTGCCCTAAAAAAATTCGATGAATGGATGACAAATTATGGTAAGAATTACAAAAATCTAGAAGAGAAAGCAAAACGATTCCAGATTTTCAAAGAGAATCTTCTATTCATCGAAACATTTAATCAAAAGAAAAATTCGATATACACTTTGAGATCGAATGAATTCTTTGATTTAACCAATGAAGAATTCCTTAACACTTATACTGGATCTTATAAGGTTTCTGCATATAATGTTACAAGTGTGTTTGAGCCCAATTACGAGGAGATACCAGAGAGTATGGATTGGGTGCAAAGAGGAGCTGTTACTGAAGTACAAAATCAAAAGAAATGTGGTGAGTTTTAATTTGATTGAATCAAATTTAGGTAAATTATAAAAATGTTCTCTTAGCTTTACTTCATGTATGTTTACCATTTTTATCTTTGAAATTATGTGTTTAAAACCCAAAATTCTATGAGAAGTTGCAAGACCAATTTTCATTTGATAATATATATGTATATATATAGTGTCTTTTGTTATTTATACTATGATCAAATACCTATTGCATTGGACTTTACAACCACCTTAAAAATTATTGATAATAATTGAATTACCCTTAAATTATTCTCATTTCATTAAAAACTTGCTTTTCAACTGTTCCACATCTACCTACATAATTTATACAATTCACATTTGATGGAGACAACACATCTTTTAAATTCAAATCTCCCCCTACTCACCCAGGATTTTCATATATTATAAATATCTTAAACCTAATGGTATTCATTTTTGCATATATTTATTGGTGTATTTTATGCTAGTTTTATCTAAAAGTAATATAGTAAAACATGGTCTAAGTATACATTTTAAATACTTGAGATTTTAAATGTAGAATTTAAAAATGGGGGGTTAAATGAAATGAAACGAATATATATATATAAAAAAAGTATATTTCTAGTTTATCCTTGATTAATTTACCACTATATATTTCAAGATGAAAAACATGTTAATTTTAGCTTTGATATATGTTGTACAAAATCAAATATATTTGTTAGGTAAATGTCATATTCGATGGCCGAACTTTACCCATTTTTGAAATTAATAAATTGTTATGATAGAAAATAAAAGATAGACAAGGATAAATAAAAGATATCTAGACGATTATATTTGAAGACTTATGCATACCGTAATAATATTTTAAAGAGTTATGCATATAATCAATATTGCATGTAGTTGTGCAAGATTGTTAGAGAGTGTAAAGTGTATCAAACAAAGAAATGAACAAATGGTTATAAAATTGTAGATAAGCCAAGAATACTTATGTACATATAAATAAGATAGGAAAAATTAGTTACGGTATCGAAAGCCTTTCTGTATGAAGAGTTTCTTTGGCGCTTGAAGTTTGAAGCTTTCAATTTAAATTCCATCTACTTTGTTTGATCATTCTTGATTGTTCTTTGCATTATGCCTTACGACAAAAAAATAATACTGTTAGTAAGAATAGGAAAACATACATCTTAGCATATGGTGAAATTACTATTATAGAATAGATTAAGAGATCTACCTTTCAAATTTATTATCATTTTTCAAAGATCCTCATTGTAGGAAATGATAGTAAAAATCCTAATTTTTTTAGAGAACATAAATAATAAGAGAGAGAGAGAGAGAGAGATACCTATCATGTCTGATTTAGAGATTTATAAGGAGGATATTATGTATACTTAGCTTCTTGATTAAGGGACTAAATGGTGAGTTTAAGCAATTAGAATTAAAGTAAAGTGCATGGACTTGGGATGACCCTTAGTTGACCTAACATAAACTAAAATTTAAAGTATCAATTTATAACCTACAAACTTTTGAAAGTCATTCATAATATTTAGACTAAGTAGTTAATTGCAAAAATAAGAAAAGTTCTGATAGTTAATTGTAAAAATGAGTGAAGTTCATATATTAAATTGACAATTTTAAACTTTAGGTAGTAATTGCAAATTTTTATATGATGTCATATATCCCTCAAAGAGGATTTGATTAATTGGCAAGTTTAATTTGCTAATTAAGGCTAAACTCAATGGTTAAACTTTTAACCTATAATTAAAATTAGTTGTCAGTTTAGGATCACCCTTGAATCGGTAACTTGCAATTAGAATCACTGCTTAAGGGGCATGCAGTGAATTCCCACCACTCGGCCAGTTTAATATTTTTCTAATTCTACAATTATTATTTATATGCAAATTAGTTTAAAAACTCATGTTAAATTGTTAATATTTGAAATTAATATATATATATATATATATATCATTTGTAAATAGAACAGTGATAATTAATATTACCCTAATTATGTAATCATTTATGAAATATAGAAATCAATCTAAATGAAACTTAAAATCATAAGGTTGAGTTATATATTACAAAATACTAATAGAGTACAACTAGTGCTTCGAAAAATTAACTAGAGTCCAAGGAGAAGATAATTAAATAAAATCTTTTCAAATTTCACGATAGTGAAAAAATTCTACAGCTTGATTCAAATTGTGGCCTATTGTTAGGAGTTGGTACCAAAATTCACATATAGATTATAATATGGACCTGGTTGAGGGTATTATGGATATAATTGTAGTTGTTAGGATAACTAACCGTCTAGGAATGCTATGGATGGGAGAGGCAATGGATATGACTCGTGAGAGATTCCTGCTATGAATGACAACCTAGGAAAGAGGCGGAAAGCGGCCATGAATACAAGGCTATAGATAAGCTTTAGGGGGAAGTTACTGCTATGACTAGCCAATTGGGGAATGGTAGGTAGATGGCTATAGATATGGGAGCCATATATAGATAAGGCAACGTGTATGGCATGCCGAGCATTCATTCGATGTTGTAGCTCTTCATACTAGTGTTTTCTGCCAGTTGCTTTTGTACAAATCATTTGCAACAGGTCATACTTTTATATGATCGTATTGATGGTGGGGTCTACCTTTTCTACCCTAAATCGCAGGAATAGTCGAACCTATGCCGATCGACCCCTATAATGAAGACCATATCGGTCTTATACTCCCCTCGATCTCTTGCATGCATGCATTGATTTTTTTGCGTGTTATTACAACATATTCTCTTACAGTCTTAAAGATAGCCTGTTAATATTACTTAGGTAATAGAGATATTAAAGATCTTACCTAGAAAAACTGATTCAATGATAATAATACGTTGTATAAATTGATAAATAACGTATAAATATCAATAATATTTAAATACTTGAAAATGAAAAAACGTATTTTTTGAAAAAGTATTAATCATATAATAATTTACCAAAATTTTATTAGCATTTACATACTATTTATCTATGAACGTAACATCTTAGCATACTATTAAATCCTTTCTACTTTACATATATTTCCTCACTAGGTAGCTAAGTTTATCTTTTATGTGAGATTATCTTCCCACCTTCACCAATGTGTACTCATATGTACCACTATAAGATAAATTCTAAGAAATGGGAAAATATTAGGATAGCTCTTTTCTAGATATTTATTCACTTCATAAATAAGAAGGAAAAGATACTTTGTTAATCATTTGATACATAAAACACGTATCTTACATAAAATTGTACCTCTTCATAGTTATTTAGTATTGTCCAATGCAAACGTATATATTATTTGTCTATAAATTTGTTTATCTATGAGTTCATATAAAAGTAAAAAATTGTGACCTTTCTAACACTAGTAAAATTCTAAATGCATATGAGTTATCAACATAAAAAAAAAAAAAGAAAAGAAAAAGTAAAAGCACATCAATAATCCTTCATAAACAACACTACAAACTAGCTCTTACACTATAATATAAATAAATAAAATTGAGCAAATATGTGCTTCTCCAACTTTAAACAACAAAATAATTACATAAAATGAAAGAACAATGAATGAATGAATGAAAATGAATTAGAAAGAAAAAGAAGATAAGAAGAACCTCTAAGGTTTTTTTTTTCATTGGAAGGCATTCTGCTCACCATTTTCATCTTGACATATAGAAATGTAATGGTGATATTACTTACTACTATATCGACATCCCCTCCATATAGACTTAAGGAAGAGCTGATCTAGTCCTTGAATTAGACTGGAATCGGTCTGAACCAGTGAGCTATGGGCTTGAATTGTAACTTAACCTATTGGGCTTGGCGGGTTAATGCGATTCAATATGTTAAACCTATCAAACTGATGGATTTAAGCTTGGATCGAAGGAATCGACAGTTTAACCTATCGGTTCAAACTCGAAAATTAAAAAAATAAAATAAAAAAGAAAGTTTTTTTATAAATTAAATTTAAGTATTCTCTCTAATTAAAATGTAAAATAAAATTGAATATATATTATTACTTATATTTAAAAGTTGATATTGAGACTGAATAATATATATGAGTTTAGAAAAAAAATTATTCAAACCCTTACATTTTAATATTAGTAAAAGTAGATAGTTATGGTCTAAAATATATTATTTTAACTACTAAAAGAGTTTTTCGACCAAAAAAAAAAAAAAACTACCAGAAGAGTTTGAGGCATAAAAATCACAAGTTTTATATAATCTTACTTAATTTTTCAAAGAGTAACTACTTTTGTAAATAATATGTTTTAATGATTTATAAAAATGCAAGTGTATTTATAATTTAATATCATTAAAAGTCATAAGGAATATATTTATGGCATATATAAAATGGCGAGTATATTATAAATATTATATACATACTATTCTTTTTACAATATCAATCCAACTCTTACATAGATTATATTGTTTTTTGAAGTTTCCTTTGAAGTAATAAAAAAAAGCACAATAAGCATTGTTTGTCACAAATCAAGTCTCACATTGATTATATTGGCAAGTTTTCTTTGAGATGTTGCCTATAAAAAGAAGTTTACTTATTTAATTCAATAATTATAGGCATAAAGTAATAATTATGCATTACTGAAAATCTAAATTATTAATATCGTGCTCAAACCTTATTGATTGTGAACATAAAGTGATAATTATGCATTATTGAAAATGAAAATTATTAATTTCGTGTTCAATAATTAATAGAGTAAAATAGTCAAAATTTTAAATTTTTCTAATTTATTAGTAGTTCTTTTTCAAATAAAAAATAAAGATAAAAGAATTTTCTTTTCCCAATTAAAAAAAAAATTTAGGTGGTTTACGGGTTGAAAACTTTCTCATCGACCATCGGGCTGAGTGAATCGGCTTAAGTCGAGCCGATCCTGGTTTGAGGATGACTAGGCCCTTGACCCAATGGGTTTGGGTCGGCTTTGACTTGGCCTTAAATCTACCTCCATGTGGTGCCATGTCGCTTGATAAACTAATGAAATAACTCACTGCAATTGATCAAATTACATAATTTGTTAATCTTTCAACTCCATAGGCATTTCCTCTACTAATTCTCCTAAAACATCATAGCTATGTTAGTAGTTATAGTTTGATATGCACATTTTTATTATTATTTTTTTTCTGATTAGATGTATTGCGTTATGGTTCTTAACATAAAATTCTAAGCCTACCTAATAAAAGTTTGATAATTATGTTTCTCCAACAAACGTTACAAACGCATTGATAGGAGTATTATACCTATAGGAGCTTGCTGGTCCTTTTCATCTATAGGGGCAGTAGAAGGGATCACGAAGATAAAGAAGGGTATATTACGTAAATTATCCAAGCAACAATTGGTGGATTGTAATGTTCGTACTAATGGTTGCGGTGGTGGTGATTTAATCGCAGCCTTTGAATATATCATGAACAATGGTATTACATCTGAAGAATACTATCCTTACACTGCAACAAATGGAATTTGCAACTCATATGCAGCCTCCAATGTGGTAGCACAAATAAGTGGATATCATCAGCTGCCACAAAGTGAAAATGAATTACTCAGCACTGTGGCAATGCAGCCGGTTTCAATTAGAATCGATGCACATGCTCGTACATTTCATTACTATGGCGGAGGTGCCGTTTATACCGGTCCATGTGGGAATGATCTGAACCATGATGTGTTGGTTGTAGGGTATGGAACTGACCCAAGCGGTACTAAATATTGGTTGTTAAAGAACTCATGGGGTACTAGTTGGGGTGAAAGTGGATATATGAAAATACAAAGAGATTCCGGCTATCCTGAAGGCTTATGTGGACTAGTATTAGGAGCTTCATATCCTATTGCATGAGAATGCATATGTGATTAATAATATTTTGAGTGATTGAACTACTGATTGCTTGAAGTAGCTTGTGGATGTTCGTTCACTGCATTTCATCCTCCACTACTAAAAGGAAGGGCCATAGTGTGTTTTTAATGCTTATATATGTAATTTGCAGCTACAGCTTATAAGTATATAAGGAGCAGCTATGTTTAGTTGCATATTGTTGAATTTCAATTAGTAACCCGCATGCCAAGATTCATCGTTGGATTAATCAGTAATGGAGATATAAGATGAAATGAGAATAGAGAGAGAAGCATTAAGTGATGCAACACTTCTTCAATTTTAATCAACTGATTTGTACAATGGTTTGTGTACGTATTTATACACAATGTTAGGTCATGTGCTAATGTGGTGCAATAAATATAACAAACAATAGAAATATAACTAACTTAATACAAGTAACAGAAATACAACTAATTGAAAACAAATAGCAGCATCAATACTTCCACACGCTATCTCCCCCCCCCCCCCCCCCCCCCCAAGTTGGAGCCGTACAAAGCCCTAACTTAAAGACGGCAGCTAAAGTGAGCTTAGTGAATGAATCAGCTAATCGATCAGAGGAATTAATATCAATTGGTGAAATAAAACCACTAGCAACATAATCTTTGATGAAGTGAACGTTAACATCAATATGCTTTGTCCTATTATGCAAATAAGGATTCTTAGTAATCAAATTTGTAAACCTATTGTCACAAAAAATGTTGATAAGACGAGGAACAAAAACATGAAGATCCCGTAAAATATAAGAAGTCCAAAGAAGATCTTTCACAGCAGCAACCATGCTTCGATATTCCGCCTCAGTAGAAGAAGTACTAACCGTAAACAGTTTCTTTGATTTCCAAAGAAGTAGTGCACTGCCCAACATGATGTAGTAACCGGAAATGGATTTGTGATCAAAGGAAGAGGATGCCCAATCAGCATTAGTATAGCATTGTAAAGTAAGAGAATTACCCTTAGGATAATAAAGACTAAGCCCAAAGCTGCCTTTGAGATATCTGAGTAAATGAGTTGTAGCTTGCATATGAGGCCAATGTGGAGTAGAAATAAATTGACTGAGCTTTTTAATAGTAAAACTAATATTAGGCCTCGTTAATGTCAAATATAAAAGGCGCCCAATAATGCGACGATATGGAAGAGGATCATCTAAGAGATCACCTTGATCCTTATGTAGAAATAGTCCAGACGGCAAAGGTATAGCAACTGGATGACATCCAGCAAGACCAGCGTCATCCAAAAGATCAAGATAAATTTTCGTTGATTAATAAACATGCCAGTATCAATTTGAAAAAATTTAAGACCAAGAGAAAAATGAGCAACTCCAAGATCTTTGATGGTAAATTGGTCATGTAAAGCTTGCTTCAAAACATTAATGGAATCAATACATGTGTCGGATAAAAGCATATCATCAACATACAACAGTACAGCTATGAAAATGCCATCAAATTGATAGGTGAAAAGAGAAGGATCACTAATTGATTGAAGAAAACCACGGTTGATAAAAAATTGAGATATCTCATAATTCCATTGCCTAGAAGCTTGTTTCAAACCATACAAAGAACGTTTAAGATGACAAACCTTATTAAAACTCATCTTAGAATAACATGGCGGTGGTAACATGTATATTTCCTCATCCAAAAAACCATGTAAAAACGCATTATTAATATCTACTTGAAAGATGGGCCAATTACATGTAGTTGCTAAAGCTAGTAGAATCTAAACAGTACGTAGCTTCGCAACAAGAGAAAACGTGTCATGATAATCAATCCCTTCTAATTATGTATGCCCTTTTGCCACTAATTGATCCTTAAAGCGTTCTATAATACCATTTGGTCTATAGTTAATTTTGTAGACTCATTTAGAACCAATGGCTTTCTTATCTTTAAGTAAATCAGTAATTTCCCAAGTATTATTTAACTATAATGCCTCAATCTCTTTATTCATAGCATCAATCCATTCAGGTATTTTGGATGCTTGAGAATAACAAAAAAGGGTTCTTTGATTTCTAAAACTTGTGTTAATGATGCTGTATAATCTAGTGGAAAAGAAGAAAGTGTGTGTGCATCAAAGACTAGATATGGCATGGAATGTGTAATGGGAGACGCTTCAACTAAATGTGCCTAGAAGGAATGAATGTATTCCTCTAACCAAGTAAGCTATTTTCTAGTATAAGTAGATCTATGTAAAGGCGATAAGGGAGGAATAAATGGAACTACAGTAGCAGTATTAGATGAAGGACAATTATGAGCACTATTATTAGAAGACGATGAGAATAACTCATCAGTAGCTAAGGTAAGATGTGAAGACTTTGTGGATAAAAGATGTGGAGTAGTGTTATCAATAAAAGGAACAACTTCCTTAAAAGGAAAAGTATTCTAAAAAAAATACAATGTCTCTACTTAATTTTGTTTGCCTTGATTCCATATCATAGACCTCATAGCCCTTTTTGCCATATGTGTATCCTAAGAAAACACATTTGATGCCCTTTGGATCAAACTTATCCCTTTGTCTAGAATGATCAACAATGTAACATAAGCATCCCATAGTCTCAAATGAGTGAAACTAGGCTTCTGTTTATGTAAAAGCTCATAAGGAGACTTCTACGCTAATTTGGGTGTAAGCATCAAGTTAACAAGGTAAGTGGCGATAAGCATACATTCCCCCCAAAAATTTTTAGGTAGGTTGGCATGTAAACGAAGAGCTTTGGCTTTTTCAATAAGATGATAGTATTTCTGCTCCACTAGACCATTTTGTTGAGGAGTGTAGGCTATGGATGTTTGGTGTATTATCCCTAAGTGATGGAAAAGTGTTTGGTAGTTAAACGAAAGGAATTCTAATCCATTATCAAATTTGACAATCTTAGGCCAAGCATTAAATTGATTGTCAAACATTCTAAAAAATCTATTAAGGCAAACAAACACTTGAGATTTATTGTTCATCAAGTATATCCACACAAAATAAGTACAATCATCTAAAATTATAAGAAAATACTTTGCTCCAGATAAAGAGGGATAGGAATATGGTCCCCAAATGTCAATATGTAACAAAGCAAAGGGCTCTATTGAATGATTTTCACTCCTTTCAAATGGCAAGCGATGAAGTTTAGCTTGAAAACAAGTGTCACAAAGAAACTTGGAAGAATTCAAATGTTTACAATCAACAAGATGTTTAAGTTTGGAAAAAGACAAGTGTCCAAGCCTAGAATGTAACGTACGTATATCTAGGTTGTTATTACAAGACTAACCAAGGAATGAATTAAAATCATTGGGAGAACCTAATTTGTTTTGTGCAAATAGAATGTACAATCCACCACACGCCTTAGCTGAAGCAATTTTTTTATTGTGAGGGTCCTAGAAAATGAAAAGATCAAAATCAATCTTAGCAACTAAATGGTGGTTTTTGAGAAGGCAATGTACAAACAACAAATTATATTTGAAGTCCGGTACATATAGTATATTGTGGAGGGTTAGGTCTTTATTTATGTGCATTGATCCCACTAGATGAACATCCTTAGTTTGTCCATTTGGTAAGGTTACTAAAATAGGTTGAGATAGTATTTGTATGTTAGACAGCAGAGGTTTAAATGGCGTCATCTGATTAAAAGCACCAGTATCAACAATCCAAGAACCAAATTTATTATTCTCTAGACTAAAACAAGTAAATGAATGATGTAATGAAAGAGACGCACCTGATAAGTCAAATCTCCATGTTGTTTATCTTGCATAATCCGAAGTGCTTCCCAGCACACAATCTACACCAGACCTACATTAAGCTACTTCTCATTGATAAGATTAGCGTTGTGATCGTGATATAAAGGAGAATCACAAAGTAGAAGAATGTACAGTTTGAAATAAACTCCTTGTTTTACTATACGTAGCCACTATGTTCTGATCTCTCGCTCCTCTTTTACCCTTATACCACTCCAGATAGCCATACAACTCAAAACAACTCTCAATAATGTGTCCATCCTTTTTGCGGTGCTTATAAACCAACTTGATACTATTGACTGAGCCTTATTTCCCTCTTTGCTTATCATTAAAATTCTTAGAAAACTCAACAAACTTTATCATAAAGACTGAAGCATCACCATCAAATAAAGGCATAGTCAATAATTTTTGTTTCTTTACTTGCTAAACAAGATAATATGGTCTATTAATTAAAGGCAAGGGTTCCATCAAAAGAATGTGATTCCGTACAAATTCATAGCCCTCATTCAAACTCATCAAAACTCTTTCTTAAAAAGAAGAGATTTCTTTAAAAAAAAAATGAAAAGAAAAGAAAAGTTGCTAACTAGTAAAGAATTCTTCCAATCAGGTTTACATGGCTGATGACAGAATCGCTTCTTTGGAAAAGATGATACATCAGATGGCCCAACAATGGCTGATCTTGTTCTCGATAATCACCAACCTCTAAATATCCTAAGATTCAAACTTAGAAAGGAGACTCTCAAATCTAGAAGAAAAGGGAGCCACGCTACAAAAGAACATTACCGATCTAGAAATGGCAATGGGCCTAATATTTAGAAGATTTCAACACCCAATGTTCAATATTGATCAAATGTTAGTAAGCCTAAATAATGAAGGAGGCCCAAGGAGAAAAGAGCTAAGGAGGAGTGAGAAAAAACAAGTCATAGGGACTCAGAGGAGACAATTCACTTAACTAAAGATCTCAATTACCCAAATCTTTCATCATCTAAAAGAAGCAAGGTTTATAGCTTGTGAAGCCTCTAATCCGAATTACAAACCATACAGCTTTAACTCAGAAGCACAATGTGACTATCATATGAGTCAAAAGGGACACTACTAAAAAATGCTGAAGATTGAAGAACAAGATTCAAGACTTGATTGATGTAAAAGTCATTAAGCCAAAGCTACAACAAGTCGGTCCTTCTTCAAGTCATGGGGGTAGTTTAACTAAGTCACCTAGTGCTCCATTTCTTTTGAGTATACCAATGCCTTCTGATAGGCTCACGAGTTGTTTTAAGTAGTTGGATGCTTAAATGGAGGAAGTTAAGGTAAGGGTAAAGAAAAATCAAGTTGTTTTCAATAAAGTTTATTTTTTGAATAGCTTTATAACGGTTAGAATAATATAATTGCCTTTTCAATTGAATGATCGCAGTGTTATTAACATTGGAGTAAATAGATTCCTCCTTAAGAAATTGGTAACTCACTTTTAAAAAGTTTATAATGAAAAAAGGCAAACTATATCCTACACACTAACCTGAAACGCTTTGAGAGTTAAGCGACATAATAGTGAGGATACTTTGGACTCATTCCTTAAAGGAGGTCTACTTTGAATGTGATACGCAAATTAAAATGAAGTTAGGCATTCATTTTAAAATTCTAAACACAATTATCTCTTGTTCACCTTATTGGACCAATTTAGAGTATCTTTAAATTTAAACCCTGTCAAGAACCACCCCACAATAGGGCAATCTAGAGGTTAAGGTCATTGATGAGGAAAGAAGGATAAAATTGGTTTATACTTACTTTAGTAACGTTAAATTTAAAGGAAACTTTTATTTTTGATAAGTTATTTTTCTTTGAAATGAAGAAGAGAAAACTCCTTTTTTAACACCTCAAGCTTATACTTACCTTACTCGAGCTCATACAATAGAAGTCCATGGATTTAGGGCCTTGAATCGCTTAAAAGGCAAAAACTTAGCAATGGAGACAATTACTCTTAAGGCTAAAAGCAAAGAAAGAACAGCAAGAGACAGTAGGGCAAAGTAATAATAATATAAAAACAAAAGAGAAAAGATGAAGAAAAGAGGTTGGAAAATTGGGCCCAAGTGTAAGATGAAAGTCATACTCCAATAGGGGCAGTTAAATTGAATCAAAAGGTTGAGAGTCAAAGCCTAAATAGCCTTAGAGACGCAAGGTTTTGAATCACAGTTCGAGCTTAGAAACCCAAAATCTCTATATCCACTTTGAAGCCTTTCTTATGCTGAATCACACCAGGCCTCCCCATCTATAATATCACCTTTACACAATAAAAGCTCTTTCGATCTTAAAAGGTAATCTATCTTTAATAAAAGTTGTTTTTTAAACTGGGGCAAGCATATTTCTAATTTTTCCTAAGGTTCTCGACTTGTACACTCAGGATTAATGAAATATTTCTTTCTAAATAGGCTTCTTCATTAGTCCCTTTTGAAACCTTTAAACCAAAAGCTTAAATTCATAATGTTAAACTGAAAGAGACCTAATGGATTGATTAAGGCATCACATGCAAAATAGACTATAATTTTAGGACCGTAATCAAGAGTGTAATCTGGGTTAAGAGTTTGCAAGGAAGTCTTCTTCGACTAAATTAATTATGAGTTACCTTTTCCTTAAAAAAACAAGGATGTTTGAAATCACAAGGCCTTACCAAGCAACTCAGCATTAAGGCTAGAGAGAACATAAGAGGCCCCATGTGATTGTCAAGGAAGGGTTCTTTACCTATTAGTAAACTAAAAAATAATATTAAAGAAAAAAGGAAAAAAAAAGAGAGAGAGAGAGAAAGTAAAGGCTTATTACAAATCTTTATTCCAAGTCCATGTCGGCCCAACTGGCCAAGTTTTCAATCCATTCCAAAAAAGTTGACCACAATAGTCTGGGCCATTCTCACTATTCTAAATTGAAGGAAATTATCCCTAATGTCATTTTTGACGTAATTGGTTTTCACTAAAGAGTTTATTTGTAAATTTTTTCGAATCAAGTAGTGTTTAAGACAAGATTAATTTCCTTACCTTGCATCTTTCACTATTGTTAGAATCTTAGCTAGCTCTTAAAAGTGCTATCCTGCCTTCTATCTATTTAACTCTCTTCAAGGTCTTTAGCGAGCCTATAGGGCACTTCTCCCCGTTGAATTCTCTTAAGTGAGCCCAAAGGACGCTTCCTTTTATCATCAATTCCTTTTAGTGAGCCCATAAGACACTTCTATCCACCAAGTTCTTTTAGTAAGCTTATAGGGTGCTTCTGTTCACCAAGTTCTTAACACGCCCATAGGGCGCATCTATTCATCAATTCCTTTTCACAAGTCCATAAGGCACTTCATTAAGTCTAACTTAAGGTTGTTAGTCCCTAAGAGACGCTCTTGCCCAAGTCAATGAACCTAGAGAGGTACAACCAGATTCTTCAGATCAATCCCAGCTTTGGGATGCTAGTCCCCAAGAGACACTCTCGCCTAAGATAGTGGGCCTAGAAAGGTACAACTAGGTTCTTAAGATTAATCCCAACTTAAGATTGCTAGTCCTCGAAAGACGTTTACTCTTAGGATAGTGAGCTTAGAAAGGCATGACTAGGTTCTTCAGATCGATCCCAACTTAGGGCTATTAGTCTCCTAGAGATGCTCTCACCTAGGTTAGTGAGCTTAGAGAGGCACAACTAGGTTCTTTAGATCGATCTTAACTTAGGGTTGATAATCCTTAAGAGACGTTTCCGCTTAGGTTAGTGAGCCTAAAGAGGCATGACTAGGTTCCTCAAATTGATCCTAACTTAGGATTGCTAGTCCTTGAGAGATGCTCTTACCTAGGTTGGTGAGCCTAGAGGGGCACGACTAGGTTCTCCAGATTGATCTTAGCATAAAGTTATTAATCCTCGAAAGATGCTCTTGCTTAGGTTAGTGAACCTAGAGAGGCATGACCAGGTTCTCCAGATTGATCTCAGCTTAAGGTTGCTTATCCTCGAGAGACACTTTCACCTGGGTTAGTGAACCTAGAGAGCCATGACTAGATTCTCTAGATCTATCCCAGCTTAGGTTACTAGTTCTCGAGAGACGTTCCCGCCTAGGTTAATGAGCCTAGAGAAGTATGACCAAGCTCTCTATGTCAATCCTAGCTTAGGGTTGCTAGTCCACGAGAGATACTCTCGCCTAGCTCAGTGAGCCTAGAGAGGCACAACCAATTCTTCAGATCAATCCTAACTTAGGGTTGCTAGTCCCCAAGAGACACTCCCACCTAAGTTAATTAGCTTAGAGAGGCATGACCAGTTTCACCAAATCGATCTTAGCTAAGGGTTACTAGTCCCTAAGAGACGCTCTCACCTAAGTTAGTTAGCCTAAAGAGGCACAACCAGATTCTCCAAATTGATCCTAGCTTAGGGTTACTAGTCCTTAAGAGATGCTCTAGCTTAGGTTAGTGAGCTTAGAGAGGCACGACCAGGTTCTCTAGATCGATCCCAGATTAGGGTTATTAGTTCTCGAGAGATGCTCCTGCCTAGGTTGGTAAACCAAGAGAGGTATGATCAAGTTCTTCAGATCAATCCCAACTTAGGGTTTTTAGTCCTTAAGAGATATTCCCACTTAGGTTAGTGAGCTTAGAGAGGTACGACCAGGTTTTGTAGATCGATCCCAGCTTGAGGTTACTAGTCCCCGAGAGACGCTCCCGCTTAGGTTAGTAAGCCTATAGAAGCACGACCAGGTTCTCTAAATCAATCCTAGCTTAAGGTTGTTAGTCCCCGAGAGATGCTCCTACCTAGGTTAGTAAGGCTAGAGAAGCACAACCAGGTTCTCCAGATCAATCCTAACTTAGGGTTTTTAGTCCCTGAGAGATACTCCCGCTTAAGTTAGTAAGCTTAGAGAGACACGACTAGGTTCTCCAGATTAATCCTAACTTAGGGTTGGTAGTCCTTAAAAGATGCTCCCGCCTAGGTTAGTAAGCCTAAAGAGGTACGACCAGGTTCTTCAAATTGATCCTAACTTAGGGTTATTAGTTCTCGAGAGACGCTTCTGCTTAGGTTGGTGAACCTAGAGAGGTATGACTAGGTTCTTCAAATCGATCCCAACTTAGGGTTATTAGTTCTCGAGAGACACTCCTGCTTAGGTTGATGAACCTAGAGAGGTATGACTAAGTTCTTCAGATCGATCCTAATTTAGGGTTTCTAGTCCTTAAGAGACATTCCCACTTAGGATAATGAGCTTAGAGGCGCTCTCGCTTAAGGTAGTAAGCCTAGAGAGGCAAGACTAGGTTGTTGAGATCAATCCCAGCTTAAGGTTTTTAGTTCCCAAGAGACGCTTCCGCCTATTTTAGTGAGCTTAGAGATGCACAACCAGGTTCTCCATATCGATCCTAGCTTGGCGTTACTAGTCCCTAAGAGACGGGCTTCCGTTTAGGTTAGTGAGCTTAGAAAGGCACAACCGGTTTCTCTATATCGATCTCAGCTTAGGGTTGCTTGTCCTTGAGAGACGCTCCCGCTTATGTTAGTGAACGTAGAGAGAGATGACCAGGTTCTCCAAATCGATCCTAGCTTTGGGTTATTAGTTCTCAAGAGACACTCTCACTTAGGTTGGTGAGCCTAGAGAGGTGCAGCTAGGTTCTCCAAATCGATCATAGCTTAAGGTTACTAGTCCACAAGAAACACTCCCGCCTAAGTTGGTGAGCCTAAAGAGGCACAATTAGGTTCTCCAGATCGATCTTAACTTAAGATTGCTAATCCTTGAGAGATGCTCCCTCCTAGGTTAATAAGCTTAGAGAGGCATGACCGGATTCTTTAGATTGGTCCCACCTTAGGGTTTTCGATCCTACCTTAGGGTTGCTAGTCCTCGAGAGACGCTTTCGCCTAAGTTAGTGAGCTTAGAGAGGTACGACAAGGTTCTTTAGATCAATCCCAACTTAAGGTTGCTAGTCCCTAAAAAACACTCATGCTTAGGTTAGTGAGCCTAGAGAGGCATGATCAGGTTCTTCAGATCAATCCCAGCTTAGATTTGCTAGTCTTTAGGAGACACTCCTGCCTATATTAGTGACCCTAGAAAGGCAAGACTAGGTTTTTTAGATTAATCCTAACTTAAGGTTGCTAGTCTCCAAGCGACACTCTTGCCTAGTTTAGTAAGCCTAGCGAAGCACGACCAGGTTTTTCATATTGATTCCAACTTAGGATTGCTAGTTTCTGAGAGACACTCCCACCTAGATTAGTGAGGCTAAAGAGACACGACTAGGTTCTCCAAATCAATTCCAGCATAGGGTTGCTTGTCCCCTAAAGACACTCCTACCTAGGTTAATGAGCCTAAAAGGGCAAGACCAAACTTCATTTCTCCTTTTTAGCCTTTAAAGCACTTCCTCTCTCTTATACCTTTTCACCAAATCCTTAATAGATTGAGTCTATAATAGTTAGTCATCCTTGGAGCAAAAATAGTGTTTCTTTGTCTTTGTAACAAAGTTTTGTTCAAACTTCATCATAAAGAGGAGCAGGTATAAACACCCAATTTTTACCTCCTTTATTTTATTTTATTTCATTTCAATAGGATAAGGGATCCTAAATCAGGAAAAACACAAAAAAAATAGAAAATTAAAGAAAATCCAAAAACTTAAGAAATTTAGAAAAAAAAAAAGAAGTTTAGAAAAATACAAAAAAAAAAATAAAGATATAGGAAATAGTATAAAAAAATAAGAAATCTAGGAAAAATATCAAAAAATAAGAAAATAAGAAAAAAAAACATAAAATAAGAAATTTAGGAAAATACAAAAAAAAATGAAAAAACTTAGAAAAATACATAGAAAATTGAAAAGTCACAAAAAAATTAAAAAAAAAACTAAAGAAAAATAAAAGATTTAGGGAGTTTAAAAAATAATAATTTTTTAATAGAATAGATTTTTAATTTTAATAAAAGTAGAAAGGGGACCATTGAGTCTAACCCAAGCTAACCTTAAATTTTAATCTAACTTAGATTGACCTAATCCACAAGTGTAATTTAATTGCACATATAGACAAAGCATAAGCTAACAATCTAACATATAAGCATATGAGTATGGTATTGGGTTTAAGCATAGGGTTAGGGGTTCGAATCTTAACAAATGCATAGAAAGCCTTTTTCTTTTTTTTAGAGGACACATAGCACTACCATGTATCAGGGGTTCATTGTGTCACATGTCCTGACACAAGCACCATTGGATTGGGTCACGGTTGACGTAGCACCACATGGCAAGCCGCGTAGCATGACATGTAACATGCCATGTCAACTGTCCATTATCATATCAACTACTACGTGTCATGTGAGGATACGTGGTGAATGGTTACTAGACGATGTGGTTGATGTAGCACTACATTAAGGCCATGTTAGTCGCCTTTCTCTCCCTTTCCCTTCTTTTTCCCTTATTTTCCTCCACTTTCCCTAGCAAAACAAACCTGATGCCTTCACTTTGGCCTCATTTTTTGTAGTAATCACAAGCTTAATTGCTTATGATTACTTGCCTACTTCGAATAGAACTCNGAAAATTGAAAAGTCACAAAAAATAGAAAAAAATGAAGAAAAATAGAAGATTTAGGGAGTTTAGAAAATAATATTTTTTTAATAGAATATAATTTTAATTTTAATAAAAGTAAAAAGGGGACCGTTGAGCTCGGTTTTAAATTTGAATCTAGTCTAGACTGACCTAATTCATATGTGCAATTAAGCTGTACTTATGAACAAAATACAAGCTAACGACTTAACAAATAAACATATGAGCATGGTATTAGGTTTAAGCATGAAGTCAAGGGTTCAAATCTTAGCAAAGGCCTAAAAAGCCCTTTTTCTTTTTCTCAGAGGACACTTAGTACTACTACGTATCAAGGGTTTATTGTGCCATGTGCCTTAACACGTGGCACAATTAGATTAGGTTACGGTTGACGTGGCACCATGTGGCAAGCTATGTTAGTTGCCTATTACCATGTCAACTGCCATGTATTACGTAAAGACATGTGGCGCATGGTCACTGGACAACATGGCTAATGTAGCGCTATGTTAGCCGCCTTTCTCTCCCTTTCCCTTCTTTTTCCCTTATTTTCCTTAGTAAAACAGACCCAACCCCTTCACTTTGGCCTCCTTTTTTGCAGTAATCATGAGCTTAATTACACTAATCAATGAGTGATTCTTGTCTTACACATGGCTTACTTTAAATAGAACCTAAGAACACATCTAGATTCCTGCATTTGGGCATCCAAATTGAACACCAAAAACAGGAAAAAAACAAAAAATCTAGAAATTTACATTCAATCAAATTTTGATTTTCCTTTCTTTCTGAGTTGTTTTTAAGTATAAAAAGGGGGTTTGGAATTCGTTTAGGATATACACAATCACATACAAGCATTAGATTCACTCACAAATACTCTTTCTCTCATTTTTCGATGACTCTCTCTCTTTATACCCACGATCTCTCTCTCTCTCTCTCTCTGGCCTCCCTTGAAGCACACCACCACCCTAGTTTAGCTACTTGGGCCACCAGCTTCCAGATGCAAACACCCCTACCACCCACCATATCTCGAAGCCCCTTCTCCATTAAAACCTTAACCGTCACCCTCCACTTCAATAAAAAACTCACGAATCTTCTTTTCCCTACTCGCTTCAACCATCAGATCGGCTCGGATCACCCTCCATTGCTGCTGTTGCCATTGAAGACATTGGAACCCGACCCTGATTCAAAGTTCGAGCCACGATCCGACTCGTGACTCGTTCTTACCCAATTTGCACGCTTAATCCAGTTTCAATTTGACATTGTTTATTTACCTTCTTGTATTTTGTTTATCGGTTTTTTATTTATTTTATTTTATTTTATTTTTATATATTTCATTTTGAATGTAAATGTAATAAAAAATAAAAAAAAAGGAAAAAGAAAAAAGAAGAGAAAAAAAAAGGGAATAAAAGAAAAGCAAGAAAAAAAGAAAAAGGATAGTTATTTTTTTTTTAGTTTAGTAGAAATAGATAAAAAAATAATAAATAAGATAATATAAAAAAATAATAAAAGTAAAAATAAATAAATAAGTTAGCGAATAAACAAATCGTCTTATTACTTAGAAAAACATTTTTTTTTTTTACATAAGCAAAATAAATCAACTCATATCCAAAAATTAAGGCACTTTAGAATTTTTTCAAAGAATAAAAGTTCCAATTTAGGACCTTTTTTTTTTTAATTTCCTTAAATAAACCAAATTCGATTAAAACGTAAATTTAGCGTATTTTCAAATTAAAATAAACCTAACCCACTAAAGTTCTACAAAAAAGAACTACATGTTTCTGATCTTAAATAGTGGATATATAAGCACCTATAAGGCGATGGTAAAAAATGAAAAAAAAAAACCTAATTTTCCTTTTTTTTTTAATTTATATTACTCAAGCTATCCAATTTGGTTAAATAATTAAGTTCTGTTTTATAGAATTGAAAGGTGATTTTTAAGATTAAAATTAAATTTGGAAAGTTAATAATACTCATAAGGGTTTAAAATCTTAACCCTCGGATCCAAATCTCTAGTTTTAATACTGTTTTTGGAAATCGATTTTTATTGTTGGACCAATTGCTAAGTTATAATCAATCTACTCAATTGGTTATAATTTAACTCTATTTCTCAACTCTGGTCGAGTGACAACTTTAAAACGTTTTTGAGGTATAAGAAATTGGTTTTCTTTAAACCTCTATTGAGGATCAGCGTTAAATTAGTAGGGTTTAACGCTGATCGGTTTGAAGAAATCCTAATTTATAAAAATTGGGAGGAAAAAACCAGGCTCGACACTAACAACTAAAAAATTAAAATAAATTAAGATAAACCTTACTATCACATTAATACAAAGTAAGTACACCTATCAATTTTATTGCATGATAAATATAAGTTCAAATGTCGATCCCTTAGGTATTAATAAAGTGATTACATTACTTTACCCCTTGTCTATTACCTAACCTAACAATTCAAGTTTAATTATTGAAAATTACTAACCTATATTAAAACTAACTAAAGTAATCTAATTAAAATAAAATAACTAACAAAATATAGAAATAGAAGACAATTTAAACTAATTATAGATGCATTAGAGCATCTATACAATCCATTAATCTCTTTCCAACTAATTAGTCTATGAGAATTCGTAAAATATACTAATATTTCTCTTAAACACATTAATACCTACCCTTAGAATAATTAATTGAGATCTCTTTTTAATAAGAAACCCTAGGATTACATTAAGCTTTGTGAATCCTCCAATTAGGTTTCATTATAATTCAAAGAAATATTCTATCTTTAGATCTACATTCAACTTCTTTTAATTGGGCTAGATCTATTTACATGCATCATCTCTTGGTCTGTAGATGTAAAATCTAATATCGAATCAATATGCTATAAATATTAATTCAAAGTAATAAAAGAACACGTAATTAGATTGTAGAAAACTAGAAATTGTAGATTGATAATAAAGGAAAACTAATAACACAATGTAGAGAGCTAAAAATTGCTACATTAATTATTGGGTTAAGCCTATTATTTATTTAAGCTTGACTTATTGAGTTAGGTGATAATACTTAAGGAGTTAGTCTATATATTGAGATGATTCAGGGAGATTTTGCTTGGTGGGCTAGGAATAAAGATTGTTGGATCGATTTATTTGCATCGAATCTTTCTTAAGCAGACTCATGCACTAAGGAAGGTTGTTAGCCATGGGCCCTATTAGTTAGCTCATTTTGAATAATTATGAATTGAATATACTTCATCTCATTCGTTGATCACCTAAATGATCAGACATGTCGAGCCTGGTTTTTCAATTTTTTTTATTTTAATTTCATTTCCCTTAACTTAATTTAAACTAAACCCTATGCCTATTTAATTTAAACCCTCGACTATTGTTAAAGGAAATTCGATTTCTTTTTTAAAAAATTTTAGAGTCGGTACTTGGTAAAACTAAGAAGGTGATTAGATTAAATTAGAACCGGCTAGACAGATCGATTTTAATTTAGCTACTAATTTGCGTTTTGAAAACTTTTTGAAGAGGATTCAAGAAATTAGATTTCTTGAGTTTGAGGGCTACTTTATTAAATTCTAACAAGTATTACTATCAATTTTTCAAAATTAAGTTTATTTTTTTCAAAATGATCCTTTTTTGATTTTTTTAAATAAAAAACCTAAGTTTTTACTGATTTTACGTTGCTTCGAAATTAGCTATGTATTTATTAGTCGAGATTAGACATCCGTAGTTTCTTCTTAAAAAAACTTTAGTAGGTTAGTTTTTTTTTATAAAAAACAATCGAGTCAGATTTTTGTTTTTATTAACTTTTTTATTTTTATTAAGAAAAATCCTTAAAGCCTAATTTTTATCAAAAAAACCCTAAAAACCTAATTTTTTGAAAAGTCCTAAATTTAGATTTTTATTTTTTAAATAAAACAACTAAGTGATAAAATTTTTTTAAGATGGTAAAACTTTTATATGGAAAAAATACCTAACTATACAAAAAAAATAAGAAAATTAAAGAAAAACCCCAAAATAAGAGATTTATAAAAAATACAAAAAAAAAATGAAATTTAGGAAAATACAAAAAATAGGAAAAAACAAGAAAATAGGAAATTTGCGAAAACTAAAATAATGGAAAATTTTAGAAAAATATATTAAAAAATGAAAAAAAATAAGGAATTTAGAAAATAATAAAATTTTTTTAGGTAGTTTAAATAGAATAAAGTTTTAATTTAAATAAATTCAAGTAAAGGACTGTTGAATCTAGGCTTATGTTTAAATATAGCCTAAATTGACCTAGCTCATGTGTGTAGCGGCTTAATGGACAATCACTTATATATTGTAATTGGGTTTAGTTGGAGATCATGGGTTCGAAACTTGTTAGAGGCATAAGTCACTACATAGTCTATCGCTCCATCACCATCGACGGCTTCATCACTGCAATAGCACAAGCAACATACATACGCCTGCGACCGTGAACCCAAACCCAGTCATCCTTGCTGTTGAATACGACCCACAACCAAGCACCACACTCCATCTCCAAATTTGACGCTGCAATAGTCAACCCCACATGTGACCGCCAATCTCGACCACCATCGAAACCTCCACAAAATCTTAAGGCATAGTGTTTAAAACCCCTATCATTAGTTACTTTGTCAAAAAAAAAATCCAATTTTCCTTTCGATTTGTTGGAAGAATCACTTTGTGCGACATTGGACTGCTACTATTATTGAAGGAAAGAAGAAGAAGAAGACCCATGTGTTGTTGAATCTCCTAATCTAACTCGACCCATCATGTTTGACCTGCGCCCTGCTCGTATGCAATCCTTGTGAAGCCCTTGGTCCGAACTTGCTTGTTTAGGGGATAGAGTAGTTTAGTCATTTTATTTTATTTATCTATTTTATGCGATTGCAATTATAAAAAATATATAAAAAAAACACAAATAGAAAAAAAGAAAGAAAAAAGGAAAAGAAGTAAAAAAAAAAAAAAAAAAGAGGAAAGAAAGAAAAGCGAAAAAAAGGAAGAATTATCTAGTTTTATTTTTTAACTAAAATAAACAAAAAAACTAATAATAATAAACAAATAAATAAAAAATAATAAATTTATTTTATCACTTAGAAAATCAACTTTTCAAAAATAAATGGAATTTTTGCCAAATTAGCATTACTTTAGAATTTTCTAAAAAATCAAACCAATTCAGGACCCTTAAAAATTTTTCTTTAAATAAATCAAAACGGGTAAATAATGTAAACCCAGTTAGTTTTCAAAATTTAAAATTAATTCAACATACTATGTTTTTGGAAAATGAACTACGAAAGTCTGATCCCGAATAGCGAATACATAGATACATGTACATAAGTATGAGGCAACTTAAAGTATGAAAATTTTTATTTTTTTCTATCTTTATAGATATTTGTATAAGTTAATTAATTTAGTCACGTGTAATATGATTAGTTATTTGGAAATTAAAAAGGATATATTTCAAAAGCGAAGTTAAATTCAGAAAATCAAAAAGCGATACCCGTTTAGGGTTTAATAAATTATCCTTTACATCTAGATCTCTGGTTTTTAGAAAATCATTTTATAAAATGGTTTAATCAATAGACTGATAGCTAAATTATAACAAATCCACCCAAAACTTAACTTTTTTTCTCAATTTCGATTGGGTGGCAACTCTAAAGTACTTTAAAAAATGTAAAAAGAATCGATTTTTTTTAAACCCTAGTCGAGGATCAGTACTAAATGGGTAAGGATTTAGTATTGATCAGTTTAGAGAAAACTTGATTTAAAAAGAATCGAGAAGGTAAAAAATTAAGCTCGATAATGCATAAATCATGAAAGAGAAGCCTAATGATAGAAAAGATATTTAAACCATGAAAAAGATGTTTAACTATGGAAAAGATATATAAAACCATAGAAAAGATGTCTAATTATAAAAAAGATAAATATATGAAAGATGTTTAAACCGCGGAAAAGATATGTAAACCATAGAAAAAATGTTGATTAAAGATTTTTTATTTTATTTTATGGAAAATTGTCTAAAAATGTCCTAGTTTGGAAAAGGATTTGTTATTACTAGTTTTTTTTTTCTTTTGAAAAATTTATTTTTCTAATTGAGAAATTCTAAAGACCTAATTCTTAAAAATAAAAGTTTAGAAAAGGCATAATTTCCTAAGCTAAAATATTTTCCCTTTTATATATCTTAAAGATGACTACTAAACCAATTACTAAATAAACATATGACAAGTAAATAAACTAAAAGAGAGCTAAGACAAAACGAATAGAAAGCAAACAACTCAACTTACCTGATTGTGTGCAAGACACAGCAAATCACTGTATTTTGCGTACCGTTTTCTATTATTGTTTATTGTTGAGAGAGGACTACATGTAGACACTAAGGTTGTGTATATGTCGCTGGTTGTTAGTGCACTATTTTGTTGCATAGTGGGTCATGTGTGGCACTACTGGGGTTGTATCGGTGTAGGAGTAAGAGTGGGTGATGGTCAAGTTACTAGCTTATAGCTGACGTTGGGGTTGAGAGTAGCATACTGTTGATTGTCGGCGTGCTTGTGATAGTCAATGTGAATGTGGTTGTTTCGATGGTGAAGGGGCTTAAAAGTGGTCAGAGCTATCAAGCATGGGATTGAACTATGTGTGTATATCATTAAAAAATTCCTTTTCTCATGTCGCACAATCCTTATTTATAAAATTCTAAAACAAATCTTTCGAATAAAATCAAATATAAATTGATAAAGATTCAAAATAGATTTGAATCATACAAATTGTGATTTTATTGGATATAATATTATCATATCAGATTTGTGTTTTTTCAATAACTTTTTAGTCAAGATTTTATAACAACCCAATCCAATTAATCTTTTTTGAATTTTTCTTCTTTTTTTAAAATTTTTTTTCTTTTTTTGAAAATTTTCTATTTTTTTTCTTTTTATCATTTTTCAATTTTTTTGTTATTTTCTGAATCAAGACTCCTAAAAAAACAAAAATTAAAACTATATGGGAGCAAAAATGGGATGTCTACAACTACCCCTATTTACAGTAGAGTTTGAGTAAAACTTTGCCATAAGATAAAAGAGACACCATTTTTGCCTTAAGGATAACTCTGTCCTAAGAAGCGCTACGACTAACTAGCTATCTTAAAATTGACCCGTTAGGGAATTGGTGCCAAAAAAGAAAAAAAAAAAACTCAAAAAGAACAAGGGTGAGGGTAATACCCCTATAGGCTAGCAAGAACCCTAAAATTTCTAAAAGAATGGTAATGCCCTATAAGCTAGCTAACTTAAGTGAATGGGTAAAGCGCTTCTTGTGCTAATCAAGACTGTAAAAGATATTAAAAGAAGGGTAGCACCTTATGAACTTGCTAACCTAAGCGAACGAGCAAAGCACTCCTTGAGTTGGCTAAAACCCTAAACGATAACTTGGTAGTGCCCTTATAAGTTAACTAACCTCAACAATTAAGTAAAGCGCTCTTTATGCTGGCTAAGACCTTAAACAAGAACCAAGTATTGCTCTTTTGAGTTGACTAACCTCGATAATTTGGTAAAGTATTCCTTGAGTTGGCTAAGACCTTAAACAAGAACCTAGTAGTGCTCTTTTGAGCTAGTTAACCTTGGTAATTGGGAAAAGCACTCCTTAAGCTGACTAATACCATAAATGAAAACCTGGTTGTGCTCCTCTAAGTTAACTAACTTATGTGAATAGGTAAAGTGCTCCTTGAGCTAGCTAACCTAAGTGAAAACTTAGTTATACTTCTTTGAGTTAACTAACCTATGTGAATAGGCAAAGCACTCCTTGAGCTGGCTAAGACCTTAAATGAAAACCTGGTCGTGCTCCTCTAAGTTGACAAACTTAGGTGAATGAGCAAAGCGCTATCTTAAATGAAAACTTGGTCATGCTCCTTTGAGTTAACTAACCTAAGTGGATGGGTAAAGTGCTCCTTGAGCTGGCTAAGACCCTAAATAAAAACCTAGTCGTGCTCTTTTAAGCTGACTAATCTAGGTGAATAGGCAAAGTACTCCTTGAGCTAACTAAAACCTTAAATGAAAACCTAGTTGTGCTCTTCTGTGCAGACTGACCTAAGTAAGAGTGTCTCTAAGGGACTAACAATCCTAACTGAAAAGTCGACATAAATTCTAGTTGTGCTCCTTTGAGTTAACTAACTTAGGTGATTGGGCAAAGTGCTCATTGAGCTAGCTAAAGCCTTATATGAGAATTAAGTTAAGTTAGCGTTCTACGAGCTAGCTAGAACCTAAAAGAGAACATAAATTGGGGTAGTGCTCTAAGAGCTGGTTGGAACCCCTAGAAACTATGAATCGGGGCTGTATTCTAAGTGCTGGCTAAAACCTTAAAGGGGAAATATAAATTGGGGTAGTGCTCCATGAGCTGGCTGAAACCCTGAGGCAATGTAAATTGGGACTGTGCTCTAAGAGCAAGTTAGATCCCTAAATGAGAAGCTAAATAGGGACAACGCTCTATGAGCTTGTTGGAACCCTTAGAAACAAAATTGGGGGATGCAACCTTTTGAAATAAACCTCTTAACTTGAGAAAATTTATAACAAAAAAGGCATTAAGGATAAGATTTCTTGAATTGAAAATGTATTAATGGACATCAAAAACTAAATCAGGGAGAATAACTTAGAAGTAAATTACATCAATTCCAAAATTTGGCCACTTAGGTTGACATGGACTCGAAAATGGAGGGAAAAACTTGTAACAAGCCTTTACTTTCTCTCTTTTTCCTTTCTTCTATCCCTCTACTCATCATTTTTTTTTCTTTTTCCTTTTTTTTTTCTCTCTTTTTTTTCCTTCTTTTTTCTAGAAAGTTTACTAACAAATACAAATTCTAATATAAGAAACAAGTGCTATAACCATCCCCTTCCTTGGTAACCATGTAAGGCATCTCATATCTATCTTAGTGTCTGGCCTTGATATTGAGTTTCTTAGTGAGGCCATATGATTTTAGACATTCATTTCTTAAGGAAAAGGTAACCCACTATTAGTTTAGTTGAAGAAGACTTTCTTGTGACTCTCAGTCCAAATTTTACTCTTGACTATCATTCTAAAAATTATAGTCCAGTTTGGCAGTGATATACTTTAATCAATCCATTAGGTCTTTTTGGGTTTAGTATTGTGAATTGGACTTTTGATCAAATGGTTTTAAAAGGGATTAATGAGAGGGTCTATTTTCAAAGAAATACTTTTATCCAATCTAAGTGTACAAGTCAAGAACCTTTAGGAAAGAACTAGATGTGTGCTTGCCCCGGTTTCAAAAATAATTTTTATTTAATAATTTTTATTTTAGATAAATTATTTTTAAAGATCATAAGAGCTTTGATTGAGTAAGGAGGTCTTGTGTGACTCAAGATGGATAAGAAGGTTTTGTGTTCATAATTTGGAGTGTGATTTTGAAATGATATGGGTTTTGTGTTAGTGGTTGAGAATGTGATTTAAGACCTTGTATTTTTAGAGCAACTTAGGCTTTTAGGCCTTCTTTGGTTAGGGATTTTCTCAAGCCCGATGTTCAGGCCTTTTTTTCTTTTTCTTTTTCTTTCTTCTATTTTTTTTTTCCTTTCTTTTTCTCTTCCTTTTTTTTGCCCCATTATTTCTTGTTTTTCTTTTCCCAAAAGTAATTATCTCTTTTGTTGAGTCTTTGTCTTTAGATGAATCAAGGTCCTAAATCTATGGGTTCCGAGTATATGAGCTTGGGTAAGGTATGTGTTGTCTTGAGGTGTTTGGCTCTTCTTTAGAGGAAACAATTTATTAAAAATAAAAGTTATCCTTGAATTGTTATTACTAAGGTAAGTAAAAATCAGTTTTATCCTTCTCCCCTAATCAATGATCATAACCTCCAAATTGCCCCGCTGTAGGGTAGTTCTTGAAAAGGTTCACATCTAAAAGCATTCTAAAGGATAATTGTGTTTGGGAATTGAGAATAAATGCCTAACTTTATTTTAATCTACGTATCAAATTTAAAATGTACCTCCTTTAGGGAATGAGTCTAAAAATCCCTCATCGTGATGTTTCTCATCTCTCAAAGTGTTTAAGGGTTAGTGTGTAGGATACAACTTGCCTCTTTTCATCCTAAACATTTTCTAAAAATAAGTTACCAATTCCTTAAGTAAGAGATGATTTGCCCTAGGGTAGAGATTAGCCTTATCCCCTAATTTCTTGAAACATTGCTCAATTGTGAAATAATAACTTTTATTCGATTTGAGTTCAAAGTGAAATTTCAAAAACCAAATGCTGCATACTTTTCCTAGACTTATAGGTCTTAATGCCCCTTATCTTCCATGTGTGATTTCGAGTTTGGTTCTTTAGAGTCGAATGGGCTAACATTGATGTTTTTTAAGGTGGAAGGGATTGTAAATTGCCCTTTTTATTTGTACTAAGGACCAAGTTTAAGAAGGTGTTTCATGGCTTCGTGTTTAGACTTGGTTCATGGTTAGAATTGATGGAACAAGGGTTTTGAGTTGGTTTGGCTACCCTGATAGGTCATGGGCTTATGTCTATCCTAAGTCTCATAGGGATTTGCAATTGTTAGTAACTTCTTTTTTTTTTTTTTTTTTTTTATGAAAGAGAGAGAGATAGGGCTTTATTTTACAGAGACTGAGAGATCAAATTATAAATGGGAGATTTCTTTCTTAAGATTCTATATACAAGCCTACAGAATTATTTACATATAGAACAACACTATTGAAAGTCTATTTGCAAAAGAGGAATACTAAAGAATATGCTAAAAGGGAACTTTTGTTATTATGGCAAAAAGAAACAGAGAAAGGGGATCCTAACATTGTGCTCGATTATTTTTCAATGGAACCAAAGATCACTTCTAAATCCTACTTATTCTGAATGAGGAAGCCTATTTACAAGATACTAAGCTATCCGAAAGAATAAATATTCCTAGCTGGCAGAATACTTAGCAAAATAGCAACTACTTGACATTATTTTACATGATTGATCCTCTTTGTTCTTTTTTTCTTTTTTTTTTTCTTTTCACTTTTGATCACTTAAGAACAAGTTTTCAAAAGAAGTGTAGTATTTTACAAGGTAACAAAACATGATTATTTATGAACCTAACTTTTAGAAACTAAGACATAATCATCAAGTATGAATATATACAAATGAATAAAGATAAAAACAAAAAATGTAAAATGAAGACACACAAATGTAAGGAATAGCGATTGAATAGTAATGTGGCAATATTAGGTATTTAAGGTTGTAATTATATCAAAATTCCATTATAATAAATTTACAATAAAGATGTTATAAAAAAAATTATAATTTACAAGGAATTTTTACATTTACAAAGATATAATTTACAAAATAAAATACAGGGAAATAATGAACGAGTCTTGTACAAGGAACTAATATACATGGAAAATTACATAGATAATATAGAAATTTCAATAAAATATCAACCCTCAGTTAACATGCCCTATTATTATTTATTCATCAGTCAAGGTTCATATATGCAAAGGGTAAGTTTTAAAGGTCCTTAAGTTTTGTGACCACTACGTTTTTCAAAGTAACAATTTTGTTGTCACATCTAAACTTAAGTGGGGTAGTCTGATCAGCCTTAGAAGATAATTGCCCCCATAACATTCGAAGCTTACATAATGGCTCTCTTCTTAAGGTCTTAAAATGGCTTGGTTCTGACTATATCTATCGTACATTTATGATGCGAAAAATAAAGTAAAATAAAAAACCCCTAAACAATCTTTATAGATAAGCTGCAACAAACATGTTAGTATATAATAAAACAAAACAAAATAATAATCGACTCAAGTATTTTTTTTTTTTTTTGAAAAATAATCTTAGTTTTAAAAAATTTTAGTAGCTAGCCTTGTTAACGTCCTCATTGGAGTCGTTAAACTGTTGAGTATGATTTTTTGGTTTTTTATTTTAATTTCATTTCCCTTAACTTGATTTAAACTAAACCTTACGTTGATTTAATTTAAAACCTCAACTAAAGTTAAAGAAAATTTGATTTCTTTATTTTGAAAAATTTTGGAGTTGCCACTTGGTAAAACTAAGAAAGGCGATTAAATTAGAATCGGCTAGACAGATCAATTTTAATTTAGTTACTAGTCTACGTTTTGAAAACTTTTTTAAAAGAATTCAAGAAACCATATTTTTTAAGTTTAGGGGTTATTTTATTAAATACTAACGGGTACTACTATCAATTTTCCAAAATTAGGCATATTTTTTTCAAAATGATCCTTTTTTGAATATTTTTTAAAAAATAAAAGAAACCTAAGTTTATATAGATTTTATGTTGCCTTAGAAATGTCTATGTACCCGTTAATCGAGATCAAACGTCTGTTGTTCTTTCTTAGAAAAAATGTAGCTGGTTAGTTCTTTTTATAAAAAACAATCGGGTTAAATTTACGTTTTTATTAACTGTTTTATTTTTATTAAGAAAAATCCCTAAAAGCCTAATTTTTATTTAAAAAACCGTAAAAACTGAATTTTTTGAAAAGTCCCAAATTAAGATTTTTATTTTTTAAAAGAAACAACCGAGTGAAAATTTTTTCAAGAGGATAAAACTTTTATATGGAAAAAATGCCTAAATCATAGAAGAGGCTTGACTATATAGAAGATATCTAATAATAGAAAAAATGTTTAACTATGGAAAGATATCTAAATTATAAAAAAAATATCTAAACTATAGAAAAAAGCCTAAATATACGAATGATGTCTATATCCAAACCATAGAAAAAAAAGTCTATTAAAGATTTTTTTTATTTTATGGAAAATTCTCTAAAAATGTCATAGTTTGGAAAAGGGTTCATTATTATTATTATTTTTTCCTTTTGAAAAAAGTATTTTTCTAATTGAGAAATTTTGAAGACCTAATGCTTAAAAAAAAAAAAAAAGTTCGGAAAAGGCATAATTCCTTAAGCTAAAATATTTTTCCTTTTATATATTTTAAAGACAACTACTAAACCAATTACTAAATAAACATATGATAAGTAAGTAAACCAAAAGAGAGTGAAGACAAAAAGATAAAAAGTAAACAATTCAACTTACTTGATCGTGCACAAGATAGAGTAGATCACTGTACTTTGCATGCTGTTTTTTGTTATTGTTCATTGTTAAGAGAGGACCATATGTGGATATTAGGGCCATATGTGTGTCACTGGTTGTTGGTGCGCTATTCGGTTGTGTAGTGGGTAATGCGTATCACTACTGCGATTGTGTTTATGTAGGAGTAAGAGTAGGTGATGGTCAGGTTGCTAGTGTATGGCTGACATTGGCGTTGAGAGTGGTGTACTGTAGATTGTCAGCATGCTTGTGACAGTGAGTGTGAATGTGGTTGTTTTGATGGTGAAGGGGCTCGGAAGTGGTCGGAGCTATCGATGATGGGATTGAACAGTGTATGTGTATCATTGAAAAATTCCTTTTCTTATGTCGCATGATCCCTATTTGTAAAATTCTAAAACAAATCTTTTGGATTAAATCAAATATAAATCGATAAAGATCTAAAATAGATTTAAATTACAAAAATCTTGATTTTATTGGATATAATATTATTGTATTAGGTTTGTGTTTTTTTAACCACTTTTTAGTCAAGATTCTATAACAACTTAATCCAATTAATCTTTTTTTTTTTTATTTTTTTCTTCTTTTTTATAATTCTTTTTCTTTTGCTGAAAATTTTCTTTTTTTTTTTGTCTTTTTATCATTTTTTCAATTTTTTTGAATTAGGACCCCTAAAAAAAACAAAAATTAAAACTACGAAAGGTAAAAATAAGGTATTTATAGGATAGATGCTATCTTGCCCAAGGGTTTATAAATACCTAGCATTTTCTCCTCATTTATGACTTTTAGAGAGAATAGAGAAACAAGATAACACTCTAAGAAATCTCTATTGTCTAAGATCAAATAAGCAGTTCAGGCAAAAAGCTGATCTCATTTGCCTAGGCTATAATGTGAACGCCTGAGGTCCCCTAAGGCTGCCTTGTATATCACTTGTGCATTTGAAACATTAAGATTACCTGTTTCTCCTCCCTAACTTGTTCTCACCTGATCATCCCTTTAGGTAACAATTTCGCTTTACTTTTTTGAAGCGACTTGTACTGCATCATTCGTGTAGCACGTGTGTGACTACTCCAATTGGACCTCTACATCTACATTTTGGTGAATCTATTGGGGAAGTGATAAGGATCAAATCGCTGATGCCAAAATGATAATGAATCAAAGGATCGATTTAGAAAAAAAACAACAGTGGATCTGGAAATGAACAAGAATGGGTATTCAAAGAAAACAGGTATGAAGAGTAGGAAGGATTTTGATAGCGAATGTGGATGGATATAACTCACCAAGATACAAACACAATTAGGGGTTTGAGCTTGAAATAAAGTTTGATACGATTCACAAATACTAAGTGTTGCTTGAGGTTTCAAATGAAGGCTAAATGCAACTTACTAACCGGTTCAAATGAAGGGGTTCACCACAGTTTGAGAACTAGATTGATAACAACGTGAGGACGATTAAAGAGTCTAATCAATACTTGATAATTCGAGAAATGCTAACTAACTCAAGTATAGCCTTACTCGAAAGAGGAAAGTTTTACTCTGTATATCTATCTGTCATATCTATGTATCTGTATATATCTATGTATTAGTATAAATATTACTATTTGCTATTTATAGCAAGTCTTAAACCCTAGTGGCAAAACTGTAAATAAAGTACAAGGCCTTAAACTCTAAAGAATCGGGTTCACAAATAAAATAAGAGAAAACATATACAAGAATACAAAACTGTATGTTTTACAGAAGTCGTTATGCAGTTACTCGGCATGTCTTGAGAGTAGTAGTATCTAAACCAGACGAAGTCGGCAGTTGGATGTATGGGTTTGGGAAGGGGTCCTTGACATCTCACGTGGCTTGGCTGATACATTAAAGAGATTGGCCCATAATTACCGAGTTCTAGGATTAGTCGGTACTAGTCTCTCAGGGTCGTGCCAAATGGTTCTTAGGTCTCAGGTACTCGACCTTATGGTTTCTTGGCACTTCGGTTGACGATAGAGTTGATGTCGAGTGTTTATTTTCCTTCCCTTCATCCTTCTGGTCATAGTTCGGCTTCGGCAAGCATTGATAGGCCTCGGCTTAGATATGATCAGAGGCTGATTCCCATCAAGAAGAGTGATTGCAAAGAAATGGCACCTCCTAAGAAGAGAACAGCTAGCGCGTATGATACCACATCCTAAGAGCTTAACACTAATGTTGAGCTTATTAAGTATAATCTACTCCAATCACCTAAGAATACAAGTCGAGACCATTCAGCCCCTGAAGCTTATTTAGATCCTGTATAGACAATGCGAGCAATGTAGAAAGCTATGAAGGCTTTAAGCCAATTCATGGCAATGTTCCAACCGTTCCTCATCAAGATGGCTGCCACTACCTTTCTGTAATAAGGTATGGCTTTACCAAATCCTGTAGTTGCTACACAGTGAGCCATCACTATCTCAGCTTAACCAACTAATCCTCTTACTATTGAGGAAGATCTCCATTAAGGTGGTAATGATGAAACCCCTCGACTAGAACCTGTACAATAACTGATCCCTGCAGTAAAGAATGTAAGAGTCTAGTTAGGTGACTCTTCATTCTAACGTGTGCCTACTCCTCCATCTAATCCTACCATCTTAAAATGGGTGGATTTACTTCTTATCCTAATGTTGCTCCTACTCCGCTACCTACATCCATAGCCTATACTCCAAGGACTTCCTTTATAACATGGGATGATTTGGACATTTATATGAGGGAAATACAGGCTGGGTTGTCTATGGGAGTATTAGAGCTGAAACTCTCATATCATCAATGCATCGTAGCGAAGTCATATCCTAAGGATTATGTAAGTCCTAAATTCATGCTGTTCAATGGTAAGAAGGGAAGTGCCAAGGAATACATGTTGAAATTTATTAAAACCCTATAGCTTTATACGCTTAATAATGACCTGAAGCTTAGATAATTCTCTAAATCATTGACAAAGAAAGCATATACTTGGTAAGTTAACATTCCCTTGGGGTCAGTTTGTTCATGGGGGAATATGTGTAAGCTCTTCTTAGAGAAATTTTTCTTTACTCAAGAGCAAGTCATGATTATAGACTTGAGAAGAACACGACAAAACCCGAAGGAAGATCAAATGGATTATATAAACTACTTTAGAGAATGCACTTTAGACATTCAAGATATCTGTGATGAAAGAGAACTGTGAAGATTTGTATCCAAAGGATATTCTCTTAGTATGTTGTACACCTAGAGAACCTTTCCTTGTGTTCTTTTGCTGCACTCATTGAGAATGTACGAAGGACAAACAACTCTGCTATGAGGCAATGGAAGGAAAGTAGCAAGCTTAACAAATGAGCACCATTCGTATCCTCGATTGGGAGTAAGGACTTTAATGCCAGTAAGAGACCTAAGAAAGATATAGAAGCTCCTCCGTTTCCCTACCTAATGAGCAAGGTACATGCTATCCTCGACTATTGGCTATAAGATGAAGTTATTAAGTTGCCAAGAGTTAAGTACCAACCTATAAAGAGTGAAGGAAGAAATCCCAAATATTGTCGGTTTCATAGAACAATAAATCATGCCACTAGGGATTGCTAAAGCTTAAGAAAGATACTCCATGAAAGAATTTCAAATGGGGAGCTTGTCATCAAAGATAACGACATTCGTAACAACCTGCTTCCAAGCCATGGTACTCATGTAGTGGCATACAAGTATTCTAAAAGTGATTACTGATTTGTTAGGCATGAAACAAAAAAGGGTTCAAGCTATGACATTACTTTTGTAAATAAAGTATGAATTTCGCTACTTAATAATAAAACTTTTATTATCTTACTCATCTCTCTATTTTATATCTTACTCTCTTGAAGCCTAAGCAATGCCCTAGCATCTCAACTTCCACGCTTCAAGCCTAAGTAATGCCCTGGCATCTTGGCTCTCATGCTTAAAGCTCAAGCGATGCCTTAGCATTTCAGCTCTCACACCTTAAGCTTAGGTGATGCCCTAACACCTTGATTTTCATGCTTTAAGCCTAGGCAATGCCTTAGCTTCTTGGCTCCTATGCCTTAAGCCTAGGAAGTGCCTTAGTATCTCGGCTCTCACTTTGAAAGCCTAGGCGAAGCCCTAGCATATCGATTTTCATGCCTTAAGCCCATGCAATGTCTTGGCATATTGGATCCTATACCTTAAGCTTAAGCAATGCCCTAGCATCTCGGCTCTCATGTCGAAAGCCTAAGCAAAGCCCTATAATATTGATTTCCATGCTTAAGTTCAAGTAACACCCTAGCATCTTAGCTCCCACGCCTTAAGTGTCATGCTTCGAAAAGGAAAAGTTTTAATAGTCTCACCGTGCAAACTATTCTAAGATATAAGCTAACTATATAGTTGCCAATTTAGACCTGATTTACACAAGGCATCCACGACTAATCTGTTTTGAAGTAAACAATTCATGAATTAAATAAATTATTTACTTATGAAAGTATAAAAATATATGTATATTCACTAGAATTCAAGTATTACAAATAATGTTTGTAAGCTTTCATTATACTATATTTCCTAAACAATACATTATTTGAAAGTGAAAAATTATAAATAAAAGTTAACTATTTTTTAAATGTATTTCCTTACTCTCCAGGATTTAGTGGTTGCTAACTTTAAAGTAATTGTAAGCCTTTTCCTAATTAGTACCTACAATAACGTTTATAAAGATGTGAGCAACCATAGTTTAATAAGTTAAGACAGAGACTCAAAACCATACAACAAACATAAACAGGGTTAAAAACTAAATTATTAGATGTAATGCATGTTCAAGCATATGTCATCGAACGACATTGTCCAGCTGGTCATGAGATTAGAGAAATTACACTCGGACTAGGAAGGATGCACCTCTAGTGTACACTCTAATTTAGGTTGAGGAGTTTCCATTGATATAACAGCTTATGATTAAATTTAGGCTTGTGCAATTGAGATACCGCTTCTCTCGTGACTACTTTCGAACCATTGACTTTACCTTTGCTGCAACCTCCTCGCTTGTCACTTAGTTCAACTAAGGATGAAGAAGAGACCAATTATGCTATCCAGTGCTATCCCTTTCGAATGGGTCAGTATTTAGTCGAAAAACCCTAAGTTTCCCCTTCTAGACATTTCCACATTTTTTTTTATTTTCCTGATTTTTCCTTAATTATTTATGAATTTTATTTAATTATTTAGTATTATTTTAATATACTTCAAGTATTTTAAGTAATTTCGCATATTTTTACCTACATGTAAATACATATATGGTACAAATAAATATTCATAAATATTATTTAAGTTATTTTATGATTTTTAGTGTGTATATAATTTATATCTATTAATTCGTTAGTTATTAAAACTCATTTTATGCGTTTTCGATAAATAACTGGAAATTTTCATATAATTCAATATTATAATAATTTATTATTTTATTATTTATTTTTTTAAATCCGAACTTATGGGATTATGTTTACTAATGATCCTAGTTTCATTGTAAAATTTGGATTGAATTGGACGATTTGCTTGATCGCCCTAAATTATATGAACTGGACTTCGAATGCTTGATTGTGGGTCTTACATTAAACTTAGGCAGTATCTTAGCATCTTAGCTTCTATACATGTCGAGCTTGGTTTTTTTCTTCCAGTTTTATAAATTAAGTCTTCTTCAAATCGATTAGTGTTAAATTTTACTCATTTAATATTGACCCTCTACTAGGGCTTAAAGAAAATCAATTTTTTAATTTATATTTTGAAAATGCTTTAGAGTTGCCACCTTATTAGAGTCGAGAAAAAGAGTTAAGTTATAACTAATTGGGTGAATTAATTATAACTTAACTACTAGTCTAATAATAAAATCAATAAAACAGTTTTAAAAACTAAAGAAATATGCCCGGGGGTTAGGATTTTTAAACCCTTACGGGTACTATTAATTTTTTTAAATTTAATCTTAATCTTAAAGTCACCTTTAAAAAAAAAACTATTCTACTAAGCGAAAATTGATTTATTGGTTAAGTGAATTGAATAATTTAAGTAATCTACAAAAATGAAAAAATAGGTTTTTCGTTTTTTACCGTTATCATGTAAGTGCCTATGTACTCGTTATTCAGGATTAAATGTATGTAGTTCTTTTTGTAAAACTTTAGTGGGTTGATTTAATTTTAATTTTTGAAAAGAGATCGGGTTTATGTTCTTACTCAGTTTAATTTATTTAATGAAAATTTTCTAAAAAGTCTTAATTGGAGTTTTATTTTTGGAAAATCTAAAATATTCCTAATTTAGAAAGGGTCCATTTATTTTTGGAAAACCCAATTTTTCTAAGTTTTAAAATGACTTTATTCACTAACCTATTTAATTATTTTTTATATTATCTTATTTATTTATTACTTATTCTATTAAAAAAATAGACTACTCTTTTCTATTTTCTTTTTTCTCTTTGTCTTTTTTTTTTCCTCTTTCTTTTCTTCTTTTTTTCTTTTTCTTTTTATATTACACTTACATGGAAGACACATGAAAACATAAACATATATATATATATATATATATACATACACACATACAAAAAAAAAAAAATTTGTATAGACCGAGTTGGCTCAAGTTAGCTTAGGTCGGCTCGAATGGGCTTCGGTTGGCTCGGTCAGCTTAGGTTGGCTCTGGTTGGCTTCGTTCGGCTTCGATCAGCTCCGGTCGACTCAAAAAGTCAAATTAGAGTGTCAAATTTGGGGTTTTCGGGTGCAAGGAATCCAATGGTGGTAGTGGTTTTTGCAAAAAATCACTGTAGAGGTGGCTATCCTAAATAGAGAAAGGGATCGATTTAGAGAGAGAAAGCTTTGACTTTACTTACCTAGAGTGTTTTTAAGCTTGTGTTATGTGTTGAAAGTGAAGAACAAAAGCCTATTTATACTATAAGTTTAAGGCTTAAGCTAGGAAAGTTAAGAAATCGAATTAATTCGTCAAAATCCATTAATGGGTTTTGACTCGAAAATTTAATTTTTTTTCCATTTTGAGCTTGATTTTAATTGCATAAACGACCGAATTTGGACAAGTTTTGAGGTGGATTCAAAAGTAAGCCATGCATGCTACATGATTTTACCATTAATTTGGTGAGATTGTATAATAAATGGGGTAAAAAATGACCTCAAATAAAGCACATGAGAAATGTAAAAAACTGGAATTCTAGAGCTAAAATTGCGAAATTTGGAAGAAGATGGGGCTACGTGCCATGCGCCCCTAAGTGCGTGTTTGTGTACCCCCCTCTTGCATTAAATGTTAGGGCCTCATGCCCTGTTAATTCTTGCGGACTAATTTCGTTCACACTAGGCATTCTCTTTTTTTTATTATTATTATTAATTATTCTTATTATTATTTATATTCATATAAGTTTAAAAAACTACTTATTAATTAAGTCCTATCTTATCATGCTTTTCTTAAAAAAAACTTTATACCTAGTGAGATTCGAACTTATGACCTTATACTTAAACTCGATGCTATGTGCATATGCTTATCCATTAGGTAGTTGGCCTATACTATATCTATATATATAATTAAATTATACATATAGAATAGGATAGCTCAGGCTAGATCTAAGCTCAAGCCCAATGACCTTCTCCTTATTCTATTTAAAAAATATTATTTTCTAATTGCTTAAATCCTTGATTATTTTCAATTTTTATTTTTTGAAACTTTTCAATTTTCTATGTATTTTTCTAAAAATTTCTTATTTTTCGGGTTTTCTTTAATTTCCTATTTTTTTGTATTTTTCCTAATTTAGGACCATTTAACCTATATTAAAATATAAAAGCGAAGGAAGGGAGAAAAATTAGATGTTTACAGGTGCCCCTTTTTTTGTGAAGTTTAAGCGAAACTTTACCATAAGGACAAAAGAGACACCATTTTTTCCTTAAGGGTGGATTTTGTCTTAAGAAGTGCTATAGTAAGCTAGCTATCTTAAGGCTAGTCCATTGGAGATTTTGGTGAACAGTAAAAAGAGAGATGAGGCACTCTAGGAGTTGGTCGGAAGATTGAAGCCTGGTCATACCCTTATGAGCTAAATATCTTAGGTGAGAGCGTCTCTTAAGAATTAGCAACCTTAACTTAAGATCGATTTGAAAAACTTGGTCATGCCTTTCTAGGCACACTAACTCAGGTAGAAGCGTCTCTAGAGGACTAATAACCCTAAGGTGGAATCGATTTGGGGAACCTGGTTATGCCTTTTTGAGCTCATTAACCTAGGTGGGAGCATCTCTTGGGAACTAGTAACTCCAAGCTAAGATTGATCTAAAGAGCCTAGTCATGCCCTTCTAGGCTCACTAACTTGGGTAGAAGCATCTCTCAAGGACTAACAACCCTTAGGTAGGATCGATCTAGAGAATGTGGTCATGCCCTTTTGGGCTCACTAACATAAGCAAGAGTATCTCTCGGGGACTAGTAACCTTAGAGTGGAATCGATTTGGAGAATCTGGTTGTGCCCTTTTGGGCTCACTAACCTAGGCAGAAGTATTTCTTGGAGACTAGCACCCCTAAGTTGGGATCGATTTAGAGAACCTAGTTTTACCCATCTATGTTCACTAACCTAAGCGAGTGCGTCTCTAGGAGATTAGCAATCCTAAGGTAGGATCAATCTAGAGAACTTGGTCATGCCTTTCTAGGTTCGCTAACCTAGGTAGGAGCGTCTTTTGGGGACTAGCAACCCTAAGCTAGACTTAAAAGAAGCGCCCTATAGGCTTCCCAAAGGAAATTGATGAAGAGAAGTGCCTTATGGGCTCGCCAAGAGAACTTAGTGAATAGAAGAACCTTATGGGCTCGCTAGAAGAACTTGGTGAACAAAAGCGCCCTATGGGCTCTTTGAAAAAACTTGGTCAACAAAAGTGCCCTATGGGCTCACTAAAAGAACTTGCCCAAAGAACTTTGTGAATAGAAGCGCCCTATAGGCTCGCTAAAAGAACTTGGTGAACAGAAGTGCCTCATAAGCTCGCTAAAAGAACTTGGTGAATAGAAGTACCTTATAGGCTTGCTAAAAGAAATTAAAAAGAGACTGAGTTAAGATTGTGCCTTCACAAGCTGGCTAAGTACCAAATGCAAAAGGCAAGTGCCTTATGGGCTGGCTTAAAAGATTGTTAAGAGTAAAAACTAGTCATAGTCTAAATGCAAATGCAATGTTCCAAAATCAAGGTGCTAATATCATGTGGAAGTACTTACCTAGTCTTCGTTGATAGCACCTAAAATGTCAAAACTTTTCTTGAAAAGTCCCATCAAAACCAATCAACTTATTCTTCGATCCTTTGTTGTCAACCCAATTGATCTTGATACAAAACTTTTAAGACTTTGCCAGCTCTTTTATAGAAATTGTGGAAGTTAACTCGATGTAGAATGCCATCCATTGTTTTTGTCTTTCTGAAATTTTATGAATTGAAGCCCTTATTCCTAACTAATAAATATCTGTCGTAAGGTGATTGCTCATCTTAACTTTACCTTTCCCTAAAAAATAGACAACAAAAACTCCCCGTCGAGGGGGATTAATCTGTAATAAAGTATTTTAAAGAGTTTTGTCAATTACTAAAATTCTATATATCACTTCTCAACCTCTCTTATGTTTTCAGTGTATGGGTTCAATTAAATGGAGTAAGGGATCTAGACCTTTTAATGGAAAGGATAATGATTCCAATGTTGACAAGTACCAAGGATACTAACTTTGCTTATAGATATTGAAAATTAGACCACAATGACATTTAAAATGACTAGTATTTTTGTGTTCTGAGTAAAAATTTTCATTGAATTCTCATAGGTAGTACAACTTTATAGCATCGGCATTTACAAGGTCTCTCAAATCTGGACCATCCATTTGAGACAAAATTAAAGCCCTTCTTAGTAATACTCGCTTCACGACATAAAGGCCTTTGTAATTGGGAGTAAATTTCCCTTTAGAGTCTTGTGCATTAGGGATAACCTTTCTCAACACCATGTTACCCTCTTTGAAGTTCCAAGGTCGTACCCTTTTGTTGAAAGCCTGAGCCATTCTTTACTGATAACACTGATTATGACATAAGGCTGTCAATGTCCTCTTGTCAATCAGATTCAACTGTTCAATGTGTTTCTTTACCTTATCGGCTTTGTCCAATTGGGTTTCTGATAGTACTTTGGGTGATGGAATCTTAACCTCTACTGATAACACCACTTTAGTGCTGTATACTAAAGAGTAGGGTGTTGGCCCGATCGACATCCTAATGGAAGTTTGATAGGCTATAAGTGCGAATGACAACATCTCATGCCAATCCTTGTATGTAACAACCATTTTCTCCATTATTTTTTTGAGGTTTTTGTTGGCTGCTTCAACGGCTCCATTCATTTGGGGTCGATAAGGAGTAGAGTTTCTGTAAATGATCTTAAACTATTAGCATAATTCTAATACAAGCTTATTGTTGAGATTAGTGCCATTATCGGTGATGATCATTTTTGGAGCCCCATATCGAGGCAAGATGTCTCTCTTAATGAATTTAACTACAACTCTTTTTGTAACGCTCGAGTAAGATGAGGCCTCAACTCATTTGCTGAAATAGTCGATGGCGACCAGTATAAAGCGATGCCCATTAGATGCTTTTGGATTAATCAAGCTGATGATGTCTATTCCCTACATTGAAAAGGGCTATGGTGTCGAGAGTGCATGCAATTCTTGAGGTGAGTCATTTATCTTATTCTCATAAACTTAGCATAAGTAATAATGCCTTACGTATTTAATGCAATCACTTTCCATTGTTAGCCTCATAAATTTTCTTAGCCAGCATGTAATCGTTCATGTGAGGGGCACGTACTCCTTTATGTACTTCTTTCGTCAATATCTCAGCCTCCTTGTCATCTACACACCTTAAAAATGTATTGTTAAAAGATCACCGGTATAAAGTGGACTCGCTTATTAAGAATTGAGTGGCTAATCTCCTAATCATCCTTTTGTCCTTTTTCTTGGCCTCTTCAAGGTATGTACCTTATTATAGGAACATTTTAACATCATGGTGCCATGGCTTTTGGTCATTCATACATTCAATTGCTAAACAAAATGCAAGCTTTCCTTCAATTTCAATGGTAACGGGTTAAATCTCAATTCCATTGGATATTTGAATCATAAATGCTAAAGTGGCTAATGCATCGGTAAACTGATTTTAAGTCCTTAGTATGTGAGTGAAGGTGATTTCTTTGAATTTCTCCATCAATTCAGTTAAGTGCCAGTGATAAGGTACTAGTTTAGGATCCTTTGCTTATATTCTCCCTAAGCTTGGTCGGTAATGAGTGAAGAGTCCCCATACACTTCTAATTCTTGGATATCTTTATCTAGGGCCATTTTGAGTCCCATGATATATGCTTCGTATTTAGCGACATTATTGGTGTATGGGAAAACGAGCCTTACATCCATAGGGTATTGAGTACCTTCAAGGGATATTAGTATTGCCCCAATTCTACACTCGAACACTTTAGATGCCCCATCGAAGAACATCTTCCATTTCGGTGGTTTATCATCTTCTCCTTTATCAGAGCTTCCCTCGACTACTAAGATATCCTCATCGGGGAAATTGACTTATACCTCTTGAGGGTATTATCGGAGGGACTTTTTGCTAACTGATCTGCTAGAGCTTGTCCCTTGATTGAATTCTAGTTTACATATGTAATGTTGAACTCTGATGGTAACGTTTGCCACTTTGAGGTTCAGCCAATTAGGGCCGGTTTGTTTGCCAAGTACTTTAGAGAATTGTGTTGAGTCAGTAATTCAACCTGATAGTAGAGTGTATATTGTTTGAGCTGATGCATTACCCAGACTAAATTGCAGCAGGTTCTTTCAATTTTTGAATATTTCTATTCCCCTTCACTAAATTTCTTACCTAAGTACTGTACGGCCCGTTCTTTTCCTTCCTTCTTTTTCTAGTTGAGCATACACCCCATAGATTCCGATAATATTGTCAAGTATAAAAATAAAGGCTTCTTAGGTTTCGGAGTCGCCAAAACTGGGGTATTCATGAGGTACTCTTTAATTGTTGTGAAGGCCTGCTCGTATTCTTCATCCTAATTTATCTTAGTGTTCTTTTTCAATAGCTTAAATAGGAGATGATACTTGTTTGTGAGTTGAGATATAAACGGGACTATGTAGTTTAAATGGCCTAACAAGCCTCTGATTTCTTCGAGTGTGCGTGGAGGGGGTAATTAACTATTGCTTTGACTTTATCAGGGTCCACTTTAATGCCCCTTTGGCTGATTATAAAACCCAACAATTTCCTTAAAGTTACTTCGAATGTACATTTTTCTAAGTTGAGCTTCAATTGGAATTTTCTCAACTTATTAAACAATCTCCTTAGATTATCCACATGATTTTCTCTTTCCTTGGACTTTGCAATCATATCATCAACATATGCTTCAACTTCTTTGTGCATCATGTCATGAAAGTTGTTACCATGGCCCTTTGATAGGTTACCCCAGCATTTTTAAATTTGAAAGGCATTATTTTGTAGCAAAACATGCCTTAAGTTATAATAAATGTGGTCTTGGCTTTATCTTCTTTAGACATTTGAATTTGATTATATTTAGAGAATCTATCCATGAAAGAGAGAAGATGGTTTTTGACCGTGTTATCGACCAAGACATCAATATGAGACAAAGGGAAATTATCTTTAGGGATTGCTGGATTAAAGTTTAGAAAGTCTACACACATTCTGACTTTTTCATTCTTCTTCACTACTGGCACAATGTTAACTACCCATTCGGGATAATTAGATACCTCAATGAAACTAACCTTTTGTAATTTTTTGACTTCTTCCTTAATTTTCAACAGGACATCTGGTCGAAACCTTCTTAACTTCTATTTCTTAGGTTTGATATCCTTTTGTATAGGTAAGTGACGGACTACAATTGATGGATCTAATTTGGGCATATCTTCATAAGATTATGTAAACACATTTTGGTATTTAGATAGTAGTGCGGTCATTTAAGCCTTTTGTTCTTCTTTCAAATTTCCTCCAATTTTCAATGTTTTGGTGTTGTCATCAGTCCTAACATTAATCGTCTCAATTGGCTTATTAATGGAAATTCTACTCATTTCATGTTTTTGCTAGCTTTCTTACATGTCATTATGGTCATTGACGTCACTCTCAACAACTAACCTAGTAGGGCCGGAGGCAACATTAATATTTTCATCACTTATTTGTGTTAGGTATCCATGACCTTTATTCAAAGCATTGGATTTGGGAAAAAAGAAAAGTATGTAAAGGAAAGAGTGTAAGTAAGGAAGAAGTGCATAAAAAGGAGATCAATTCTTATTTAGAAGAAATTTCTTTTGAGTACAAAACTGTAGAATAAAGATAATTATTACAAAACTCTATAAGATACCAGACCGTGATTCCTCCTTTACCCTAAGGAAGACTTATTGCTATTCATAGGGATGGAGAACTAATTATTCAAGTGTTGGGACTTGTTAAATGAGTTAACTATTTTATCTTTACTGGAGGTATCCTCTTTGGCAGGCTCTAAATTTTAAATTTCAGCTTAAACGAAAATTTCTAATAACGGTGGGAAGGTCATCAAGGTGTGATACAATCTGTCACCTCTTTTGCCCTTTACTTGCATATTTTGTAGCTCATCTACTAAAGTTAGGATGTAACCTAGCCCATTAGTTCTAAACTGGCCTTCTTTGAATTTCAACCTCTCACACTTCTCTTGATCAGTAATCATGTACACCTCTTCGAGCATTTAGAGCCTAAAGTCCTCTTGCTCCTTAGTGTTAATATAGAGTATAACAATTTCTTTATATATTTCGTAATCCTAGTCACTCAGAATAGTTATGACTTGGCCATTAGAGATGAACTTAACCTTTTGATGAAGACTTAAAGGTATGGCTCTTACTGAATGTATCTAAGGTCTTCCTAATAACAGGTTGAAGGTCTTTGGGATGTCTAAAACTTGGAATCGGATGTTGAATGTCTGTAGGTCGATGTTAATTGATAAGTCGATTTCCCCTATAATTTCCCTTCTAGATTCGTCAAAAGCCCTGACTGTTGTCAAATGTAGCTTGATAGCGGTTGTATTAATCCCTAATAGATCTAGGGTAGCTAGAGGGCAGACATTTAAGGATAACTTGTTGTCAATGAGGACTCTTATTGTGATGATGTTGTTTACCTTTACTATTATGAATAGAGGCTTGGTGTGCTAGTTACCTTCTTCGCCCAGTTTTTCGATAGAGAAAGAAGTCTATTTCATAGTAAGGATAGAGTTGGTGTTAGACCTTATTCTTACAGTTAGTATTTCACGAGGGACTTTGACTTTCCTTAATGATCTAAACAAAACTTCTCGATGAGGTTTCGATGCCACCAATAAACTCATGATGGATATTTGTGTTGGAGTCTTAACGAGCTGATCCATTACTTTATACTCACTAGACTTGATTATTTTAGTAAAGGCAGACAATCCTTCTTTATGTTCAACTGGTTCATTGTTTGGCCTTTCTAACACAGCTTTCTTTTTTAAGTCTTCCCTTGGATCGTAGTTTCTACTAAAATGGGTAATCCCTCCTATAAGTGAGCTTGATTTCCTTTGATTTATTGCTTGGTAGTTAAGAGGGGCAATTTTATAATTTCAAAGGCTATAGGTACATAGAAGGTGTACCTTTTGGTCTATGGAATTTGCTTCTCCTCTTGTTTATAGAATCTATAGACTTTGGGCTCTCAGTTGGAACTGATCATGTTGATGGCGGGATCCGAGTCACCAAATATCATATTGATGATGGGCTTATGGTTAGGCAAGGGGTTGTTGTTGAAGTTTTGAATTGGAGCCTCTACGAAGTCTAGTTGGACTATACCTTCATCGATTAGAACTTTAATTTTATTTCTTAATCTCCAGCATGAGTCTATTGAATGACCCACCTATCCTAAATGATATTGACACCTTACATTTTGATTAAAAAATCTTGGCCTATACCTTTCATTAAGATCCTTAGAATTGAGCAGATTATCTTTTCTTAATTTTTAAATACTTGATTGAGTAAAACGGGTATTTTGGTGATCTACCTTGGGGCCCTACTAACTTGTGGTTAGCTTTTGTATTGTTGTTGAGCTAGCAAAGGATTTACCCTAAAAGAGATTTGGGCATTAGGTCTGGTGTTCGAATTGACCATGATGATAGTAGCTTCTCTAGGCTTGTTGGTGGTAGATTTAATAGAGGGTGGTCTTTTGTTTGATGGTTTTAGTAACCTACCAGAGGAGATGGCACTTTCAATCTAATACCCTATTGCTATTACTTTTGCAAAACTAAAAGAGGCTTGCCTAATTAGGTGAGAGAAATAAGGTCTCTCGAGAGTATTGATAAAAGTTGAAGTTAGCTCTTTCTTAGTCATGTAAATGGATAGCCTTGTAGCTAGGTACCTCCAACTTTAGGCATATTCTTTAAAAGATTCATTGTGCCTCTTCCTCAAGGTAACTAAATCCATCATGGTTGGTGCCACTTCAACATTGAACCTATATTGGTCATAAAATGCCTTTGCCAATTTCTCCCATATGTTTATCTGGTTTAGGTTTAATTAGGCATACCACGTCAAAGTAATGCCTGTCAAGTAATCTTAAAAAAGTTTGGACCATAAGTTGGTCATATTGCACAAACTTACCTATGTTGCATCCATATAGCCGGGTGTGTAGTTTAAGGTACCTAGTTCCATTATACTTCTCAAAGTTAGGTACTTTAAACTTTAGGAAGCTTCCATAGTCATAAGTAGAAAAGTTTGTTATACCAGCTTGCTTGAATCCATCATACTCTTCGAGCATTTTAATATTTTCAATGATTTGTTGAGTCAATCGCTTCTTAAGCTCTTTTAGTTTGTCTTGATTAGATTCAGGCTTTAGTTGACTGGGAATGAGTAAGTATTCGGCTCAAAAGTCAGGATGACCTTTAGATAGACCCCTTTTATTTCAAAGGATTCAAAGACTTAGTTGACTTTGGGGTAGTCTTTTTTTGCTTTGAGGGGTTGGGCCTTAGCATTATCTCTATAACGGGCTTTGGAGCTTTCTTTATTTAATGGAGCTGTGGACTTGAGCAAGGTGATGCTATTAGCGAGGAAGCTTAGTTGCTCAGCAATCTTTCCCACTATTCATTCCAAAGAGTAGAGCCTTAGCTAAGTAGGATCAACAATTTTGGGGTTGATACTGCTGTTATTGGTGTTGACATTGTTGTTTCCTTAGTTGGACATTCTGGTTTGTGAGCGGGTTTAAATAGGACTTTTCTGAAAGGTTTGACGTTTGGGAGCTATCTTGGCGACCAATTTAAGACTACTTCCCAACAAATTAGCACACAAATATTTTAAAAGAGGCGAATGAAAAACAAAGAAATGCATGGCACATGGATGTAAAGAAATAGAATCAACAAATAACTAGCAAGATGGTAATTTTTTATTTTTGTAGCTTTTAGAGTTCCCTATTAGTTGAAAAAGAAAATACATTTAAGAAGACTATTCCTATCTCTAAATGTTCTTTGGGTGCTTGGCAAGCATTTCCTTTTTTTGCTTATTGGATCTTGCCGATACTTCCTTCCTTTTTTCTAGCTAAGCTCTTCTATTTCTTCAAGTTCTCTAAGCCTTTTTTCGATCACCCTTAATTGATGTTATAAGGCCCAAAAACGTTGTCTTGATTGTTGAAAGAGATCTTCCCACATGTCCCGCTTTTCATAGATTACTTTTACATGGGCCTATATTTGGTCCATATAGGTCTTGATCTTAGGATTTGGTTTAGCTGGTGTGGGTTAGATGATTTCTGGTGCTCGATATTGTATCTCCCCTGTCTTGTAGAGTTGATTGGACAAATATTCTTCAGTGACCTTGTGTTTGTCTACTTCTCTTAACCATTCTCCTAAATCAATGTTTAGGCTGATCGTCTTTGTTTCCCATAATTGTTTGATTGCCTGGAGTTTGGATACCTTTTATGGTAGTAGAATCTGAAGGTCCTCATAATCCAAGGTCGCAATATCCAGTAGAGGCCTATAGACTATCTCTTGGATATCTCCAAATTGTTCAATCATATTGTTAAGGTAATAGCTTGTGCATAGTTTCATCCCAATTAGGAGTATTGCTTGATAATTTTTATAAATTAGGATTACCCTTTAGAAGTTGCTTCATCTTGCTGTCTAAAAGATATCGGCGATTTGGAAATTTCTTAACACTTCTACTGAGTTGTAAGTGGATTTTGCTTTTGGGAGATGGACCTTATTGACAAAAGAATCGATTAGATCAATATTATGAGCAAATTCTCGTTGGATTAGATCAAACCCATAACATTTTATGTGGCTCATAAACCATACTGTTAGTAATGCCATGTTAGTCTTTAGTATGCCATCTTTCTTTTCTTTCAAAATATTGAGGCTTCTAATGTATTCTATGAGGAGGGTTGGGACATATGATTTACCTTTGAGAAACTGGCCAATTAACTTAGCGACCCTAAAGTGGATGAGGAACTTTCCATTAGGGAATAGAAGAGTTCCGAATGCAGTTAGGATAAGGGCTTTTATTTTGTTCTGTCCCCAATCTTTGAGGTTGCCGCAGAAGATGCCTTGTTGGTTGGATTTAGGCTCAATGGTGAACTGGGCTTTTAAGTTTTCCAACTTGATGTAGTTCCCATTATAGCTTCTGAGGGCTTTGTTCACTTCAGCTTTTTTGATTCTCAGGAATCTTGAAAAGGCATTTACAAGGTTCATTTCCAAATTTAGGGTGTATATATTTTCTAAATAAGGGGATTGAAATAATTGAGTGTACTCCTTAAGTGTTGAGCTAATTAGGTGAGGCTCAACTCGAAAAGCCATTTCCTCGAGTTCTCAAAAGTTGGTTAAGGCCATCATCAAATTAATCTCTATTTTTACTTTAAGAAGTGATAGAATGAGCCTAATTTTACTAATAATGGTCTGTTCTTCCCTTAGATTAAAGTGTCGAAACCATTGATCTAAGATGGGCTTAGGGCTGATGGGCCTGCCAATAAACTTTTCCCTAAAGTAGATGAAGTTGGATGAACAAGCCATTTCCTAATTTGAATTACAAAAGAAAATATATGTTATAAGATTAACCGACCATTATTTACAACAAATGAAACCTATTTACAACAATTCTATGTTTATAACATATTTATAAGGGAAAATAAGGAAACTTTAAGCCATTATATATTTTCATTCCTATCTTGCTTGATTATCTATCAGTTCTGGATGTTATGAATGCATAAAGGGTGGGTTCTATAGATCCTTAAGCTTATGCAACCTCACTTGTTAAAAATGCTTTCATTGGTTACATTAAGCTTAATTAGGGATGCCTTAATCAACCTTAAGTGGTGGTTACACCATAGCACTTAGAGCCTACACAATGGCCCTCTGTCTTAGGGTCCTAATATGGTCTAAGTTTGATCGTTTCTACCATTCATTTGTGAAAAGTAAATAAATCCCTCCCTCTAAATAGTTAAAAACTTGCAAAAACATTAGTTATGGTGTAAATAACAAATTAACAAATAAGTAAATAAATTATACTTAGTAAGGTGATTTTTTAGAGATTAATTTTAATTTTGAAAAATTGAATGGCCAACCCTCTTGGCGCTTCCCAATGGAGTTGCCATGCTGTCGAGCCTAGTTTTTTTCTCTCAGTTTTTATAAATTAGGTCATCTTTAAATAGATTAGTATTGGCAAACTCAAATCGGACAGTTGATCCGTATATACGAGAAAATAAATAATTAAAGATAAAACTAGATTTGATCGGAAATTGCACGGAGGTGATAATCCTAATAGATGAAAGTGTTATTATAGTGTTATATATACATCTTCTACAACATAAAGGATTGATCATTGCTCCTCCAATCCCCTTGCATACGGTTAAATAATTATCTTGCCGCGTTATTTTGCTTCTTCTCACTAGCTAAATATTACCGTGCATATGAATTCCAATAGACCCCTCGTGGCCTACATAATATAAAACCCATGCTTTCATATCTATTCTAATGTTAAGCTTGGTATAAAAAACTTACCTTCGGAGAAATGTTTCACTAAAAATAATACATTACATAGTTGTCTAGTTGTAAATATGAATAGACAAAATTCTAACGACACTGATAATCATTCATGATAATTTTCTTAATATGGTAATATATATATTGAAATTTTATTTAATTTTACTGACCACTAAATTTTATACATAGTACGTCACTATTAATGAATATTTTTTCCACCGACAATTATCGGGCATGTACGTACAAAAAGGAGAACGTCATAACGCTGGTCTTTGATAAGGAGATATTATCCTCCACAAGATGCATGTCTACTTTTCGAAAGTCAATACTTCGAATAGTCTTCGTCAAATGATAGGTTACATTATTCCTCAATTAATCAAACTTTTTACTCATTCACTTTGTTATATATCCCACTGGCTTTGCCGCAGAATGCCGTGGACATATTCCTAGGTTTGAATATATTGCGAGTATCCAGCAGTTTTTTCATCATTAAAGTATGTTTTACTTGGAATATATGTCGTGTAGAGGATGGTTCTGGATTTAAATTACAATTATTAAGGACTTTGTTAGAGTACGGACGTGGCAGGTACTATACTCTTCTTGATCCTCAACTAATTCCTTGTAATTAACTTCGTCATGATAATGAAAAACCGAGAGTAAAGATTTCAGTGGTTGAGCACACGAAGAGGTTTCAAAAAATTATTATATATTAACCCTTAAAACATATTTATAAAAAAAAATTTCATGATATTAATACACCGTATGTCTAGATGAATGGCTTGTAATATTAATGATAATACATAGCTTTTAAAATACTATCATTTATATTGTTAAATTTTTATTAATATTTATATGTTATTTATCGAGATACGTGGTGTATGTTCACGTAACGTGCAAGTATTAAATCTTGTATTTGAGGAGATGGAATATCGTTTTTAAATACAGTAGAAGAGATTGAATTTACAGTATATAAATGCAGCAGAAGTTGTGTTTTTTAAGCAGGCACTATGGGCATGAATTTTTAGAAAACAAAAATTATTTAACCAACCACACGTCATATATTCTTATTACTACGATATGATTTGTCACTTACGTGGTTGAGGAAATTCACAAAAGAAGGGCCAATGTTTGTAGGTTTAATAAATTAAATCGCTCATATTTTTTGAACGTGCATTTTAGAATTGCACAATTTGGGTTATTTTATGTTGCTCTACACCACTATTTTTAATGTGACATATTACAAATATTCTCATTATTGATATATAATGTATTGTTTTCAATGAAAAATAGAAGCAGTGCTCAACCTAATAATACAATAAAGTGTAAACTTAATTTCTACATAGCGTTAAACGTGAAATAGATTTCAGAAAAGCAATATAGTCAAACCCTCTGATAATATTTAGAACTTATGCACGAAGTGCTATAAAATGCACTAGCTCAAAAATTAGACTGTTCAACCGAAAGATAATTGAGGAACATTAATGCAAAATGACGAGTGGCATTGTAGCTACATCTTGTGTATAGAGTGTAATTTCAACTATGTCCAAAAATCATTTAAAATTTGAATTAGGGACTGAATGATACAAAATTAACATATTTCATAATCATTAATGGCGATATGTTATTGCATATATACTCGATTTTATGTATTATATTTTTAATTTAAAATTTAAAATTAAGGAAGGATGAATTTAAAGTTAATATTTGAAGGACAATTGAGAAGATTTTAGAATATTACTTTTATAGAGAATATCATATATGCAAAAGTATCTAACAATGAAATTTGCTACAACAGATTGTGCGAATATTTTCCCATTAATAACAATGCATTATTAGTTGCATCAATAATGTTTAATATTATAGAGTTCCATATTAAAAGCAAAGACCCTCAAATGTGCACTACCTATAATTAACATACGGCCTAAATGCATGTTCAAAAAATATGAGCCATTAAATGCATATTTATTCTTACAAACCTCAACCATTCTTGTACAAGTCTTCTCCATCAAGTTATTGACATGTTATGATCAGATCCGACTTGAGTAATTGATGCCAACAAATAAAAAGATTGAAGGTTAAAGAGATAGAATCAAGTTCAATCATTATTAGACCATAGTTAAACCGGATCAATTTTATGGCTAAATCAAATCGAACTATATGGATTAACTCGAGTTTGATAATACTATGTTAAATTATGATAATAACAATATTGTAGAGATCCTCCGATCTTTGTTTCTAAAAGTCCAAATTCTTAAATACATACTCAAAATGTATAAACCTATAATAATATATATAACATATAAATCCAAGCTTTTTCCAATGCTTTTTTTTTTTTCCAATTTTGGATAATATAAAAAAAGCATAATTTTCTTTCAACCACAAAGAGTATGAGATATGATGGAAATTTATTTTTTCATAAAAATTAGAAGAGAATTTCCTCATTTTTCTTATCTCTTTGGATGCGGATTTTTAAATATCATTCTCGACCACAGATTATGTCACCAAATGCTACTAGTTGATATTACCACATTAGGTCTCGGTTGCGGGTGCATAATTCGGTAGTGATGTAATAAATAGATTATGGAAAATATTAAAAGGAATGGAAAACTATTATTGCACTTGGATTCAATTGAAAACTAAGAGAAAAGTCATGGTTGTATCCATCCAATCCTTCCTCCTGCAATTAATTTTATACTCATTAAATTTAAATTATTGAACTGATTATTTTTTTAACGATTCAAATATAATAAATATTAAACTAAAGCTGGAATAAAGGGCTATACCGTTCTCATTAAAATAGAGGATAAAGCTATAAAATTGAAATTTAAGAACTTTTTAAAAGGAAGGTTTTTCTTTTTTTCCTTTTTGTTTTTCCTTGTCAATTATATATTATACAATTGTGGAAAGCGAGATTTTTTTTCCATCCCTAAAGGAGACCGTGTTTATATCAATTACGTTATAATGTGTTGGCTTTTGATATGAGGCTTTGCACGTAGAGATTAAATTTAGCTATGCTACTCCTATCCTAGGGTTTAACATGAATAAATATAAAAGAAAATTAAATAGAGGTGCACGGAAAAAAGAAATGGCTTAATACTAGATTGAAACTTAAATAATGGAGGCCACTTGGCAAGAAAATGTTGAAGATAAGAATGTAAATTATTGATGGTTTACCTTCGGTTCAAGGCTTAGAAGGTTTAAGCTCACTTGAAAGCTTAGCCAGTATAATATCGAACTCCTCTAAGCTCTAATGAAGAACAGCTAAGTACATGCCCTAGCTTTACTTGCCTCTCTATACCGTGGACGTCTTCCTCCGCTTTCCTTGAGCACATCCCTCTAATCACAACGAAAGAGCGTGCACCGCCAACACCCCCTAACCCCCACCCTCTTCGGCCCCTCGCCCTACCCTAATTCAAGACATCCCTTAGAGAGCTTGCTATTTGGCACAATCGAGCTTGCCCTTCTCTCCTCACCTCTTTCTCTTTCCTCATTAAATGCTAAATGATAGCCTAATACATAGCTTACTAGCTAGCCACAAAGCTAGGGCGATTACATTCTATCAATGGGACAGACTTATCCCTTAAGCTTCTACCAATTAGCAAAAGGGTAAAAGTTTTTTCTTGTACTAATAGTGTTACTTTATCAGATTTTGCACCAACTAATCTCTTCTTGCCATGTGTCTAGGCATATCAATCCTCTTAACCTATAAATAGGAGTGAAGCCACCATGTAAGGGGATATCTTTTGAAAACTTTTGAGAATTCTCTCAACTCATTTACTCTCATATTCACTAGAATTTTAATATTCTCTCTACTAACTCGAGCGTTAAAGAGCTTTCATTGATTATGCCATAGAGAGTGTTTTTTTTTAGGTTTATCATCGTACATGATTGATCACCAATAGTTTACTCAGAACTTATATCTATGATATTCATTATCATCAAAATTGAATATATATATATATATATATGTATGTATATTAGTATAAAGATAATTTAAGGTTAAAGTACATAAATTTTAGGAGAAATTCTGAAAGAAAATGCTAAATAAAGGTGCGAGTCTTGTCTAATACATGATTATCTACTAAAGATAAAACGAACCTTTTTATATTATCCTCGAACCATGGCTGGTTACTCCTTACTCGACATAACTGCTACCTTTGTCTCTGGTTTATCTCATGTAGCAACTGTAAATATTTAGTGCTCAAATACAATTCCTTTAGGATTCAAATCTCAGAACACGGGGCGGGTAGTGGTAGAGATGTCACCTAGGCTTATGTTGTATCTCTTTCGAGATGAAAAATGAAAAAATAATATTAATACGCTGCATATTTTGATAAGTTAATAAGAATACGCTATTCATTACAAATAAATTTGGATTATCACAGCCCAGAAAAGGTAGGGAATACACTTTTGGCAGCCGAGTAACCTTTACTTTTTTTTTTTTGAAATTTTTTCAGAGTCAAGCTCCCTATGAAAAGTGAAAATATATATTTCTACTGTTTAAATAAGATTTCTTGCTCAGCGTGTGAAGAGCTGGAAAAAAAAAAAGAAAGTTCTTTTTATTTATTTTAAAATTTAATAGGATAATTCAGTGATTCGGTTGCTTCTTAAACACATGGCGGATTAGCATACATGAATCTTTTTTCGTGTGCTTCATACATGTGTATCTTGTATCAATGGCTATCTACCATGCATATACGAAATTATAGTGAAACGAAAGTACTTGTACGTATATTTATATTTATCCAGCATGCAAATATGAAATTAAGGTGAAACGAATGTACGTGCATTTATAAATGTATTTGTAGGTGGATGATCATAAATCAAAATATAATTGAAAAAGTTAATTTAAATCCACATGGAATTATTCTTGTCAAATAACCAGGGTTTCTTTAACCGTTGTTTCGTTCTTCATGCATACGAGATTAGTAAATGAATGTATTTTATTTTTGCATGTAGGATGGTTATTACTAGCTTTTGAGCTAATATTTAGGCTGCAAAATGAACAAAATTGTATGCACTTTTGCCCTCCTGGACGTTGAATAAGTTATAATTAGTGCTTAATAAAATATATAGTTATAACATTTTGCTAAAAGTTATGGAGGACAACCTTGGAAAGAACTTTACTATGTTACGAAAAACACCTAGTGTCTTTTATTAATCATATTCTTCGTATACAAAGAATTTTTCCAAATTCGACATCAATCTAATGACATGCACAAAAACCATTGGATAATCATATAATAAACTTGTTCAAAGGTCAGAATGCTCGAAATCTACTACTATATATACCCCCATCATATAGCTAATTCCTCTCATCCTTCAAAACTACAATAACCCTCCTTCTATAAGCTGCTAATAGCATATATTCAATTATGGCCTCCACATTATTGAAAAATGCGATATGCATTCTCCTAATTCTAGCATTGTTCACTTCACATGCCCACTCCGACACATTTGACACCTCTGCCTTGAAGAAATTTGAGGAATGGGTGACAAATAATGGTCGGACTTATAAAGATCTAGGAGAGAAAACCAAACGTTTTAAGATTTTCAAGGAAAATCTTCAGTCCATTGAATCGTTCAATAAAGATGGGAACTTGACTTATACTTTGGGATTGAATGAGTTCTCGGATTTAACCAACAAAGAGTTCCTCAGCATCTATACTGGATTTTACAAGGCTAACACATATAATCAAACAAACAGTACAAATGAAAATGTCTTTGGATCCAAGGGCAGGGTACCACAACATATGGATTGGGTGCGGAGGGGAGCTGTTACTAGGGTAAAGCATCAAAGCTCATGTGGTAAGTTGTCTATCGAATTAATTATTCACTTCAATGATGAAAAACACATATAGTCGATGGATACCATCTTTATATATATATATTTGGTATAATTATTAGATAGGCCATTACTATCTTTAACTTGCTGTCTTTGAGACATGAAGTTCGAGATGGTAAATATTTTGTCTTGGTTTCCATCTCAGTATCATGAGGTTACATGTCAAAATTTTTAACTATCACGTTACTTGTATATGTATCACCAAAAACACCATGGGTTTGTTGGCATTCAACTCTCAATTCAATGCAAGCATCACGATCTTGCGAGCTGTTATAGCTTGATGTATACACGTTTGCTGGTGTATCAACATGAAATATGAGGTGGACATGATATATTAGATAGTTATCATGTTTACACTTCAAAGGAACATAAATTTTCATCCGAGATGAATTTTTGTTATTATTATATATTTTCTAGGACTGATTTTCAAACACTACAGCAAGGCAATCCTGGTGAACTCGACTGTTATTATTTTGGGCTTGAAAAATGTACTTTAAAACCTGTGAGCGGAGGTTTTAATTTTTTAGAAGATATTTTGGGGATTCTTTTAGATATAAATACTTTTTTTATATCTTTTCTTGTTTCTTTATGAACAGATATTCAATAATTAATAGAATTTCGATTTTCTCTCTTACAATCCCTACATCAAAATCCCTGACTTACCTAATAGAAATTCCACGGACATGTTTCTCTAACAAAAGTCATAAATGTGCTTATAATAGAATTGTCACATACCTGCAGGATCTTGTTGGGCTTTTTCAGCAGTAGCAGCAGTAGAAGGGATCACGAAGATTAAGAGAGGCGTGTTATATGACTTATCCGAGCAACAGTTGGTGGATTGCTCGAAAAATGGCGGAAATAGAGGTTGCAGTGGTGGTTGGATGGACAGTGCCTTTAAATATATCATCGCAAACTGAGGCATTACATTGGAAAGGTACTATCCTTATCGCGCAACCGATGGAATTTGCGACAGAAGAGCGGCCTCCTATAGGGTGGCACGAATCAGGGGATATGTGAATCTGCCATGGAGTGAATCTGCATTGCTCAGGGCCGCAGCAACGCAGCCGGTTTCGATTGCACTCGATGCGAGTGGCTATGCATTCCAATCCTATAGAGGTGGCATTTTTAATGGCCCATGTGGGCGTAATTTGAACCACGGTGTGACGGTCGTAGGGTATGGAACCACCGCAAGAGGCAACAAGTACTGGTTGATCAAGAACTCATGGGGCACCAGTTGGGGCGAGGGTGGATATATGAGAATCAGCAGGGATTCCGGCTACCTTGGAGGCTTGTGTGGACTGGCGCTATCAGCTTCTTACCCAGTTGCATGAGAAAAAAAACATATAATATTACCATATATGTGTTTATGATGAATAATATTTCACGTGATTGTACTATGCAATTGCTTGAATTCGTGCATGATCCTAAGTACGATTGTTTTTAAGTGGTTATGTTTGTAATTTGCAATTAAAGTTGTTTAAGTGTATATGAAGCAGCTACGTGTAGCTGCATATATATGTCCTCATTACGTATAATGTCTTTGTATGTTGAAACTAAATAATAAAAATGTAAAATGTTTGTCTACATGGTCCGTTTATGTCATTTTCCTTGATGTTAACTATGACATACTCTAAATATAGTATATAATCATGTGTTGTGAGTGTGTCTTCCTAATAGAATTGGATGGAGAAAAAATCATTTGAAATCTTCCATCTTTTTGGAAATTTTTACAACCGGCTCTTATAGCTTAGCCTGCGGCAGTCAAATTATAAAAATTTTAAAAGGTGTTCAATCGAGTGTTTCCATCAATTAAGCTATTATGATCAAGTGATGTGGCGGATTTTATTTGCATCGATGCCTCGTACACTAATCTAAAGTACTACACCCTTAGAATTAAAAGAAAGTAAATAAATGAATAAATAAATAATTATATATATATAAAAACAATTGAGTTTGAATTGAAGATAAAAGTAAAATAATATTAAGGATAAAAAAGGCAACCACTATCTTTGTTGCAATGGTTACGAAGAACCACCTTAGCTATCTTGCACAACCATCATATAAGTCACGAGGTGGTGTAAGGCATGATTTGGCGGAGGTTATAGATAGGGCACTTCACCATCGTAAATGAGTTGTACATATTTGAAACAAATTGAACCATAAAAAAAAAAAAAATCCAGTTAGCGGACCACTATAGCTAGTGTCAATGGTGGTGGTTTAAAACAATGAAGGAGAAGTAAAAACTTTGGGACTAAGGCTAGTTTTTGGCAACAAGATTAGTACTTGTCACTAATAGAGCTTGTCTATAATCACACTTACTAGTAGCTGTATTTTAATTTTTTAAAACTTGTAAAACTAAGAGAGATGTACATTTAGTCTTTCATGAGTGCTATATGTGAAAAAAAAAAAAAAGAAGACATAACATAACTAATCGCTGCATATAATACTAAAAAGTTATTAAATTTTCCTTGTCTGAAAAAGCTGTCGCTGCATTATTCTAATTACTTAAGCAACATATTTTGATATCACGATTTCATTTTGATATATTCTACATTATAGCAATGACCATTATTTTGTTACTTAATCATTATAATAACAAAAATTCATTGTTAGAGCTTTTTTTGGTGTATTATACTTGCAAGTTGTAACAGTATTTGGTCGTTGGTTCAAATCACATAATAACTCTGCAAAATTGTTGTATATAGAATAACACATTCCAACGTTATGAATTAACACCATCTTTAATCAAACATTGATTTTATTTATTATTGTCAATGTTAATTAAACTCTGGACAGAGAATATTTGTTCTGTCCATCAACTAGTTGGATAATGTTCCATTGAGAGTTATCATACCTGAAGCCCATTGAGATGGGACCACTTCTTCTTATACTTCTAAATGTGGCAAAAATATACAAGTTTCTACTAATAGTTTCACAAAATATAAAATATACCTCTGACATACTTTAAAACTTATGAAATCCTAGGAGAAGATAGAAATAAATATCTCAGAGCCTACCAAATAAGGGAGTATTCAAAAGATTCCTTAGATTTAACTCTTTGGATTTGAATTATTTTTATTTATTTTTATTTGATTTTTCTTTATTTATAAATTAATGGTTAAGATTGTCTTAATTTTTTAAATATCCTATAATGTCATCATAATATTATCGTATTCTTTTACCGTTGATTCACATGACAATATCATAAAGAGAAAAATTAAATGGAGAAAATTCATGTCCTAACCGATTATATATATATATATATATATAGAACAAAATGGATTTAAGATTCTATAAATGTGGGTACTTACCATGTTAACGATGAGAAATGGTAAAGAATTTATATTATTATCTTAGTTTGGTGGTATTAAAGCATGTGCCACCATATTAAAAATATTTTTGAGTGATCACATTTTCAAGATCTATAGATAAGTACAGAGGAGGCCGTAGATCCAATCCAACTAGAAACCACCCGCCGGTTCACACTTTCCAAAATGGAGGCCCATGGCCAGCCCGACTAATCATGATTACACGTCAGGTCGAAAACCTGGTTGGACATGCGCATATCCAACAATTTTCTTTTTAATTTTCTTAACTTAAAAATAGGAGTAAAACTTAAGTTTTAAACTTAAAATAAAAAGTTTGGTAAAAAAAAAAATTAAAATAAAAAGAAACTATAGGCCCCAAAACTATGTCGTTTTTAGCCCATTTCTATATTAGTCGTAGAGGATCTGTATTTGCATAAATATAGTTATACCCAAATAGAATTGCAACTAGCAATGTGAGCCAAAAGTCTAGAAAAGAAGTTTTAAAGACAAAATTTTAGTCTTAGTCTCGTGTGCTTTCTTTTAGTGAAACTCTATATATACCAACAAGACTTGTTTATTTATTGTGTTGTTAATAATAGCACATTGAATACCGTAAATGAAAAATAATTTTTTTAATTTCATGTGAAAATATCTTAAATTTTTCGATATTACTCAAATAAATGTCTTATATATTAATTTTTAACTTTTTTAATTTCTATTTTTTTCTTTTTGTTTTTCTTTAAAATTATAATGGATAAATCAAGTTAGATCTATCGAGTTTATGGATCTAGATAATCAAATACCTTAGATTTGAGGACAAGATGAGAGATGGGTCCAAATTTGACTTAGCAAGACTAGTTCCAAGTCTAGCCCTACTAAGTTGGTTCTAAGTTAGGTCATAGTTTGGACTAAGGTTATGGTAAATGTAATTGAGTAAAAATTACGTTCTTTGAGGATAGTGATTCATGGAAAATTTTTAAGAATTTCTAATAAATTTTTTATGCTTCTATTCCAATCTCATTTTATGGCTTCCCTATTACTTAATTATTTGAGGAAAAAAAAATGAGCATCTTTAAAAAAGATTTAAACAAAGTGGTGCTAAGAGTTTAGATCTTCTAAGGTAGATGACTTTGTCTAAATCTCAGCAAGTAGTGACTCCAATAAAGGCTAGCTGGGAGCTTCATTTCCTTAGCCTAAAAGCACCTCGTCTGTTTTTCATCTAGAGATATTCAAATAAAATGCTACCAGTTCAATATATGTTATCATTTAAAAAAAAAAATTATATAAATACAAAAGAAATAAAATTAATATCTAACTATTTATATTTTGAAGATACAATGGAAATCGATCATCTCCATTTACTTTCCTTAATTTCCCTCTATTTACCTTATTGAAATGTTATTATATATAATCATTAGTTGAAATTATAAGGAATATAATAATATTGTAATGATATCATATGATATTTTAAAAATTTAAATGATCTCAACCATTAATTTGCAAATAAAGGGAAATTGATAGAATGGTAATTGGAGAGGATCCAAATCCAAATGTGATATCGTAATTTATAAAAATATTGTATTTACAAGTTATGATTTAATGAATTAGGTACTACTATTAAATTACATTTAATAGAAGCAATTGTATTACCTTATTTATTATTTGTGTTTGAATATATAATGAAGACAATATATTGATATTATGGTTAAGGCACATGCTATAATGCATTATGTCGGGTTTCTATCTCATTATTACATGTGATATTAATACAAAGTTAATGTATATCGCATGTAATAAATGTGACATTAATACAAAATCAAAATTGTATTCATTAATACAAAATTAAATGTGATTTTACTATGGTATTTATGTAATTAATTTAATGTAATTGATACTTGTATAATGTTTATTAATTTTTATTGTAAACATGCAAATTTCTCAAATTTGATAAAGAATGTCAATATATAGGGGCTGACCACTTAGTTGGAATCTCTTTGGTTAGATTTAATCAAATTACTTTAGCAACATTCAACTCTTACTTAAAACATCTGGGCGAAATGCTTAAAATATAGATGTTGTGAGTTTTCTGATGAGGTTATAAATTTACAACTAAATGCAACAGTTGAAGCATTGAGTTAGCCGACTTCTACTTTAACAATCTTATTCTCTTTGCTCAAATGCATGCTCTTATTTATCAAAATTGCATTTATTTTAAAGATAGAATGTGACCTTTTATTTGTGATTTAAAGACGATAGACTTTTGATTTATGCAGTATACTACCTAATTTGTATATCTTAAAAATCGTTCATTCATGGAAGTGGATGCGTAGATCTCTAAAGAAGCATTTGTGATAGTGGGGACCGGATAAATGATCCTGAACTCCACATTGATCAAGCGTTTCATTCTTTTTTCCTCTATCTTTTTTATTACTATTTATCATCTAGTTCATATTACTTTTAAGCACAAATTATAGTGAATTGTGAATGAACCTAATAAACTCTTAAAATGGAATTTCATCTTCCCATGACTTTTGAAAACAAATATATATGCTCCAAATTGTCACTAAGGCCCTAAAACAATTATTTTTATGATCCTTTTTAGTGATGGTTATGGGCCTCTAGCAATGGTTTAAAATTCATTTTCATATTTTAATAAGTTAAGGAGAAATAAAGTCGTAACTTTTAGGAGTTTAAGGGGTCTTTCGTATTTAAGCAGAAGTCTAGAAGATACATTTACAATTGTCCTACTTTTAAGCAATAATCGTTCATTCATTTAATAGTATGGTAATTATCAATAGAAATGGATTAAATCCAATTCACCCCCTTACTGCTCTGGTACTATATTTAATAATTTGTAGAAGGATTACACACGCGTTAAATGTATGCCAAACAAAAAAAAAAAATATATATATATATATATATATATATCAAAACAGCACATAATTCATACCAATAAACCTCAATTAAGATACAATAGCACAACATTACGGAAAAGAATTGTGCACAATTCATAACAATAAGCCTCAAATAAGATGCAATAGCACAACAATACGGAAAAGGAATCGTCACCATAAGGCACTTAAAATACATGGGACTTTTTCGCAAGTACAGTTAGTAAAAAATAATGATAAAATTCTAAAACCATTATGAACTTTATCGGCCATTTAAGTATTGTCAATGCATCATTACTTGTTAAAGTAACAAGAGAGGATAAAGTTAGAGTGAAGTTTGCACAAAGAAAAATATTATATGCTAGTTTTTCATGTATGAAAGGGCGAAAGGGAAAGGAAGAAAAAAAAAAAAAAAAAAAAAGAAGAAAAGGAGGAAGGGAGTATCAAGATACAATAATACAATGATATAGATGTTGATCTTTTAATGGGATGTATTAAACTCGAATTTTTCCTTTTTTTCTTTTATCATCATTAAAAAAGAAAAGGCAAATGAGAATAAAGGAGTGACAATAAATACTTGGAGTTGGAGTTGGCAGTTTGAGAACAAATGTGGCTACTATTGCCAACTTGTAAATTTCCTTCCCCACCAAATGTGGACAAATAAGGTACATAGTATACGTGAAAATAGTAAACATCCTTCTATAATAATTTGCTAGTATAAATACACCTCTTAAACTTTGAAAATTTTTATTTTGTAATAACCTTTTGAGTTTCTACATGCACATGTTATTGGACGGATACCAAAGTTCGAAAACTGTTGTTACTTAGAGTTTTTAAAGTAAAGGTTTGTTCTTCCCTTGTTTGGGGAGAGAGTAGAAGAAACAGAAATGATTAAGTGAAAAAATATATATACATTTTTAGACCTTCATTAAAATCTAAAAAAAAAAAAAGAAATAATATTACTTATAGGGGAGATTTTACGGTTTCGTCCTCTATTTTGATAAAATTGGTCTCATCTTCTATTTCATAGGTTATTTTCATTTTTTAAAATCTGAATTATTGAAATTTGTTTAATGATTCAGATTTAAAAGAGTACAAATCAAATATAAGATGAATTATGGGACTAGTTATTTAAAAAATTAGGATGAAAGTGTAGAAAAGTCTTATAGTCCTTTAAATAAAAGGTTCGTAGCGTCAAAGAAATAGAAGTCATTGTGGAGGGATTATTTTCTCTTTGAGATCAACAAAATACAGTGACTTCACTTAAGACAAACTACCGATAAAAAGTTTTAAAAAATTATTTTATTATTAAACTACGAAATTCTAATTAATTAAAAAAATAAAAGTTAATTTTACAAGAAAAAACAATTTCCTCCACTTTCTGTCTCATGATATTAGAAAAGAAATTAATTGCTTTCTTCATTTATCTTTCTTTTTTTTTAAAGTAAAATTGTCAATATTCCTATAATAACCTCAATTATTAGCAAAACGCTCTTCCCGATACCGGGATTCCGTATACATAGCTACAGAATGTTAAAACCGTATCAAAATCGTATGGCCATGGGTACTTGGCCCAATCCAATCTGCCCGATACCCGGATTCAGGGTCTTGAAAGGGGCTATTCGGGAGCACCTTATGCCCATCAAGGTTCTATTGAGTCCTTAGACCCACGAGCACCATAGGACCGATGTACATGTCTAGTACCCATCGAAACCGTGCTTTTTTGTGTTTCTCTTTTTTCATTTTCTTCCTTTATTATATTTATTTATCTATTTTTACCATTTGGGGTTCCTTTCTTTTTTCCATTTATTATGTTTAAAAGTACGTAATTAGGTCAAATGGTGAGTTAATTATTTCATGTAGGTCGAAACCCTTATATAGGTGTAATGAGCCACCGTGCAATTTCACTTCAAAGGTGGTCGAAACCATTGGATTGGAGTGGTCCTTCTGCAGCTCTCTAATCTTAAGATGTGGTCAGAATTAGTTTTTTAAGTTTTAATTTTATTTTTTATTTTTATTAATTTATTCAAATAACAATAACAACGATAATATAGATACATATATTATTATATATATGTATATATATTTTTTATTTCAGAATTTTTCTTCTCTCTCTCTTTTTTTTTTTTAATTTTATCTGATTTTTTAATTTTTAATTTAGTTTATATGTACATAATTATATTATATTGTTTAATTTTATATATAACATGGATGCTAAGTGGATAGGAAATCACGTGTCGCATGACCATTGGTCATTTATGTTGATTAGACCCATTGTGATATATAGAGATAATTAAAGTAAAAAGTCGAAATTATAGGTTTATAATTGTAAAAAATTATAAAATTTGGATATAAACTGTCACATTATATCTTTTGAATCCTTGTACATGGCTCTATTCATATTCTGAGGTAATATAAGAATATTTCCAATTCTAACGTCATTGTAACGCATTGTAGTTCATAAGATATCAGCTTTACTTAAGTGCCACTTGGAATGGTTTCCACCAAATATTCGTTACGTTTCTTAATTCCTCAACTGTCATTGGTTGAGTTTATTATTCCATCGGCTTGCCACAAAATGTCTTGGACATAATCATTGGTTTCAATATATAGCATGACATCAAGCCATTTATAAGACTATCGTATCGAAATTTACATTGTACATAAAATAGCCCTGGTCTTACTTATCATACATATCCATGATTTCACAAGAGTACATGTGTTGTGATAAATACAATTTTCTTATTCATCAATTTGCTAATAACATTGTCAAGATAATATATAATAGAGAGTGCAAATTTCAGCTGTTGAGCGCACAAATATTATGGAAAAAATAATAATGATAATAACACATATTGAACCCTTAAATAGGAATATGGGTATGCCATTATTTTAGAGAAAATTGTTTTCTGACTCTTAATATAAAAATTAGTAACAATATTAACACATATTGACTCCTTAATAGGAATGTGGGTGCCTTTCCTTTAGAGAAAATTGTTTTCTGAATTTTCATATAGAAGTATATGTTGGAATATTAAAGAAAAACCATAATTTCCTTTCATCCGAAAAAGAATATGCAGATAGAAGGAAATTAATGATTATCCTGTTTGACAAATTGGAAATTATTTTTCCATTGTGTAGTAAACCATTTCAAATATGCATTTAAAACCTCAATATATATATATATATATTTATATTTATATTTATATTTATATTTAAATGCCACTGTAAAAAGTTCTCAGATTTCGAATTACCTTCTTTTCCTTTTGTTTTTTAAAATACCCACTAGAAATGTTGTCGGTGGAGAAATTGTTTATGGCCTGGGTAGTTGAAATCAACTTTTGGAACATAATCCTACGTCCATCTTCAAGCAATATTTTTACCTCCTAGGATGAATACGTGATCATGTAGCATCTATTTAGAATAGATTTTGCCAATAATTGCTTGTATTCCTTAAATTATCAAATTTTAGTTGTTGAATTTGTTATCTCATTTGCTTGTCACATAATGCTATGGCAAACTTGTAGGTTTCAATATATAGCAACATGTCGAGCAGTTTATATGAGTACTTATGTTGTTATGATACGGTTTTCACGATCATCAATTTGTCATTAAGTTGTTGAAAATTTAAGAGTTCGGATTTCACTATTTCAGAGGAAGATGGATATGCTTTTTCATAAAACAATGTTTCTGAGAACTTAATGCAGAAATAAATATCATAATATTGAAAAAAAAAATTATAACTTCCTTTCATTTAATATGAATATGCAGTTCTTCTTTTCTTTTTCTTTCTCTATTTTTTTTTTTTTTTGAAGTTACTTTAAATACAAGAAACCAGATTGGTCAGAGTCCTGGTTTATTACTAAGATAAAAATGGAAAATTCGCTAATTAAAAATTTTTCCTACAAATACGGTTTTTTGATAAGAAAGTATGTTTTTTTGGAACTACCATGGAAAACCTGTCTCATAAAATTAGGTTTGGGTTGAGAAGATATTCGAAGTTATCAATTCAAATTGCTATTACCATTTGTGGGCACGTCTAACTCCTCCATAGTTGATGTTTTGGAGGATGATATTTTTGAGAGAAAGCAAGGAGAGTGGGAAAGTGCTTGACATCGAGTTTCACATGAGAGTAATTTATTATTTTTGTAATTGAGAATTGGAAATTATTTTTTAATTGAGTGACAAAATCTTTTCAAATGTGCATTTAATTTTAACTCTCTAGTCTTTGGCAAAAAAAAAAAAAAAAAAAGTTTAACTCTCTAGCTCCCCTTCTTTTTTATTTTTTTTATTTTTTGAGAACATTTTCTTGGACTCCTTAAGAATGTTTAGAACTAAATTGCACTTTCACAGAAAACTTTGACACTCCATCGAGAAAAAGATTTAAAACATCTAATAACCTCTTTTTCCCACCCTTTTAATCTAACATACACATTTATAGAAGCATGTTCATGCAGTATTTGTTCATAAGCTAAGTAGCGGACGAAATCTACTTCTGGAACATAATCCTACCTTCTTCCAACAGATTCCTGATCTTACCTCTCGTAGGATAAAAACGAGATCATGTAGTATTTGTTTCTTAAAGGGAATTATCTAAAAATACATTCCAATTTCGAGAATTCATTTGTCCTCGTAATTATGGGGCATGGGCAAATTCAGCGGTTTGAAAATTGAAACTCGTAGCTTAAAGTTATTTATTTATTTAGTTGAAAAGGAGTTTTCGTTTGTATATTTATTTATTTATTGAAGCTATCCAATTAAACAAATATAACAGACAGATAATTTTAAAATGTTTTATATGATGCAGGTATTACATGAATGTATGCGGATTCACAACCTTAAACTACATGCTAATCAGCTAATGTGTAACGATAGATAATTCCATGATATCCCAAGATTATTATTATATTATTATTAGTTTTATTCAAAGATCGAGTTATATTATTAGTTAATGCGAAGACATTCTAGGCTTACATATCATACGTATCCATGATATCACTAGAGTTCACATGTCGTGATAAATACAATTTTCACATTCATCAATTTGCTACTAACATTGTCAAGATAATATATAACAAAGAGTACAGGTTTCAGCTGTTAAGCGCACAAATATTAAGGAAAAATAAAATAAAATGACAACACATATTGAACCCTTAAATAAGTATAGATCGGTACGCCTTTATGTTAGAGAAAATCGTTTTCTCAATCTTAATATAAGAAAATAATAATAACACATATTGACACCTTAAATAGGAATGTAGGTGTGCCTTTATTTTAGAGAAAATTGTTTTCTGAATTTTAATATAGAAATAGATATTGAAATATTAAAAAAAAAAAAAAAAAACCTAAATTTGGATTCATCAAGAAAGAGTATGAAGAAAGGAGAAACTAATGATTATCCTGTTGAAAAATTAGAAGTTATTTTTCAATTGAGTAGTAAACCATTTCAATTATGTATTTTAAATCCTCAATACTTGTTTTAATAAAAATTGCTAAATATGTTCAGCTGTTGTTTCAAAAAATTGTCTGAAAATATATTTTAGAACCCAGTTGATTCATTTTGGAATTGTTTATATATTAAAGGTTTTGGATGGCCAATATATATATATATATATTAAAGGTTTAAAATTTTAAATGTATGTGGAAAAATTTGTAGCTTAAATGCCACTGTAAAAGGGTTTAAGATTTCGAATAAACACTTTTTCCCTTTTGTTTTCTAAACTACCCAATGGAAATGTGGTCAGGTGTAGTAATTGTTTATGGCCTGGGTAGATGAAATCAACTTTTGGAACATACTCCTACGTCCATCTTCAAGCATATTCCTTACCTCCTGGGATGACTACGTGATCTTGCAGCACATAATTATCAGCTTTTCTCGAGGGATATTTAGAATAGCTTTTACCAATTATTAGCTGTCTTCCTCAAATAATCAATTTTTTGTGTTGAAATAGTAAAAATTAGAGAGCTCGGATTTCAGCATTTTAGTAAAATGGAAATGTATCATTTTCATTTACTCTCCTCAATTTACTCTATTAAGATATTAATATATATAATCAACAATTGATATTATAAAAAAAACGATGATATCGTAATGATATTACATAATATTTCAAAAATTTTGATAATCTCAATTATTTATCAAAAAATTGAAGGAATGATAAATAGAGAAGATACAAATCCTAGTGAAATGGTGTATAGGAATATGGGTTTATAGGTATGCCTTTTAAAAAAACAATGTTTATGCTAATATAGGACTAGAGTTAGTTATGAGAAAGTTACAACACAGTGGATCAACATTTGAAGATAAGTTTAAATAAAAAGCCAATATTTAGAAAAATTTAAATAAAAAAATAATGTTTTAGAAAACAGTTTAAATAAGGGATTCATAATAATTAATTCATAAAATTATTTGAATTATTTTATGAGATGTAAATATTTCATTTGAGTTTTTTAAAACGTTGATCTCTTGTTTGATTTATTTTGTGAAACATTCATCCTTTATTTAAATTTAATTCTAAATATTAATCCTTTCTATTATAATTCTCTTTATTGATGTTTCTGTCATCTTGATTACATATGTGATTAAAGTAAGACTCTTTAGAGTCACTCAATGGTCTTATTTTATTTACTATGGAAATTTCGTTTATGAAAGTTTAGTTTACTTCATATTAATTTTAAATAGTTTTTAAAAACCTTAACATATAATGACTAGTGATAACATGTGGTAGGCTATAGCAATCTAAGTTATGAGATGTTACAACTTAAGTACTGTAAAACTTAGGTTGATGAATCCCTAGAACAGTCAATATTGAATTAATAGGTGTTGAAATTTAAGAGAGTGGATAGACTAAGGGATAAACCTGAATTATTGCTAGTTGAGATTTACTAGGTTATTATATTTTGCCTTTTAGGATTACTGATGTTATTTTCTACATATGTTTATACTATTTTACTAGCTTTCTTCAACTCTATTTTCATTCATTTAATTCCTTATTTCTTTAATATATCTACCTATTTAGTGTTGTTTTACTTTCCCTTTCTGAAGTATGCCTAAGAGAATGATTTGTAGAACGGTAATGCATAATAATAATAGAGCACGACTCTAGATAATGACATAAAAATATCCATACATGCATACACAATATGTATAAATATATGTATATGTATATATACACATATACCCCCTATATTTTTTACCCAACAACAGTAATTGAATTTGTGACTAACAAAATAAAATGGTGTAATAAAATAAGTAAATAAATAGATAAATAATAGAACTAACCAACCTTTATTAAAAAAAAAAAAAAAATCAAGGGTCAATAGTGATAAGTAGATGATCATAGATTACTAAAGAGACGTGTTGGAGCATTTATGATATATTTGAGAGGTAAAACACTTAGATTTGATTAGTTTCTATATATGTTGATATTACTACTCAACATCTTTTATAATCCATGTAAGACTTCATACATATTTCATTCATGTAGGATATCACACACTCAATGATCTTATTTTATGTAATATAGAGATTTTATTTATAGAAGTTTGGTTTACTTCATACTTGTGGTTTTATATAGGCTTTAGAAGTTTTAATTTGTTATTACCTAGTAATGATTAGACTTAGAGAAGGGTTGACTCTGGATCGTGAACTGATACAAAATCAATCCGTTAATTCAATAAATTGGAACCAACTCACTTATGAGAGGCCTAAATCTTTGAAGACCTACCTATTTATGTAGACCTAAGCGATTTGAGCTCCTTAGCTAGTTTAAGTTAGTGGGCTTGAATCAAACCTTTTTTTATGATTTATATTTATATCATATTTCATATATATTATATTAACTTTATACTAACATAAATATATTATATTAACATATATTTTTGTACATATTATAAACATTAACATATTAGCATATCATATATATTATATATATTAACATATTATATATATTGTATATAATATAGATATTGACATATATAATATGATATATGCATAAAATATAATGTACATATTATATATATATATATATATTACATGTAAAAAAAAAAAAGTTTGAATCCAATTCATGATACTATGAATCGACCCATGAACTATCGGACTTGATGAATTGATCCTAAGTGGGCCGGTATTTAGTTGGTTCAAATCCGGCCACAAATCTAATAATGACAGGTAATGGACTGAAACATTTTAAGTTTTAAGTGTTACGCTTGTAGTTTAACGATTTTATAAATATTAGATTGTAGTGAATATTCAGAAGAATGGAAAACGTTGATGTAACCAAATACAAGCTAGTGTTAATATTGCCAAATTTGACCGAATAAGGAGACTCTGAATATAAGTCGCACTGCGTATTCTCTTAGACATTGCATGTAGAATGCACTTTTTTGTTTTTTTTTTTTTTGGCGGTTAAAATGTAGGATGTAGTTTAAATTCCCAGTCCTCCATGCAAATATAAAACTTATAGCATGGTATGTATATGTACATTCGTTGAGTCAACTATAACAAAGCCATCGAATGTTTCCATGTAAATTTCACGTGGAAGATCGTAATCCAAAATACCCTTTTACAAGATAATTCAAATCCGTCGGCACGGAAAGTACATCAGCAAACTTACCCCCACCCCCCCTTCCATGCATACGATAACATTTCGGTTTTTTAAATCCGACGCCATGTTGCCATCACATAATACAAATTTCGGTTAATCCTCGTACACAGTCTTGTTCAGTTATAACGTAATGTAAGAACATTTCTAATACTGACAACATTCTAGCCCATCGATTATACGCTAGAACGCTCGGAATCGACTATTATATATACCACATCGTTGTGTTGATTCCTTCATCCCTCAATACCACGATCGTTCTTTCACTAAGCTAATATGGCTTCCACATTATTCAAGAATGCAATATACATTCTGCTAGTTCTAGCACCGTTCATTTCACCTGCTCACTCTGGCTCATTCGACACCGTTGCTGTGCGGAAATTTGAGGAATGGGTGATGAAATATGGCCGAACATACAAAAGCAACGAAGAGAAAACCAAACGATTCAGGATCTTCAAGGAGAATCTTCAGTTCATTGAAAAATTCAATCAATATGCAAAGATGAGTTACACCTTGAGATCGAATCAGTTCTCTGATTTAACCAACAAGGAGTTTCTCAACAAATATACTGGATACTACAAGACTTCTGCACAGAAGGGTACAAGTGCATTTGAAACCAAGGGCCAAGTACCAGAGAGTGTGAACTGGACGGCTGAGGGAGCTGTTAGTCCAGTAAAAGATCAAGGAAATTGTGGTAAGTTGTCTATCAAGTTCATTAAACTTTCCTCTTATCCATTTCAATGATGATTAATACAGATATATGTCAAACAGAATAAATTAGGTGTATTCCGTCATGGTAGCTTTTAGTAACCCTTGTGGAACTTCTTTGTTTTGTTTTATTTTTTAAAATTACGAATAGTCTGATACTTTTACAAACATAGAGTAATTTAACGCACTAGAGGGCATTTATAAGCGCCAATGAGACGATTCTAAAGATTTATTTATTCATTTTTGCATAAAATAGCTTCCCGTATTTTCTTTAATACTATAACCAAATAAATAACGGAAAATGAGAAAGTTTGATTGATTTTCCGATAGTAAAGCGAAATTGATTTTTCATGAGTAAATTTATGAACAATAGAGCTTTTACAACACTTACTGATAATATAAGGAAAAGAAAAAAAAAATATCTTAAGTCAATTTACAAAGTGTGATAATTATGTGAAGTCGAGAACTATGAAGTAGTTCTAAGAATATAGAATACAGTAATAGACATATATGGAGTTAATAAATAATAAAATAAAATTAAAACTATTGAATTCTTCTATGGATTTAGTTCGATTTGTACAACTAGTTGCCATTTCCAAACATTTTCAATAGATTTACGAATTATAAGAGGAGTTAAGATAGGATTAAGCCATTTTATGAATAGATGAGAAATTATAAAGGTTTAAGAGTTTTTATTAAAATCAATCATAAAATTCCAAAGTACATTTACAAATATTTTGAACTTAAAATGACACTATACGTTTTATTGAGTAAAATTATGATCCTTTAAGAGGTTTTTAAGAATTACAACCAATTAATGAATTTAAAAGGATATATTATGTTTTATTGATTAAAGTTATGATCATTAAGGAAAATTTATGAAAATAGGGAAAGATACAAACTTATAAGAGATGTTATAATATTGTATGATTTTTTAAGCAGTTGTATGAAACAATATTAGATAGTTATTTTAGCAAAGAAATAGATAGTTCTCTATTTGTTATTTTCATTTGTTTTGTGAAAATTTTAATATATAATAATTTTACCAACTAGTAATCAAAACTACAATTTTTCAAGGAAATTTATCAGCTTTTAAGAAAAAGTTACAAGCATTCGATATCAATGAATAAATAAATAAAAGGAACTAAAAGATATATAAAACAGCTTGAGGAAAATTATAAAATAAAGGAAGATTTAAAAAAAAAAACTTCCGACCACCCACTACACTTGGGTGACCATAATCTAACCAATAATTAACTGATGTAAGCCACCCACGATAGTGGGTGGTGGCTCTATTACCCAAGAGGGTTGCACTACCCATCTTTAGGGGTGGTAATACCTGAAAAAGCAAATGAAAAAAAAAGAAGAAGGAAAAATGGTTATTATTTCCAGGCTTAATAAATAAATTGACTGAAATGCCTATCCAACTACTGTCGACAGATATATTTATTGGCGTATTATTCCTGTAGGATCTTGCTGGGCTTTTTCAACGGTAGGCGCAGTGGAAGGGATGACGCAGATAAAGACACAGGCGTTGTATAACCTGTCCGCTCAACAATTGGTGGATTGTTCAATAGATTATGGAAATTATGGTTGCTGGGGTGGTGATTTACCCATGTCCTTCAACTATGTCATGGACAATGGCATTACAACTGATGGCAACTATACTTATGCTGCAACCACTGGAACTTGCAACACAACTGCAGTCTCCGATGTGGTAGCACAAATTAGTGGATATGTACTCAACTTATATGGGAATGAAACAGATCTAGTCCAAGCTGTGGCGATGCAGCCAATTTCGATTTGTCTGGATGCAAGTACATTCTCGTTTTACGGAGGTGGCATTTTCACTGGTCCATGTGGTTATTATATAAACCATTGTATGTTGGCTGTAGGGTATGGAACGGACCAAAACGGCACTAACTTTTGGATACTCAAGAACTCATGGGGTACAAGTTGGGGTGAGTACGGATATATGAGAATACTTAAAGATTCTGGCTATTGGGGAGGCTTGTGTGGACTAGCTTTAGAATTTGCGTATCCGGTCATATGAGGGAATGTTTTAAGGACAGTTACATATTATGTGTCTATAATAAATAAAACTTCAAGCGATCGAACTCTTGATTGCTTGAATTTGTGAGTGTTATTCTCTTTTTGCTAAGGGGAAGGGTCATAGTGTGTGTCGAATGCTTATGTTTGTAAAATTTTCAATTCGACTCGTGAGCGTATATGAGCGGCTTTGTTTAGCTGCACATCCATATGTAAATCTCTTCAATGTGTTAAACGTGTTTAAATGTTAGAAGTGAACAATGAAAGTGTTTGTTAAGTGGTGTGTTTTTGTTATCTTTCTTTGTTAACCGTATAACATCATTACATTACTTATAAGATATGTAAAACGCGATTACATTAGTTGACAACAATAATCGCACTGAAATTTCATGCATTGACTCATTATTATATATAATCGGTTCTTGGTAAAGTTAAGAGCCTTGAAAATTTCTAACATTTTTCCATTGACGTCATTCTCTCTTGCATCATTCATTTTATCAAATTAATTCACTCCTGCTCTAAATTGCTTATTATAGTGACCTTAGCGATCAAGTGAATATTCAATTCTATCTTATTTCGATTGTGTGTGTGTGGAAGTCTGGAGTCTCACAATTCAATACTTCAACACCGACCAAGTTCAATCTAAGTCGATTTCGAATTAACTCTACTGTTGTATCAATAAATCCACGTCCCTCATTTTTCTAATCTAACGTAATATAAGAATATTTCCAATTCTGATAGCATCCTAGCCCTTTGTTGTCTATAACATATCAGCTTTCCTTAAGTGCCACTAGGAAAAGATTTCGTAATAGGTAACGGTTTATATTGTGAAAAAATATTGTACACGGAATATGCATCGTATAGGAAATTTATAGTTCTGGTTTTAAATATTTTATATATCTTGACCAGAAAAAAATAATATTTTATATATTTATGATATCACAAGAGAACGACAGTTGTGGTTACAAATATTTTACATATAAATGATATTACAAGAGAATGTATGTTGTGATAATACAATCTTCGCAGTATATATATATATATATATACACAGAGAGAGAGAGAGAGAGAGATGTATATTAATTAAGAAGAGCTTGGAATTCAGGTGGATTGACTAAACACAAGTGTTTAGAGGAGATCAATGAGAGGCCTACCATACCCCTTGTACTTGTCGTGCTTGCTTAATAAGGTGTTTGAGCTAGAGTGCAATGTCAAGCATTGGGATAGGAGCCATGCTAATACAAGAGTACCAACCTATCGTCTACTTTAGTGAGAAGCTTAGATTTACTACTCAACATATGACAAAGAGTTCTATTCCATAGTGCAGGCATTTACTGTATGGCAATACTATTTACTACCTTATGAGTTTGTGATTTATTTTGACCATAAGTCGCTTAAGTGTTTGAGAGATCAGTAGATGTTGTCATGTCAACAAGCCATGTAGGATGAGTTCTTGGAGATATTTTGCTATATGATCAAGCATAAAAAGGGGAATATAAATAGAGTAGTAAATGCCTTATCTAAAACACATGTATTGATCGCAACCATGTAGACAAAGATTCCTAGATTTGGTTAGAAAACCAAATAATATGAACTAGATGATTATTTTGAGTCTGCTGTGGCCAAGTGCAGATAAGCATTTACAAATGATAGATTCTATATGGTTTAAGGTTACTTGTTTAAGAGGGGCAACTATGTATACCAACTAACTTAATAAGAGAGTTACTAGTTAGGGAAGTCTATTTCAGACAATTAGTAAGACATTTTAAGGAGAAGAGGACATATGAGCTATTGAAGAAGCAATTCTTTTGTACTAGTTGTAATGAAAGGTGTTCACCAGATGTTGGAAAGGTGTACTATGTACAAAAAGGCCAAGGGGAAGAAGGAACCTATGGAGAGTGCTCTCCACTACTGATCAAGAACCTGTTGTAGATTGATCTAAGCATGAACTATATCCTTAGACTACTTAAAACAACTTCGAGATGTAACTCTATCATGGTAGCTAGTCACGTATTGGTTCAACAAAATGGCCTAATTCATTGCTCACTAAAGGAATGAAAATGCTTTATTTGTTACCGACCTCTCTATGCAAGTGATCATGCGACTATGTGGAGTTTCTATTAGTATTATATCATAAAAGGACTTGACTCGAAATTCATAAGCTTACCTATTTTCGAGTTTGCTTACAATCGATATTCATATAGTTCCATTAGTAAGTCAATATTTAAAGTTATCTATGGAGTTAACCTAACCTTTCCCATGAGGATGATTTTTGTTTCAACCTCAAAAGATGAAAGTTTAGGCGATGACAGGAGATTTAGAAGCTACATTAAAAGGTGTCATAATAGCTCACCAATTTCATAACTGTAAGCCCCAAAGTTCAGCCAAGTAACCGTAAGATTGAACTTAGAACCCAAGGTTTAGGGCGATCGGCTAAAGGATCCGATCACACCCAAATTATAAACTATTTAACAAGATACCAGTAAAAATGACCCTGTAAACTTAAATTTAAGAAAATAAGTAGTAAAATAGGAGATTATAAAATTTTCAAATTTTAAGCATAATAACTGCTAATTACCAAAAAGGCAAAAAGTGTAATATAATAACTAATAAATTATTAGAGATAGATTATATGTATACTAAAAATTTTAGAATGACCAAAATAATATTTAGGAATGTTCACGTGTACCCTACATGTATTTACGTGTAGATAAAAATACGCGTAATTACTAAAATTGGTCGAAAACTAAGTAAATAATTAAAGAAAAATACAAAATAATTATAAAAAAATCAGAAAAAATCAGAAGAGGATAAGCTGATGCAAGATTAGGTCGTGACAGAAAAAGAAAAAAATAACCAATAGGAATTTGACAAACAAAAAGCCTAAAATCATGGAATTGGGGCAAAATCCCATCAAATTAATGCACATTAAATTCTACAATTGTCTATAAATAGGAAAAAAATTTACAAAGCACATTTGGACAGATACAAATCAGAAAAAATTAGAGAGAGTTGAAAATTCGAGAGAAAATTCAGAAAAATAAAAAAAATAAGAAAAACTGTGCAATTAGGGATTTTAAAGGAACCCACACCAAACGAGGAGCTGGGAGTGGACGGCCACCATCACCACACGGTGGTGGCAGCGCCCAGGCCGGCTGACAAGGCCACGGCGGCCCGCGGTGGCCGGAGCCACCTGAACCGGTGAGTCCAAATTCCAGCCCGATTCTTGTATAATTTTGTAAAATTAGTTATTTTGCCCAGAAAATTATGAAACTTGTTATTCTGAGGTTTTATTGTATGTAGATTTAGGGAAAAATTTTGATTTAGTTTAATTATGTCTGAAAATATAGGGTCCATAACAAATTTTTCAAAACCGAGCATGATTAAACCGGAAATTAAATAGGCTTAGGGATGTAGTTTGGGGCTCAAAATTTTTCTGTAGGATGCTCATGTGACATAGAACAGTGCTATGAAGCCCTTTTTCAAAAATTAATTTTCAAAATTTTTAGATAATTTTTAGGTCCTAAAATGAGGCATAAAATGGGTAATTTAGGATTAATTAAGTAATTAAATTATTAATTTCTGACTTAGTGAATAAGTAGATGTTTTAGGGTGTTAAGATCTGATGGATTATGATACTTATAGCATTTAGGGTGTTAGATGTAATTATTAGGTTAATTATGTAATAAATGAGTAATAGGAAAAAAATAGTTAATTTTGTAAATTAGGGAAATTTGGAGTAAAATATGATTTAGGATGGATTTAGACATTTTGAAATAATAATTGGTGTTTAGAGATGGTAATTAGGATAATAGAAATATTAGAAATGCATTATGTGCATAATATGCAATAATACATAATGTGTAATTATTGAAAATATAATAAATAGAAAATATTATAATAAAAATTGATATTTTGAGAATAATAAAAATGCACAGTAAATCTGATAGGAAACCTGAATTTATGGAATTATATGAAAAATGTAAAAATTTATCACATTAGGAGTGAATTCGGTACACTGATATGGATTTAAGTGTACCGAGTAAAATAAACACTGACAAAGGGTAATGATGGTATTTAGGTTATCGGGAAATAATGTGATTAATTTCACATTATGGGTTGAAACTAATTTCTAGGGTTGGAATATAAAACGCTATTTAAAAATCGAACTAAAAACCTGGCTTAGAAATCGATGCGAAAACCGAACCTGAACCTAACCCCAAACCTAGAATAATTGTAAAAGACTTAATACCTAGATAATTGGACATATTAAACCTTAAACAAAACCTAACAAGAAGCATTATAGGATAAAACGAACCTATAACAATTATATGAAAAGCTGAAACCACGTTCGTGTTATAGGGATAACCGGCGATGGCCTGAGCAAATCGGACCTCGAGCGAGCGAGCGAGGAGTCGAGGTAAGTTGGGATTAATACGATGCTGTATTTTGGGAGGCTTAAGATTATGCTTGGTTGTGCTTGTTAGATAGTTGAATGTATGCATGTGCTTGATTATGGGTGATGCCATGATTCTGTTTATTGCTCTGGTACATACTGTATGAATTGTATGTAACGATTGATCAACCTAAACTGGACCTAATCAAATATACAACCAGTAATCATAATCGAGCAAGCATGGCAACCCGTTAGGGGATTTAGGACTCTCCGGCCAAATACCGACCCCTTCGGAAGGGATAGCGCAGGATTGCAAAATGGTCCCTTCTTTATCCTCAGTCGAACTAAGTGATAGGAGAGGAGGTCGCGGCGGGGGCGAAGACAGTGGTTCGAAGGTAGTCACGGGAGGAGCAAGGTCTCCATTACACAAGCCTGGGTTTAGTCGTAAGCTATTGCATTAACGGTAACTCCTCAACCCGGATTAGAGCGGGCACAATTTCTCTAATCTCATGACCGGCCGGACAACGTCGTGCGATGTCATTTGCTTGCACATGCATTGCACTTAATAAGTGATTGAAAACCTTGTTGTGTGTATGGTATAGTTTTAAGTCCTCCGTCCCTACTTACTGAGCTGTGGTTGCTCACATCCCTATAGACGTCGTGCAGGTGCTGGCTAAGAAGTGGCAACCAATTACTCAGAAGCTAGCAACTGCTGGATCCTGAGGAGTGAGGAAAAACATTGAAAAATAAACACATATTTTAAAGTCTAAGTTTTTATTTTAGAATTATTTTTCATTTCCGAGTGATGTAATAACTAGGGAATATACTATAGAGAAATGCTGTAAACTTTAACTGCAATAATTGAATGATAACATATATATATAATTCCTTACTTTTATAGGTAAACGATTTATTTAAATTACAAATTGTCTACTTTAAAGCGGGTTAGTTGTGGACACCTTGTGTAGATCAGGTCTAGGATAGCGGTTGTGAGGCCAACTTCTATCTTAGGGTGGTTTACATGGCGGGGCTGTTACGACTCTGCCGCTTCGGGGCGTGACAATAACCAAACTAAAGCTTGGAAACCAAGGGAGAAAGGCTATACACTTTAGAATGGGCAACTAAGTGTAGATTCATATAGGCAAGGACTGCTTCCCCAGCTATAGAGCTAACAAGTTGTCTCCCTAAGTAGACGGACCATCAAGAATCTTACAGAAGAACAATAACAATGCCTACGAGCTAAACTTGTTTGAGGGAATGGTGTATCCTTTACCTTCAATATCAACGACCTAACCCCATATTTCTCTAACAAAGTAAGATTAGATAAGCCACTTGATTTGAGGCCAAATCTCTAACAATCTCGAGGAGCTTATGGGAATTTGATCTTTGGACTACTAATACAAGCATGCCTTTAAGGCCTCTAAAGCTTAGCTTAGAGAATCTTGAGCTATTAAACTATTGAGGACAAGGTGTCCTTTATTTAGAGCATCCAACTATACCATATGTCAACCTATTCTAACTTGCTCATTGTCACTTGAGTTGATGAAGCACTTAACAGCCTCTTTTGGAATAGCATGATGTATCATTCATTTGATTCCAACAACTCACTTAAATACCATCGACTTTTCCTAACATTCACCAACTTGTTTTCATCTCTACATCTAAACACCAACTCAGTTTGATTCAACTAATGCCATTTCCATATGGTCTATCTCCACTGGAGTACTTTTTAGTGTTTAGTCAATATGCGCCACTAACATTACACAATAGGGAGATGTTTTCTTATTTATTTTCCTTTTTACCCCTTTTTCTTTATATTCCTAGCTTACAGATTTTTTGTTGAAACCTTTTTTATTATTTCCTTCCTTTCCACCCCTTTTTTCTTTGAATGTTGAATATATCCCTTCTTTCTTGCTAGTACCTAAGCTCTAATTTACTTCCTCCTCTTATCATATCCCATTAGGTAGGAGTTGTAGTGAAAACCCTTAAATCATTAATTGTTAGAAATATTAAGTTACTGATTTAGGTCATGTAGTGCTCATTTAGTGCATTATCACTTGAGTAGCTCGTGTTTTACTAAAACCCAACAATAATGATACTTTTGACTTAAAATCAAAATTTTAGTCTAAATTCATCCTTTTAGATATCACGTCTGTTTTATTCTATGACATTAAGATTAAAATTAATTTATTAGTATAACATCTCAAAGCGGTATAGTTGTAACAGTCTTGCTATTCAAACCATTATATGATAGAAACTAACGTTATAGCTATTATTTTAAACTTGATTTATTCGAGGTGTCTACGAATAACCTGTTTTGAAGTAAACAATTTATAAATTAAACATGTTATTGTCTACGAAAATATGAAAAATACATACCGGTATTTAAATATCTCAAGTAGTGTTTCCAAGATTCAATAACTTAATCTTACTTCACTTAAGTAATACATAAATTGATATTAAAAAACTTAAAGTTAAGGCCCAAACTTCGAGAGTGTGACCAATTCTCAGTGTTATATTCTTACTCCCCAAGGTCCAGCAATTATTAAATTTAAAGTAATTATAAAGTTACTTCCTACTTAGCACCTGCAAAATCTATAGGGATTAAGTAACCAATTGCTCAATAAATTGGGATAGAGGCTTACAACTATACATCAAACATAAATATAGTTATTAACCAAATTAATTAAATGCAATGCATGTACATGTAAATGTCATCGCATAACATTATTCGATCCATCAAGAGATTAGAGAAATTACACTCGCTCTAATTCAAATTAAGGAGTCTAGTGCACATTTCAACAACTTATGACCATACCTAAGCTTATGTAATAGAGACATCACTTCTCCTGTGACTACCTTCGGATAATTGACTTCATTCTTGTTGTGACCTCCTCTTCTACTACTTAGTTCAAATAAGAATGAAGAAGGGATCAATTATGCTATCTAGTGCTATCCATTTTGAAGGGATAGGTATTTAGTCAGAGAATCCTAAAAATCTCCCCTGATGGGTTACTATGCAGATTCGTTTTAGACTTACAAGTCATACATTTAGTTAGGTCCAGTTTAAAGTATTCAATCATTTCATATAAATCGCATAAATTCAAATTTAGAACATCAAACCAGAATCATACAATTAGACCCAAAAACACACACACACATAGGCATACACATAGTTAACTATCTAAAGAACACAACTAAGTATAATCTTAAGCCTTCGATAATTATAAAACAGTATCTCGAAATATAGCAACATAGTAATTCCAAATTACTTAAACTTCTCGCTTGCTCACTTAAGGTACGACTCGTATAGGCTATCATGGATAATCCTTATAATATAAATGTTGTTTTAGTTTCCGCATAACTACTACAAATAGATTTTATTCTGTAATTTAGATTATGATTATCTTCATTTTATGTTATTCTTATATTTAGTGATTTAGGTCAAAGTCTCTTAGAATTACTCTTCTTATTCAACTAGGTTTTGTAAACCCTATAAATTCTCTAGAACAGGAGTTATAAGTTAATAAGTTCTTTTGAAAGATACCCTTAATATTGGTAAGATAACTAACCCTAAACTTAAGAGACTATGCACAAAAACCCTAATGCAAACCCTTAAAACCCTAAATGGCAATCGTAACCCTAATTTGACCCTTACACTCAAAAGCCCTAATATTCTATAAATAAATGCCAATAACTAATGTTAACTCCTAAGGTCAACCTAATCTAATGAAACTAACCTTAGACCCTATTGGGAAAGAGACTAATAATCGAAGTCCTTGGGAGCTTCTTGAAACCGATAAAGGGTAAGTTAAGCCAAAAATAAATATTGGTATTGATAACCCTACAATGAATTCAAAACCTTAAAGTGAATATTATAGCCCTTAAATGAACCTTCAAACACTAAAATCTTAATTGAAACCCTAATACATGCAAGCCTTTAAATTATAAAACTCCAATCTACAATCGAAAACTCTAATCCAACTATTGTACTCTAATTAAATAGTTAAACTATTTATTAATTGGAGGATAATTGCTTAATTGCCCTAAAACTCTAATTTACCCTCTAAAAATGTATTCAAACAACAATAATTGTCTTAATTCCTTAAACTAACTAGATAAGATGACCCAATGGGCTTAATTGACTTAATTTGACATATTAAGCCCTAAAATATGCCTAATTTGTGCTAAGTGTATTAGTAATTAAGATGAAGAAACTTAATTACACCTTAATTTGCTAATTGGGTTTTATATCATAATTAACTACAAATCAACAATGATTAGTCATATGAAACCAAAATAATTATATGAAAATATCTCCTCAATAATGCCACCATTATACTTGGGGAGATAATATAAACTTCGAAAACTTTTGGATCCGAGCTCAGAGTCAGATATAAGAGTTAATAGATAATCCTTAGAACCGCTCAAGATATAATAATAAAAGTTCTAATAATAAAACCCCTAAATAAAATGATCCAACCCTATATAATAAGTCATAAATACTAAATAATAAGTTAAAAAACCCTAAAGAGAGTAAATCCCTAAAACCTTAATTGTATATATAAGACCCTAATATGCGAGAAACCTTAAAACGATGGGAAAATATCAATATACTGAATAAAACCTTAATTGGAAGTCTAGAACCCTAATTCAACTATTAAACTCTAAGTATACTCTTAAACTATTTGTTGATCATAAATAATTTCTCTAATCGCTAGAGAACCCTAAATTGCAAGCTTCATACATGGTTTGAAAACCCTAATCGATCCTGAATAATGAAAGACTCCAACAAACAAAGTAACATAGGTTAATAAACTTAGTTAAAGTGATAAAATATGGCAAGACTTTAATTACACCTTAATTAGGCCTAAATTTCTTAATTAAGTATAATCACGATTAATTAGCTTAATTATCATTTAATCCATCTATCAACTCTCATTACATCTTAATTAGTAACAAGTCAAACTCAATTAAAAAAAAACGATAAATGATTAATTAAGAATTAAAGGACACTTGTCTTTAAGGAGACAAAATCCTCCCTCATTTGGCAAAAAGCAAATAAGATACAATAGTACCAAAAAGGAACCATACATCCTTATCCCAAAATAGTCACGTCTTATCCCCCTTAATCAACCTTCAATATCTACCATTTCACCCTTCTAAAACCCTCATTTAACACCATTCTTCATACATAGAAAACCTTAGGAAACACTCTCAAGAAACCAAAACAAAACTAAAGGAAGAAGGGAAGAAAACAAAAGGAGCTAAAGTTATCGGTTCTCCTCTACGCACATCATTGGCTTTTGATCCTACTGCTACTACATGCCACCAAATGAGAAGTCGCCACCACCAAAAGATTACACACATACCCTAGTTTCTTGCAGATAAATATTTTCCCTTACAGGAGTAAGTTTCAACTTCGTCTTTGAGTGGAAAAGTTGGAACTCGTGCAAGCCAACCTAAGATAAAACTCACCTGATTTGACTTTTTTGTTCACATAAGTTATACCTATGACATCTTGAGAGTTTATGATTAGAAATACTATATAAATATGTTATAATAATGTATACATCATTTTAGAGCCTTATAATTACACATTCATTCATATACTTAGCTAGTTTGCTATTTGTATTCTAGAGGTATAAGAGATAATTTTATGTAGATAACTTAAAAGATGTTGATTAGACTTTATGAAACCTTATGTATCATCCATGCTGCCCTCTCCTTGATATGTAGCCATTTTGTTTTCACCATATTAGGTAGTGTTATTAGCTTAAAATAAGTAGAAATGTGATTAAAATAAGGAAACATACTAAAATAAGTGTTAGATGGAGGAAGTTGAAGGAAAGCCTAGAAGAACTCTACTTGGCCACCTACTAAGTAAAAGTTTCAAATTTGTAAATTTTGATTTATTATCTTAATAATATGATTATTTAGTGTTAAGTATGATTTAAGATGTAATTTACTAAGTTAAGTAGGGTAATATTGAGTTAATGGCCTAAACTAGTTACATTGGTGATTAAGGTCTTAGGAATAGTGTTAGAAACCCCACTAAGGAAATAAATCAGATGTGAAACACTTAGTAAAATGGGTTATTTAGTGGACCCTTTAGGATATTTGGCCTATTGGAATAAGTTAGAATCAAGTTTAGGGTGATAGAATACATATTAGGTCTAAACTAGCTTAGTTAATGATTAGAGCCTTAGAAACATGATTAGGAACCTAATAAATGAAAAGAACTAGGTCTAAATCCTAATAGAAATGGACTTATCTTAAGGCCTTTAATGGACTTAAGCCGAAAATCATAAGTAAAGTTAGGCTTAAAGCTCTAAAATGTAAGATAAGCTTAAAAGCCTTTAAAAAAACCTAGAATAAAGCCCAATAATTTAATGATCAGATTTGAACCCTAAACTAAAAGGCTCAAAAAATAAAATATAAAAGGCTCGTTAAGTCTAAAAGCTCATTAAAGTCATCTCCTATAAGCCCATTAGTAAGCAAAGGCTTTAAACTAGTGAAAAGGGCCCATTTAAGCCACAAGAGTAACACTAAAGCCTAAAATAAAAGTTATGAAATTTATTCAAAAACTTAAACTTACAATACCTAAATAAAGGCCCCAAAGGTTAAGCATATGGCCCAACACCCAAAATTAAGCTCAAAGCCCAAAACTAGGCCTAAATCCTAAAGTAGACAAATCAATACCATTGACCAACGAACTTGTTTGGCCGAAACCAAATTCTTACAAGTCCAAACACCTCAAAAGGACTTTACCAAATGAAAGAACATTTAAAAACAATGAAAATTGACTATTAGAATGCAAAATTCTAACTTAAAACAAGAAAGTTATTATCAAAATATGAAATAAGCTGAAATAGGGAAATTATAATGAAGCTAGGGAATAGATTAAGTTTAAGATGAGTCTTATTTACTTTAATTACCTTATTCAGGTGATTTAAGATATCAAGTTCGAGACTACTGAGGACCATTGGAAATAGTTGACTTTAAGGCTAAGTAAGTATATTACCCCTATTTTACTCTGTTTTGTGCTTATAGTTAGTACACTATTTAATTATATATGATAATTGAACTTGATGCATATTGGGGTATATGAGAGCTTGTGTGTATCTATTTTAGTTGACCTATTCTTACAAAATATCTTAAGATATTTCAAACACCCTTATTTGTTGCATTAGAATGAAGGGCATTAAAGTTTCTAGAATACATTTGCTTAAGCACCCTTTGAATTTAGAATTAATAAATATTCGACTTCTAATTAAACTGGACATACATTACATCATACATTACATCTTATGGCATGAGTCAAAAGGGCATTAGTACTATACAGTAAAGTGGAAGATCATCATTCAGGAATATACTGGCTTATTGTACAACATGTTTATGCCTTGATCTTTGGGAATTACTAGGCTCTAGGGAGTACCGCCTTTTGCTTGAGGCCAAGCTATGTCTACTACTGAGGGTGGTTATATTGTTAAGATATTTTGTATTGGATGTGGATACTTGCGTCCTAACGTACTTAAATACTTCTTAACTTGGGTAACAATAGGTGTTAAAATCATGCTACATGTAGTTACCAGTTGACTGTATATACTGTTTGCATTACTTATGCTTGTATATACATTCATATGTTTGATAAATAACTTGCTTATTATCGTTTGATAGTAAGGTAAAAAGGTTACTCATTAAGCTAGATGTAGCTTACCTCTTAATAATTTCTTTTACGGATTTTATAAAGCTGAGGCTGGGCTAGGAGTTGAGTGCAGAATGCTCTATCGAGCTGAGAAAGTAGAATATAAGTTTACAAAAACAAGTGGTATAGTTGAATTAAACTTTTAAAGTATTTAGTAACTTTATGATTGTTAGGTTATAATACCTTTTCTTATTGTTTCGTAGGTGATTCTTACTCTCTATGATTTTAGTGACTGTAGATTGTTAAATCACTTGTATATAGAGAGAGTTAAGCAAATGTATGTAAATTGAATAAGTACTCTTAGAAACTTACTAATTAGAGACTTGTAAGCTCCAGTGGTCTTTATATAATGGGTGTATACGTGATATGAAGATTTTAAGTAAAACTACCATGCCTCCTTTGGGGGCGTTACACGTTTTAAATTTGCTTATTCTAATTACAATTTTAGATTTTGAATTACGTTTTAATTTACCATTTTCATTTTATTACCCTTTGTTTGTTAGTTTTTTAAATGTCTTTTAACCTTTTTTCTTATGGTTTACTTCATGAGTATAACTTTTGATTTAGGTTTTTGACTTACTATTTAATATATTTATATTAATCCTAATTCTAATTATGCTTCTAAATTAGATCTTAATCTAAGAATGATCTACATTTTAATGCAACCACTTATACATATGTGTGTGTATATATATATATATATATATAAGATTTAAATAATTATTTGTCAGTTTAAAATTATAATTTTGCTCAATTATTCAAATTCTATATCTCTTATAACTAAGCTAGTTCTAAATTAATTTTTAATTTGATTTCTAAATCAGTTTTTGAATTAAATTTTGTTTTAGCTTCTGATTACTATTTTTTTTTTATTTGTAAACCCTAAAAATTCCTCTTAGACTAATATGTGAAATTCATTTAACTATACTTAAATAAATCTTCATTTATCTCCTAACAAGTATTTTGATCAGTATGGTATACTATATTCTTAATTTAACTATTGAATTAACTTGCAATGTACATTTTTCACATAATTTCTTAAATTCATAATCCAAATCAAATTCTTATCATACTCCTAATATTACAATACCATAATTTTTTACCTAATATTTTCTACTCATAATTTATATATACACGTATTATGTATTATTACATATTATACACTTATATTATCTATTCAACACTTTTAACACTACATATATTATCTTTCATCACATATAATATATTAAAATGTTTAATTATTCTCTAAATCAGAATTTATACTAAATTAATTCCCAAATCATAAAATTAGCTTAATTATATCATTTACCTATTATTTATCACATAATACATACTTCTAACACTCTAAATACTATCAATATCATACTACATCAGCAATTAACATCATAAAACACCTAATTACAAACTAAATCAAAATTTTTATCAAATAAACATTAAATTACAAAATTGAGCTCAAATATTGCTTTTTATACATGATTTTAGGGTTTAAAAATTAAGTAAAAATAAAAAAAAAAATAAATTTAAGAAAAACTCTTCATAGCATTGTAATATACAACCCAAGACCATTCTTTGAAGCATCACTGTATATCCAAAAGGGCTCTTCATTGTTGGGTAAGACTAAAACTGGTGCCATGACCAATCTTTTCTTTACCTTCTGAAAACTTTCCTCTCTTTTTCCATTCCATTCAAACTTTTTACTCTTCTATGTTAGTTGCGCGAATGGTCTAGTAACCTTTGAGAAGTCCTTCACAAACTTTTTATAATACCTAACTAGACCAAGAAAACTCTGTACTTTAGTAATATTTTTGGGTCTCTTCTAATCAATGATAGCCTTTATCTTCTTAAGGCCTACTTTTATCCTTTCTCCTAAAACTACTTGCACTAAGAATGATATTTCCTTCAACTAAAAGTCACATTTTGATAACTTAGCATATAGCTTGTTTTCCTTTAAAGTCAATAACACTTATCTTAAATGCTCTTGATGTTAGGCTAGAGTTACTAAGTAGACCAAAATATCAAGAATAAATATGATTATGCATTTATCTAAGTACGACCTGATCACCCTATTCATCAAATCCATGAACATTACGGGCGTATTTATCAATCTTAATGGCATCACCAAAAACTTATAGTGTCCATACCTTTTCCTAAATGCTGTTTTAGGAACATCCTCTAATTTGATACTTAACTAGTGATATCCTAACCTCAGGTCAATGCGAGAAAACATACTTACAACTTGCAGTTGATTGAACAAGTCGGTAATATGGGGCAAAGGGTACTTATTCTTTATCATGACTCTGTTTAATTCTCTGTAGTTAATACAGAGCTTGAGAGAACCATCCTTCTTCTTTATGAATAATACCGGTGCACCCCAAGGTGAAACACTTGGTTGGATAAACCCTTGATCCAATAATTCTTGTAGCTGCTTCTTTAGTTCCTTTAGCTTTACTGGAGCCATTCTGTAGGGTGCCTTGGAAATTGGTTTGGTTCTTAGTAACAGATTAATAGCAAAATCTATCTCTCTCTTCGATGGCAATCCTAGTAGTTCTTCAAGGAACACATTAAGAAATTTACTTACCACTTGTATATCTTCTATCCTCGGCTTTTCGAATCAACTTCCATGGTGTCCAACCAACTTATCTCTTGCATTAGCTCAAAGGAACTCAATTCATGTGTCTTAACTATTGTTAAGTCACCTTAGAACTCTACACTCGATCCATTCATATCTCTAAAATGCACCTTTTTTTCCTTATAATCAACGGTAGCTCTAAAATTTTCCATCTAATTTATCCCCAAAATCATTTCATACTTACTAAGCTCAACAATAAGATCAATCATGTTGTCATGGCCTTGTATGTTTAGTGGGCATTTCTTTACCATCTCTTTGGTCGTAAGTACACTTCTCATAGGGGTTTGTACACTAAAGCTCGATTCAGTGATAGTTATGGGTAACTCTGCTCTTTTCGCTACTTCAAGAGCAACGAAGGAATGAGTCGCTCCAGTATTGAATAAGGCATATACTAAATGACTTTTTATGTCAACATTCCATAGATTAATTTCAAGTTAAGTTTTATAGGTTATATGTATTAGCCCTTAAAATTTCCAATTCTAAGTTAAGTATTTTGATTTCTTATCACTAACATAAACTTAACAACATATGTTAACCTTAAAGGAGGTTAAAGAGACATGCTTGTGATCAGACTATTCATCTCTTGCTTCTTCTTCTTGGGGAGCTTGTACTTATGAGGGAACTGAGGGTTAGTTAGGACCCGCATCCTCTTAAGTTTAAGGACTAGAGAAACAAGAAGGAATAGCTGCTCCTACTTTTGTGGCTATATTCTTCAAAAACTCGATAATCCCCTTCTGAGTCTTCTTAATCTCAGCTACTTCAATTTCTAATCTCTTTAAATTCCCAACTGAGAAACTACATGTTGATGGTGTAAAATTAGGTGCACCAGGGTCCTCAATATCCAAATCGGGATTCGAGACTCTTGCAATACCCCATTGTTTAAAAGGGGTTATCAAAAGTGGTCAAGATCAGCACAAGAGTCACTCGACCTGTTACTTATAGGCCACAACCTCAAGTTCCTTAAGATCCTAGTGATTAGTCCTCCTACAAATATACCCTTACACTTGTCAAAAGTTTGCCGGCGAAATTTAAATGTGGTTAAGTTGCCCATATTTACTAGAAACCCCTTTAATGTACTGTATAAGGATAATAGATCATGCTCCCCCATTGCTCTAGGGCTCTCGTGCTTCTTATAAATCGTCCTCGCTAGGATATGGTAGAGACTCGAGTACTAGTCTTCTTTAAAGTAGAAGCTTTAGATTTGCTTGCCCTAAAGCTACTCTCATTAATGATTTCTCTCCAAAACTCAGTTATTGAAGTTCCCCGGGGTAAACTCACAGGCAAATCAACAAACTCCTCATCTTCAAGTTCAGCTCGAGTATACAATCTCATCGCCCATACGAATGTCAACATATCAATGGTGTGAGTCCGTCCAAATGCAAAGAACTACACCTCATTATCCATCTTAGAGTTGATATACTCGTACTTAATCTTAAAAGATGAAAGAAAAGCTAAAGTTGTTTGTCAATAAGTCTTCTCTTGAACTGTAAACAACTTCGGCCGTGGTTAATTGCCTAAAAATCGTTGCAGAGCTATCTTTAATCCATACTCCCCTATCACATCCTAATCGACCACACAATGTCGCCTGATAACCTTTTTAACAACAAACTCCTCGAATCTTTCCTTTTGCTCTTTAGTCATACCAGCTGGTGGAACAACTGACCAACTAGAACTTGCTGCGTTGGAATGTCTAAGAGGAGGAGGAGGAGAAGGAGAATGAGCAGCTCTCGGTCTCTTAGCTTAAGAAGTGGTTAGTCTTTTTGGTGCCATATACAAATATCAGTGTCAGTTCAACTCATATGCAATTTAAGTATAATTCGGACTAAGCAAACCCATTTCAACTTCCAAACTTAAATGCATTTACCTATTACATTGTAAACCCTAAAGCCAAGCCAAGTAACCATAGGTTTGAACTTAAAACCCAAGGTTTAGGACGATCGGCTAAAGGATCCGATCAAACCCAAATTATAAACTATTTAACAAAATACCAGTAAAAATGACCCTGTAAACTTAAATTTAAGAAAGTAAGTAGTAAAATAGGAGACTATAAAATTTTCAAATTTTAAGTATAATAACTGCTAATTACCGAAAAGGCAAAAAGTGTAATATAATAACTAATAAATTAATAGAGATAGATTATATGTATACTAAAAATTTTAGAATGACCAAAATAATATTTAGGAATGTTCACGTGTACCCTACATGTATTTACGTGTAGATAAAAATACGCGTAATTGCTAAAATAGGCCGAAAATTAAGTAAATAATTAAAGAAAAATACAAAATAATTATAAAAAAATCAGAAAAAAAATAGAAGAAGATATCTGCAACTAGATCAGGTCGTGACTGAAAAGAAAAAAAAATTAGCCAATAAAAATTTGCCAAACTAAAAGCCTAAAATCAAGAAAATGGGTAAAATCACATCAAATTAATGCACATTAATTACTATGTTTGTCTATAAATAAGGAAAAAATTCTCAGAACACATTTGGACAGTTTGTAATCTGAGAAAAATTGAAACACAAGAAAAATCGAGAGAAATTCCAGAAAATAAAAAAAAAAAAAAAGAAAAGAAAACTGTGCAAATTAGCAAGGTGAACCAAAACCACTACCCACCACCACCTAGGACCGAACCACCACCACCACCCTACAATAGGACCAGCGTCTGGACCGGCCGACAACCTTGGACCGGGTTTGGACGGCCAAAAAGCTTTGAACCGGGTTTGGACGGCCAAAAAGCTTTGAACCAGTTAGTCATTTATTCACCCCGATTTTTGTATAATTTTGTAAAATTAGTTATTTTGCCCAGAAAATTATGAAACTTGTTATTATGAGGTTTTATTGTATGTAGATTTAGGGAAAAATATTGATTTAGTTTAATTATGTCTGGAAATATAGGGTTCTTAAGAAATTGTTCAAAACCGAGCATGATTAAACCGGAAATTAAATAGGCTTAGGGATGTAGTTTGGGGCTCAAAATTTTTCTGTAGGATTCTCATATGATTTAGAACAGTGCTATGAAGCCCTTTTTTTTAAATTAATTTTCGAAAATTTTAAGTTAATTTTTAGCCCTAAAATGATGGTAAAATTGGGTGATTTGGGATTAATTAGGTAATTAGGATGTTAATTATTGATTTGGATCTTGATTAGATGATTAAGGAAGTTAATCTCTACAGTGGAACCCTAATCCTAGCTTTTAGGTACTAATTATGGTTAATTAGGGAAATTAGGTAAAGAATATGAGAAATTAGGAATATGTGAAAATATAAATTACTAAATTTAAAAAAATAAAGTTATTTAGATAATATTATAATTGAAATCAGAAAAATAATAAATCGGAATTAATATTTAATTTTAAGTAAATATCTTAAAATGTAAGATTTTTACACATCGGGAATAAATCCGATATCCCAATTAGGGTTAGTGTGTACCGAATAGTTAGAATACCAAAATTACGACCCAATAGGATATTTGAATACCCGAGCATAAGGTGATTAATGTCACATTGGGATTCGAGCCTAATTACGACTTAGGAATTAAAACTAGAATCTAGTTTAGGAGCCGAACCCCGAAATAAAATACAACGAATTATTAATACGTTGTAGGTATACATGAGGAAAATGAGTTACATTATAAATTAGAATAAGAATCCATAAAAATAAGTACTAAAAGGACCTCTTTGCATTATAGGACACCCAGAAACAAATCAGCTCGCAATTTGAAGATCGAGCAATCGAGCAAATTCAAGTAAGTTGGGTTATTGCTTATTGTAATAGAGTACTAGTTTTGTAGTGCTCGGAGACTTAGGCTTGTATATGCTTGTGATTGTAAGTAGTTTGCGCATGTGTTTGATGTATCTGAATTCGTGCTGGAATTTGTGCTGCAAGTGATTTTGTGACTGATTTAATTGGTATGAACTTGTTTGAAAACCTTAACCGGAATTTAATCTTAGTCGACCATAATAACCGAAAACGTCATGCATTGCAACCCATTAGGGGATCATAGGACTCTCCAACCAAATACCGACCCCTTCGAAAGGGATAGCGCAGGATTGCAAAATGGTCCTTTCTTCATCCTCAGTCGAACTAAGTGACAGGAGAGGAGGTCGCGGCGGGGGTGAAGTCAATGGTTCGAAGGTAGTCGCGGGAGGAGCAAGGTCTCCATTGCATAAGCCTGGGTTTGGTTGTGAGCTGCTGCATAACATGGAACTCCTCAACCCGGATCGGAGCGGGTGAAATTTCTCTGATTTCACAACGGACCAGACTACGTTGTGCGATGACACTTGATTGTTGCATTACATGAAAATAATTGTTTGATAACCCTGTTTGTGCTTGTATGCATTCATGAGTCTCCAATTCAACTTACTGAGCTGAAGTTGCTCATACCCTTATAAATCCTTTTGTAGGTTCTGATTTGTAATCTCTTCAAGTACCATGCCGCCCTACAATTATCTAAAGGTTAGTCTTTTTGAAGCCAGGGGTGTGAGGATCAAGTTATTTAGCTTAATGTGTAACTAGACTGACCTTGTAGTTAAAGGATAAAGACTGTTAGTTATTCTGTAAATTAGTAAACTGTAGTTATTATGTAAATTAGTAAACCGTAGTTATTATGTAAATCTTCCTGGGAAGCTCTGTAGACTTATTTATATGATTATCTACGTTAATAGTAATTTGAGTTACTTATCATATTTGTAGTATAATCATTAATCGAACTATTTACTTCAAAGCGAGTGGTCGTCGACGCCTTGTGTAGATTATCTTTATGGTAGGAACTATGAGGCCAGTTTCTATCATAGAATGGTTTACACGGCGGGACTGTTGCAACTTCGGGACTTTGGGGCGTAACAGTTACATGATGAACTCTAACCCACTTCTAAGTATGCACTATAACTAAATTCAAAATGACTCAACTCGTAACCTGGCATCAACCAATGATTAGTGTCTTCCCTTTACTATACAATACCCAACGTCACATCACTACCCATAGACTCAACACTTCAATCATACATAACAACAACGAATAATACAATTCTACAACATACATAAATGCTAAGATAAGACACATTCATCAACTTAGGCTCAATTTGTAGAAATCCCCAATTCTACCATTATCAATAGAAAATAGGGTTTAATCTTAATATGTAACTTCCATTACAAATTCATGCAAAATCAAAATCTAAGGATGATACAAACACACTACAATTACTAAACAATACTTGTACAAATCATAGCAAACACATGAATATAAAATAAGAATCAAGTCTAGAAAAATATAGAAAAATGAAGGAAAAAGAGAGAGATTATACCTTAGTAGAGTGTTAAGTTGCTAAAAGATGAATATGCAAGTGTTAGAAGTGAGTGAAATAAGATTAGGGTTTTGTAAGGAACCGACATGGTAAGAGTATTATGAGGTGGAGTTTTGAAATATAAGAAATGAGGAGAGAGAGAGAGAAGGAAATTTCTTATATAGTGGAGCAACAAGAATACGATCACGGTCATGACTTAGCCCGTAATCTCTTTTTTAAGCTTGGTCATGAATGTAATTAAACCCTTGATAAGTTTGGTGCCTAAAATTTTTGAACCATTACGGCCTTCTCCCTTTTATGGTCATGGGCATGATGAAACCCGTAACTAGTACTGTGACCTAAAATTTCACACTTATCTCATTATATCACGGTTATGATGACTTGAAAAACTCCTAGGGTATTGATCATACCTATCATTAAGGTGTAAATTCTTACAGGGGAATGATTATAGCCATGATGGATAGGTAGATTAACCCTGTTAAAATTAAGTACTTACTTTTTTTATCACGGTTGTGATTGAAGTGTTATGCTTCTATCATCTCTGTACATCCCCACACTTAGTGAAATACTTCTCTTCCTTCGGAATTTCTATTACTGCCACTTACTATTTTCTTTCCTTGTGTATAAAACTATAAACAAAACACTTAAAACAATCCAAACGACTAACAATGACGATAATTAATTAATTTAAAATTCAATAAATTTCAAAGTACTCAAAATAAACAAAATGAAATTAATAGTCTAATAAAAAAGACATCCTTGTTTAATGTCTTAAGCTAGACATTCTTAGAATATGCAGCTTTATTCCTTGACTAAAAGAGTCTCAACTCCTCCTTGCTTTGCAGTTATTGCTTAGACTTGTTCTCTTGGGTTTATCTTAGTATTCCCTGGAAAAGATCCTGGAACCCTTTTTGAAAGTGCTTTTACAATCTGCCCAACTTGGTTTTCCAAGTTATAGATCGACGCACCTTGATTTCTCAAAGCAGTTTCAACAGCCTGGTGACATACTTAAAAAGTCTTGATTAATTGAGCCAACATCTCCTTAATGGCAATTGCCTTACTCTAAGAAGGAGGTACTTGTCTCTGAAATCCAGGAGGTAGCATATTGGAAACTTGATCGATGTTGTTGTCTCATCTGAAATTTGGATAATTTCTTTAACTCGGGTTATAGGTGTTACTAAAAGGATCGTTCGTCGGTCTGATCTAGTTTCTCATATAGTCAACCTCTTCTACTTGATCAATCTTTGAAGGGCTTGCCAACTCAGTGTCCGAAACTGCCAAAGCCTTGTTTTGACCCGTTGTGAGACTATTAAGCTTATTTGTCTACACTTCCACCTTATGTGCTAAAGAAGAAGTGGTATCTAACTCATGTTTTCTTGCTGACCTTCTTTCTCTTCCTGTCACATATCGAGTCTTATTTCGATTTTCCTTAATTTAACCTATATTAAGTGACTAGCTCGTTTAATATAAATTACTCGATATAAAATTAAGGAAATATTTTTCTAAAAAATTTTTAAAATTGGAGTCGCCAACTAGTTTAAGTAGTAAAAAATAAAATTAGGGTTTTTGGGTAAGAAAACTTTAATTTGACTACTAGTCTGCGGATATTCTAAAAAAATTTTATTTTTAAAAAATTAAACTAGAAAAATCAGGTTCGAGAGTTAACCTATTAAGACTAAGTTACCATATAAAAACAAAAGAAAAATTGATGAGTTTTCATTTTTTATAATTTTCTAACAATTCTAAAAATATATCTAAATATTCAAAAGATAACTAAAGTAAATTTTTTATTATGAATTTCAAAGAAAAAGGGAAAAAGGATTTTTTTTTTTTATTTTCTTATGCGGTTGTTCCGAAGGTGCCTATGTATCCACTAGACTGGATCAAATTGACCGTAATTCTTTTTTTATAAAATATTTAGTGGTTGAATTTTTTTTTATTTTAAAAATTGAGCCAAGTTTACATTTATTTATCAATTTATTATTTAAAAAAAAACCTAAGAAATCTAATTTTCCCAAATTTAAGAAAATCCTACCTAACTAAATCTTTTTAAAATCACTACATGTCGAAAATATTCTTTCTAAATCCTAATTGTAAGATATATTAAAGATATGATCTTTATACATATTTTCATATGTATTTCTTTTAAATCTTAACTACAAAATATATATCTCGATACGTATTTTTTGTAAATTTCAATTGTAAGATATATATCTTAATATGATTTAAATATATATCTTCAAAAAAAAAATAAAGAGGCAAATTTACTAAAACGCAATTTACTAAATTTTATTAAAAATTGAAATTTTCTAAAAAATCATGCAATATAATAATAGAAAACCTACATTTAAAAGAAAATAAATAGAATTATAAAATAAAACAATTTTTACCGAATCGAGTCGTACATGATCGGCGTTCGTGATTCTGTACAGCATGTGTTGTGTTTGGGGACTGCTATGTGTCGTGTGAGATCAAGTGAATGCATGGGCGAGTGAATTGTGCGTAGACTTCTGTGCATGTGCAATAGTGGCTGGTCGGTTGTTGACTTCGTGGTCGTTGGCATAGAGTTGTTCAGGCATACTTTGGTTAGTGATCAGTACGAGATTTCATGCTGTGTGTGCTGTTCAAGGACGTCCAAGAGCTCGTAGAATTGTCTAATTGGGGAATGTGTATATGTGTGCAAGTGTTGTCAGCATGCACGGGGCTTTATGTAGTAGAGGCTAGGCGTCGGCGATTCGGGTGAGATCCAATGTAGATCCAACTTTCTAGGGAATGTTCGCGATGAATTGGATTTTAGTCAAGCGATTGTGATTGCTGGCGTCAAGGGCAGTATTGAGTGGATTTCAACTTGTGAATTGGCGTGTTGTGAGCTTTAGTCAGGCGTGAACGTAGCAAGCTATTGGACAGGGCGTTGTGGAGGGCTGGAGGGGAACATAGCAATTGTTGTTCGATTGGTGATTGCTAAGGGGCTGTCAACGTTGGTGATCGGTGGACGTTCGTGAGCTTGTAGTGTGGAATTGAGAATTGACTTTGGTATAGGACGTCTGTGGCAGTTCTGTTAGTTTTGTGAATTGAATTGTGTTTTGGGGGGATGTGTAATTGTAGGATTGTTGTGTTAGTTTGTGTGATTTGGTTATTTAAGTTGTGCAAGTAGTGAATTGTGAAGTAGGGCATGGATGTTCAAGCGATGGAGTGATATTGCGGAATTTGGGCTATTTTTAAAATAGTGAATATGTGTTGTGTAATTAAAAAAAACTATCATCAACATCATTTACTAATTTATAAACTCTAAAATCAAATATTTTGTATCGTTTTAAATATAAATTATATTCCAATCAAAACAAGATATAGAAGATACGATTATGATTCTTTAAAGATTTAACTTATCTTCTAGAAATTCTATTTGGGCTTTCTATTTACCATGTCCGATTCGATCTAATTTGGTTTAGCCCAATAGTCCACTTAATAAATTATAAATTTAATCTAACCCAATATAATTTGAATAAAAAAATCTATTTTATATTGAACTGAACCAAAATTATTTTAATAAAACCCAATTCTTTAACGACTTAAGAATTTATTAAATTAGTCACACTGTCATTCGATTTAATATTAAATGATCCGATATGACTCGGCTTGACTCAATACGATTCGACTTGATACGATACGACTTTACTTAACTTGATATGATTTGTCTCAATACGATAGGACTCGACTCTATTTTTTATTTTTTATTATTTTCTTATTTTTTGTTTTGTTTATTTTTTAACCTAGCTCAACTAAAATAAAATGAAAATGAAAACAAGGAATTGGATCTTATACACATGAATTTTCTTATCCATGATCTCTTAATTAACTTTGGAAACAAGTCCCAGAAAGATATGAGCAAATACACCGAGCAAACAACTTGATTTCTCACACACAAAATCATGCCAAACCATTTACAACTTAACTACTAAATAGAACAATCATTTCATTCAACACATAAAAGTATCAGTTAAAGAGTTATTTGAGATAGAGACAACAATGGCACACTAGAGCTTTCCAATCAAATAAGCAAAATAGGTACTCATGTTGTTCTTTAAAAAATTCCTTCAATATCTTCTCTATTGATTCTTCCGGTATATCTTATGATTTAATCAATAACTTGATTAATTTCAACATATCATTTCTATGATCTTTTCAATTTATTTTATTGATTATCTTATCAATACAAAAGACTTCTAATAGATTTAGGATTGTTTTAAAGGCAAAAATGTAGAGAAATGACTTATATTTATACAATTAGTTTTTGAAAAAAAAAAAAGAGGGATCTAAATTTTTCAACAATGCATTTAAGTAGCTTAAAAGTCACACTTATTACAGGGCCTCCATCCATCCACAATTTATGGATTATGTTTACTCATTTTCTCATCAAAACTATTTGTGTCTTGTAAGTGATCATGTTGATGCTTTTTGTATAATAGAAAGTCACATCACTTTAGTTCTTACTTTGAAATTCTATCTCATTATCACTTCTTGTTGTCTTTTGAATTTGCTTGAAAATATATTTTCAAAAGACAAAACAAAAGATAGTTGGAATTCATTATTAATAGTCATTCCATATAGTCCTTCCTCCAAATATTTTTCCATATTTTAAATAATATTTTACCAGTTCAAAGGAATTAGGTTGCCCTAATGGGAGATGCCATATCGATTACGTTAATAATTTGGGCGACTAAGTTTAGCATTTGGTGAACCTACTTTCTAACTAGGTTTGCCTAGTTTGGCTATTTTAAATAATTTATACTTTTCCTTAAATTTTTATGTAATGTTTTAACTAATATGGGCTCTAGGTTTTAATTTGAACTATAATAATATTTTTACCACTTGTATTATACATGATTAGTTACCTTGTTGTTGTATTTCGTAAACTTTAGTAATCGTTTAGAGTTTTACATTGTCATGCCAATTGAATGAGGTGTGACCATTCCCTTGAATACTCTTATTATAGTGAAAGCATGCATGGCCACTGAACTATCTACAAACCACATATAATCTTTAATCTCATTAACATCCATCAATTTTCAAGTACAAACTTGTTTATATAATTAATTTTTCATTACTGAATATCCAAACCTAACATATCAAACTTAAGAAAACTTCAAAATGTAAATTCTACTCTACACTAAGATTTCTGTTTCAAGTTCTAGCTTGTTACTCCTAATAGCTAATGCTCGATCTATTGCAATCCCACTCTAATGAAGATCAAATTTGAATTTCTAAGCTTACTTATACTTGAAATTTTAAATCCTAAATGGGTGAAAAATGAAACCATGTATGGAGACACTACACACACACATGTAAACATAAGGGACATGGTCTTACAATGCAACCATATTGTTAGGTCGTGTCCCTTATAGTGAAACCAGAATTTCCTCCTTTGAAAGTAAACCCAAATCCAACAAAAATCCTTCCATCCTCCACTCTAACTTCATATACACCTTAAACACTCTTCAATCCATCACTAAAACACATTTTTAATCCAAACCAATTCCAAATATCTACTCAACGCATTCTAGAAAACTATTTTTATTAAAACTCAAGCAATTTAGATTAACAAAATAAAAGGGAAGATTGCTTACTTAGATAAATAAGAAACTCCTTGGAACCCACATTGAATCAAAATCTAACAAAAGAGCTACAAAAACGAACATCTTAAATCTGTTTTAAATCTAAAACCCAAGAAAAACATCATCAAAATTAAAGAAGGTTTCTCACCAAAAATGAATTTGGGTTGTGTTGTTGTTCTTCCAATTTTTTGCCTCATGCTCGTCAATGAAGCTACTTCTAGAGATTAGCTTAAGTGGCTAAAGTTAAAGTTTCTGGAAAAGAAAGGATAGAGGGTTTAGAGTAAAAAGGTTAGAGTTTTATAGGAATATTGATAGTTGGGGTTTGATAAATGAGGATAGGTTATGGGTGGGTTTAGAGAGGTTTAGTGTAATGGATAGGTTTTTAGAGTAAAGCGATAGGGTTTTAGATGAGAGTGGGGTTTGGAAGCCAAACTACACCTTTACCCTTCTCTTTAAAACGACTTTCTCTTCTTTTTTTTTTTCTTAGATTTTACATTTTGCTGTTGATACCAATTTGTTGTGTGGATCTAGGTGGCGAAAACCAAAATCAATTAAATATCAAAATAATAACACACAAATAGAAATAAAACAAAGAGAAAGCAAATAAAATTTATACATGGATATTATGTAGTAAATTACAAATTTTAATTAGAAAACCCCGGGCATAGCTAGAACATATCTGGTATAAGGCCAAATATATATAAATTCTCTTGATTATAGGCAACATTATTGTCATAATGGAGTTCTATCCAATTTGTACATGACTCCTGTAACTCACCAGTTGAAATCGAGTTGCAAAAATGAACATTCTCTCTAGGTTTTTAACCTTAGTGTTTCAAAATTCGGGGTATGTTATCTTTGTATTGAGTCTTAATTTAAATTTCACTAATTTGAATTTTGTTTCAGGGATCCTATAACTAGTTTTTTATATTGATAATGAAAAAATTGGCAAATCAACACATGGCCATACGTAGTCTTTGAATGATGTAATTTTAAGGAAAATTAAGGCACTTATTAATGATCAAGAAAAGAAACTTTAACTCATTTTCGTAGTTATTTTTATGTGCAATCGTTCTTTAAAATATGAATTTTTTTTTTTTTGGGTGATGTTGAATCGATAATCTCGAAATATTTACGAAGAAGATTTCTTTTTTTTTTTTTCAAATGAAATATAACGCAAGTATATATTTTATACGATACGTAACGGAGATAATAGATGCATTGGCGAGTAGGGTGTAGAACGATCTTATTCAAAATTTTTCTTAGGATCACAGAATATATACTATTCGGGACGGACGAGTGCTGGTAAATACACTGATACAATCTGTTAAAGCATTCCAATGTAAAAAGTTTAAATGATTAATGACGTATAAATTTTAATAAGTAAAAATATAAATAATGATTTTTTAAAAGACTAAAAATACCATTTTTACTTATATGATATTCGTTTATTCATATATTATATTAATAACATTATTTTTTTTTTCCGTGCTAACATGATGTATTTAAAGTTAACCAATAAAAAACGACAGACGCCTAATGCAAAAGTAAAAATGATCACTTTAGGAAAAACGCTGGTCGGACTTAGTTTTCGATAATTCTTGTCGGGTTGTCAAACATTGATTACTGATTTCATAATGATGGGACTTGAGAGCTTTTGAGACTTTGAAGATAGAACTTTCTTGCATGTGAACTCACAAATTTGAATGATCTAAATGGAATTCAGTTTACCGAATACTGGTTAATATTCTAGAAAATAATATTTTTATTCCGCTTCTTCGTGCCTATTACTTATTTTATGAAGTGAAAAAAAAAAAAAAAAAAGAAAGAAGGAAGGAAAGAATCAATGAAAAAATAAAATGCTCACTGGATTTCTTTAAAATGCTCATAAAACACCCGTAAACATTTTTCAATATCGTGTCTCCTGACAATGCTGGAGTCATCAATTAGGTCACTCATGTGGACATATCACAATCAAAGTTTGGACGCATTATGGCATGGCTGCTGCCAAAGCAAGGCATCCACTTGTCTTGTGGCTTGTATCGCCAAAGAGAACAGCCGATTGATTTTACTTTATATACTTATGGATAGGTGATAATAAAATTTAGATAAATGCATATATAAATACGATTGGTAGATTTTTAAAAAAATTATTAATTATTACTATTATGTATTAAAAATTTATTAATATTTATATATTATATATATATAATATATGATATATAAAGCGACAAGTTGTAAAGCCAATTCTTTATAAATACGCAATACTTAACAATAATAAAATACTCATATTGGTTGATGCTTGATTGTTGAGCATGTTACTGTTAAGTCAAAATTTTTAGAATTTTCTTTTAAGATGATCTTTAATTTTAAGGAATTTTACGAGATTATTATGATATCAAATTAATATATTAAGAAACTCTCATCCTCAAAGACCTCTTTACTTTATTCCTAAGAAGCAACTTAACATGTTTTTTTCCTTGAGCATAAACTTTTAATTGCTATTTAATTTTTGCATTATGTTAGCCATATCCAATTTTTTATTGAACACCCTTTTTTGAGAAATGTCAATGTTGATGAGCAATATTAGAGTATGAGCTCTCACAACCCATCCTAACCTTTGAGGATTGTAGGCTAACTTATCTTGACCCGCAAATGATCTGCCTCAGTCTAGATCCTCGCCTTGGAGGATTTGTCAAATGTATGACCAAACTAACTTACTCAACTAACCTACCCTAGGTCAAGTTTGTACCTTGATCTTCTTCTTAAGGGCTTAGCCCATGGCAAAATGTCATGGAAGGGTTTTGGACATCAGCAGTGCATCTAAGAAGCTTGAAGGTTGGACACTAAGTAAAACTATAGCATCCATTGTTTGTAAGAATAATTTAAGTGCAAGTTACCTTTAGAAACCTTACTATATTTATTTAAAAGATACATTTACCTAAATGAGTAAGATATAAATCTAGTTAGATTCCCTTCTCAAAATCTATAAATAGGTATTAAATCTCTCAAATAAGACACTTTACGTATATATGCACAAACCCTCTTGCATTCTTCCTCTCTAAATCCAACAGTTACTGACTTAAGTATTAAAATAATCATACTAGACAACCTCTCGATATCTAGTAAATGTGTTCTTTGACTACAGATACAGGCTTCCTCTCGAGACCTAAGGTAAATAATTTCTACCAACTAAATTTAGATGATAGCAATTAAAATTATATATTCATATATATATGTATGTATTTTACTTGCAATTCTTCATAAAGGATCGCCTCGATTTTAAGGACGTAAGGTAGATTCCTTAAATCCGAAAAGTCATGCTAATGTACTTGCATTGGTGATGAAGAGAGTTATCCTCTTACTCTAATTTGAAGCAATCAATGTGATCTAAGGATATTTTAATGAAGTATATGGAAAATTGTTTTTTCTTTAATTTGAAAAGAGAAGCAATCAATGTGATCTAAGGATATTTTAATGAAGTATATGGAAAATTGTTTTTTCTTTAATTTGAAAAGAAAAAGAAAGAGATTGTAAATATACCTCTAAACCATTTATCTGATATGAATAAACCTCTAAACTCCTAAAATGTACTTTCATTCTGTTTCTTTGTCTATGTTTAACCAATAAAAAAGAAAAAAGAAACTTTCAAAAATATATACACCCTAAACTGTTACTAAAAGTTTCAAACTTAATATTATCCATAATCCATTTCACAATGATTTTGCAATTTTAGCAATATGTCATAAAGCTATGCATATTTCAAAAGTTAGGAGGCAATAAAGACATCATTTAATAGTTTAAAACATCCATCCAAAACTGAAAAATGCTTTAGAAAAATTGTATAAAACCTCTCTAAACTTTGATTCTTATGTAAATTGTCCTCCCTAAACTTTCAAAATATGGTTTTTGATTGCAAAACTTTTATAAAATGATAAATAATTTCCTAAATTGAAAATAACCCCTTAAATTTTGATTTTTGTATGTAAATATTCCCTAAACTATGTATTATTTAGAAGGTATTTACACACTAAAATCAAATTTCAGGAGGTGTTTATATACTGAAATGAATGTTTAATGAATATTTATATACTAAAATCAAAGTTTAAGAAGGTTATGAGAGTTATTTACCAATTTATAAAAGTTTATGAAACTAAAAACTACACTTTAAAAGTTTAGAGAGAAAATCCACACCAAAGTTGAAGTTTAGGAGGGATTTTATGCATTTTCTACAATTACTTTAAGATATGCTTTTGATATCATTTTCATTACCTTCAATCTTCACAACTATATTTCTTATTCCTTGATGTAACTTGGAATTTCTTGAGATAAATGTTGAGAAAAAAACCAATCAAAATATTATATAGGAACCTCAAATTTTTTGAACTTCACATATTTAGTTTACCAATTTTTTTTATTAATTGGAAAATTTGTGACTTCAAATGTTTCGCCAAGATTCCACATATTTCAGCTTGCCGCAAACTCAAAATTGTGCACTAGCCAATTTTTTTAATATTGTAATTTTAGCCATCTCCACAAGGTGTAATAGAACCTGACTAAAAGCCTAAATCCTAGATATGCGCACAATGGGACCAACCATCCTTTCGATATCAATTTGTTTAGTGAATTTCATATCAAAATAAGAACATAAAAGTGGAAATAAAATAAAGAGAAAGGAAAAAAATTAATACATGGACTATACGTTGAAATGCCTAAATCTGAGTTGAAAAACCAAGGGCGTAGCTAGAATATATCTGACAATATATAGCAGCACAAGTATATAAATCTGGGTATGTTTTCATTTGTTTTGAGTCCTAGTTATTTCATTAATATGGATTTTATTTCAGTAAATCCATACTTATTTTTATTTTGATAAGGGAAAAATTGGCTCATCATCAAATGGTGATATGCAGTGTTTCGAAAAGTTTAATTATCTGTATTTATAGTTATTTTTATTATGTACCGATCAGTAGCACCTGAATACCTAAATAGATATTAGAGCCAATTGAGTTATTCCTCCTTTTTTTACTTTGCTTTTATCTAATTCTTTTCGACTTTTTCAGACGCTTACTTGAAATCCTGAATACCTATTTGGTTTCATTCTTATTTTTTCATAAAATGTATACTCATTCTTAAAGATATCAAAAGTTCCTTTTATTGGGAATTCTTGTCTCTCAAAATACTTATTAAGAGATCTTTTTAGAAAAATAAAATCCAAAGGACTTATTTTATACGATAATTAATGCAGACAATAGATGCATTGGCGTGTAGAACGGTCTTATTCAAAATTTTTCTTCGGATCATAGAACACCATATTCGGAACCAGTTTCCACATCATGTACCATACAATCTCTCTACGTCGATTTTCCTTGTACACAACGCAAGTGGTGAACTTGTATAGTGATGAGAGCTCTGGAACTTTATGAAGATAGAATTTTCTCGCATGTGAACTCACAAATTTGAATAACCCAAGTTGGGATAAATATTTGCTGTCCCAGGTTCTTGTCTCCAACGTGTTTCCCTCAATTATATATATATATATATGGAATAGACTTTTATAATTATATATTAATTCGTTTAAACATATATACATGTGATTGGTTAGAATACACTTGAGATAACAAGCTATGGACAATAAATATTTATCTCCTAAAAGAGATTTCATTTATAGATACACTTATTAAGAATTTAGAAAAAAAATTATTTATTAATATTATCTATTTTACGGAAAAAGAACAATAAACGCATGAAAGATAAAAGATTCTTTTATTTGAATTTTTTTTAGAGCACCCATAAATATTTTCAATGATGTGTGTCCCAAAAGTGCTGGGGTCATCTAGGAAATTGATTTGGTCACTTAACTGGACAACACAATCAGGAAATGGACGCATTATGGCTGCTGCCAAAGCAAATGTAATTGACGGGTATTGTGATGTAACACCTACTGGTGTAAGGCATCCACTGTCTTTGTGGCTCCATCCCACGTTCCTAAGGGAAAGCAACAAGTCATGAAGTTGGAAAAACATTCAATGAGTATTACCAATTATATGTATATACAAATTGTTGGTAAATACTAAGAGAATTTAAATATACAGTAGTATGTATTAATATAAATGAGAATTTTTTAGCAATTTTTTCCTTCTTTCCATTTTCAACTACATATTACACAGCTAATAAGAAAAGGGATTCAATCCTATTCCACTAACATATGTTTGAACTTTATTGGTGTTGATGGATCATTTTGACCATAAGACCATCAGGCCTAGTCCAATCTGTTTTGAGACCAAACTAGGTTGTCTAGGCCTTGGTCCCTAATGCCAAACCTAACTCATTAGCCAATGGCCTAACCAAGGTAAGTCGAGGTGAGCAGATAGCTTAACCTCGTTTTTAGGACAAACTGATAGCTTAGGTCTCCTCATTTGAATTGGCGACTCAAAGAAGTACCTTAAGAAACTCCTTTCAAGATGCTTGGCATAGCAATCTAGCACCATAGCCAAACACGACCCTTCTTTTAGGTCATTCAACACCATAACATTGGAATATCGAGATTTTCACTTACTCTAATCTGAAACAGTATACATTGTTACATTATGTAACTTTTAAGAGATATTTCAATGAATCATATCGAAATTGCAAATATAACTCTAAATGGAAGAAAGAGCTAGGGATCGCCCCTACATATTTTGGCCCATCTTTTGGGTGGATGTCTATTTAAAATTGCTCCCTTGCAACTTGCTAACCATAATTAAAATATCCTTTCAACTTTTGTGAAGATTCCTTCATTTGATAATGATGGATGAACACTTAATTTATGTTCCCTCTATCATGCGATTCATACCACAAATAAGTGACCACTTTATACACACTGTTCTTATTTTTTTTAATGCTTCGAACCATTTAAGAGGTCAAAATATAAACCTTTTTTTCCTTTACAAATTTTAAAGCATTCAATAATTTCTAATAATAGATAATCATTATTCTTATTCCAAAGAAAGAACTTGCACTTCATAATGATTTTGTGGATCCACATTTTCATCAGATAAATAATATATGGAATAATCTAGTATTTGCCTTTAACCAATTTTTTCAAGGCATCGATTAAAGGTTAATTAAGATCACGCAATGATCCTTTATATTCATTGAATTTCCTAACCATACAAAATGTTCACATTAATTGCAAACACACATTTATATATTTAGAACTCATAAGTTTTCTAAGAAGATATTGCTTTTACACCCTTATATAACTTTTTCACCCTTAAAAAATAGTAAAAACGTTACAATTGTAAATAGAGTCTACGCATGCATTTTGTAAAAATTTAAAGGTCTAACTACTCGGAGACTAAGCATCTGCAGAGTGAAGATAATAACGTGTATTTGCTATTGCCTGCGCCATCAACCTCCAATTACTTATAGCTCTTATTGGTCAATGCAATCTTCTGAAATTACTAAAAGAAAAAAACGCTTACAATTTTAACGCACTAATTACAGAAAATATCAAAAATAGTTTGAAAAGAATTTTTCATAAAACAAATATTAGTAATTAAGACCAATGTTTTCAAACTTAGCCCGATTAATTAACACAAACATATAAGAAAGTTCAAGGTTAAAGAGATGAAATCGGGTTCAATCACAGTTCAACAAGATTAGACTAGAGTTGGATTCAATCAGTATTATGGTCGGATTAGGTTGAATCGGATTAAACCATAAAACTTTGTTTTGGAAGAGGGAAGAAAAGTAAAAGGAAAGAATTAGGAAGGAAAGAAAATGAAATATATATATATATATATATATATAGATAAATTTCCTTGTTTGATAAGAAGGGGAAAGAAAATTAAACAAAAGTTGATAATATAATTTTTTTATTTTGTTAGAGTACCATAAATATCCCTATAGTTTCAAATTATATATTTGTTCCAAATTCCCTTCCAATTTTCTCTAAAATAGAGAGAATCGTTTTTAGTCTTAACCAACCAAGGGAATTGTATAATTTTCCTTCCAAATTCCTCTCCTCTCCTTTTCTTCCCTCAATCCAAACATAGTGTAAGAGTTAACCCAAGTTTGATAATACTGATTAGGATTACTTCTACTCCTAAAACATAAACTTTGGATAAATTCGTAGTCAGTGATAAATCACAAACTTGGCCTCTTGGCTTCTTTTTCGAAATCTAGATTTTGCGGTCATCTATCTATCTTTAGTTTGCATCACAAGGCTATACTGAAAAATCGACTGGAATGATAGGGAAAAAAGGAGCTTCCTATAACGGAACAATATGAAGTTCAATTAGATGGCTTCCTCTTCAAGATTCTGGGGAATATGGAATGCCCATAAGAATTATGATCAAAACTAGGACGACTATGTCCTCTCGGCCCAATCCTTAAATGAGACGTTCATTTTGGAGAGAAAGCTTGAATTGGAAGGCCACTTCAAAGGTTTTACTATCACGTGAATTGCACGGCGATAAGTAAAAATAGATAAAATTTAGACACAAAAAAAGATTTGTAACCATTGTAATAATTTTCTTAACATGATAGTATATATACTAAATACATTTTTAATACCTACCAATAAATTTTAGACACGGCATACCAATCTTAATAAATCTTTCATACACTGAGGATTCCTTCGAGTCTTCATGGGTTTCGACATTACCAAGATAGCAGGAAAGATTTCGTATGTTGATGCTTGGAAGCAGAATCCGGGGTCTTGACTGTACCGGAGGATCGTGACTTTTGAGGATGGACTTTTTTGTTTCCTTTTCAATCGATGTGGACCAAGAAAGTAACCACCCTAACGCAGGGTGCAATTAGAACCAAACCTTACGTTTTCTAATATGAGACATTAACAGTCTGGAGATGGTTACAAAACTCACCATAAATGTAAATCCAACAAAAAAAAAAAAAAATTGATATTTTCTTCAATTTTACAACTAGTTTATTTCAAATTGAATATGAAATGAGGCTCAATTTTGTTGGGAAATAGATACTAATGCTATTAAATTATAAAGATCTTAGTTTATAATAAGTTTAGTTTAGATAATTGAATGAAATCAAATGAAAAATTATTAAGTAACCATAAAACCAAACCGAATCCAATCAAAATAAGTCGCTTTTACTTCCAAAAAAAAAAAAATTGTTTAGTTTTTGGTTCAATGATTATAAAAGAATAAAAAGACATGGTTAGCCAAAACTTTGAGCTCTGACGATAAGCATACCAAGAATAAAGAAATCCATAAACCCTTAATTGGACGTAATTAAAACTCCTTAGGGAAAGATAGGTCTACAAGTCAAATCTTAGTGAACCTTATCTCATATCATGAATGACATACACAGAAAGGTGTATGAGTTCTCGGCCCTCCTAATTTTGAGAACTTTCTAAAATTAACCTTGGAAAAAAAAATATTTTCTTTTGAAATAATAATTTTATTTCCTTATATTACCCCTCCATTCTTATACTTGCATGTGAATTTAATTAGACAAGAGGAAAAGCATATAGTATACAAGTCTTATGAGCAAAGATAGGCCCATAATTTAATTAAAAAAAATGTGAATATATAGAAGAAGACAGACTCTGTGGAGTCTAAATGACAATTTTTTTAATTTTTTTTATAATCAGAATCTAATCGACGGTTCACCTACCTATATAATATAATAACATAAGAGACATCCTCTTGTGACCCACGTACTTTATTAAAAGTGATTGGGCTTAATGGAACTTTGACAGGATGTGGTTAATAGGTCCAGGTCCAGAGCACTCGAGGACGTTTCAGTGTTGTGGAAAGTGGAATACAGTCCGAATGACTACGACATACATACATACATACATATATATATATATATATATAGAGAGAGAGAGAGAGAGAGACTGACTTGTGTCATTTTGCGACTTGTCTACCACTGCTTTTGTTCACTTACTTATCCAAATGTAAGGAACACATGGTATAAAAAGTGATGATTTCAATAGTTAATTCTAGGTTGTCATCTTCGCTACATTTGATCCGAAACTTTTTTAAGATGATTACAAATTATATTTTTGACATACATAGGTACTCTCCACCAACAAGGGAGATTCTAATAGGTGGATAAAATAACCAATTTTAGGTTTGCTACAGTCGATTAATCACGTATAATATACAAGTAAATCAATCTTTTAGATCATTTAATTCAATAACATATTAATGGATGCAATAAAGAGATTTATGGGAGGAGGAATAAGCAAACTTGATGTCTAGTGATGCGTACATGATAAAAAGTTATAATGAGTGAATTGAGTAATTTCTTGATCTATTCTTGAATAATTTGTTATTTGACCTTCTTTATAGAGATTTCAACAAAGTTTTCACATTTTTCTAAAAACTCAAAGAAAGTAAATTATCCATAAAATGAGAAGATTAGCCTTCTATTTATAAATTCTAGAAACTAATCTTGACTAGCAAATCATTTTGAGATGAATGACTAAAATCTATTATTGCTAACACTTATTAGATTGCTCGTGCTGATTGAACTACTCATATTGATCCATTCTTTTCTTATAGACTTGAGTTTTGGAGATAGGCTTTGAAAATGGGCTTACATAAGCCTATAAGACTTATGAAAAATTAAAACAAGCTCAACTCCTTATTAAAAGGCCCATTCTTTAAATAAGGTTTATTTTAGTCATTTTAAGGCTTACAAAAGCCAAATGAAACTCAAACAAGCCACAAAAGACTTCTTTTAAATCTTTTTTTCTTGCATGAGACAACCGAATAAGGTTGAGAGTAAAAAAGAACTTGTCCAACAATCTCTGTTCCAGGCCTACTAAAACGAATTCCCCCAAAACATCCCTTATTAAGCTTGGTTTCCTATACCCCATTACTAACCAATTAAACCAATTCATAGCATTAAATTTAATTAAAAGTCTAATTATTGAAATGACCCTTTACACTAACTAATAAGGCATATGGCAATTCAACTATAGCATGAGGTACTAATCTCCTCCATGCCTAGTTAATAGGAATCAATCCATGCTTAACTAAAATCTAGGTTGTAGTATGTTATTTCCCATTTTATATGTCTTAAACATTAAATAATAATGCATTTGTAATGCAAATAGGTAAAATAATAGAATAGTCATTTAATAAAAGGTGAAATGCTTTAATTTCTCATTATCTTAAAAAAAATTAACCTAAAATATGAAATTGCATAACTTGAGAAATAATTACTCCAAAGTAACATATTTTTAGTGAAAGGGTTTTGATATGTAATTTACATGTTAAATGAAAACTCCCCTTCCACTTTAAAAAATATAGATATATCATCTTTTAGTGTTTTATTGTTATATTATAACATCTCTATAGTGTCAAAGATAAGTGATTGGAACTTTTAGGAGTTATGGTTTAATGTTGGAGTGTGCACATAATGTTAACGCACTAGATAGCGCTTTAATAAAAATTTAGTTATTAAAGGCATAATTGTTACTCATTAAGCATGTTTATGCTAGCTTTAATCCATATCATAGTTTGATGGAGTACTTCATGTTACCTTTTCCATAACAAACGAGCATGGTAAATTTTCGAACCTTGAGATCACTATGCATTTATGTGAATTGCCTTACTTTGTTACTAGTAAAAGGTGACTTCTCCATAGTTCGTTCAAATTGATTATTGGAAAAGATCCAGACCTCTAGAGAAAGGTAACAATGAGTTAAGACAGGATTCATTCATCTTCTATTTAGAGATTGCATATTACTTACAACTTAATTCAAAATTAAGTAACTTAAAATATATATAGCCATGGCAAGATGTAGTTGAGTGTAAGTTATTTCAATAAACTAAGCTAAACAATCAAATTGATGATGGTATAAACATATACAAATTGATTGGGAATTTGGAAAAAATGGAAAGATACAATCATGCATGCAAATTAGTAGTCAATATAAAGCATCAGGTGTAAACCCCACAACCAGTCACTTAAGATTTTGATCGGTTAAAAGATCCGATCAAACCTAAATTATAAGTAAAGCCAGAAATATTAGTAAAAATGATTCCGTAAATTTGAATTTAAGAAAATAAGTAATAAAATAAAATACTATAAAAATTCTAAATTTTAAATATATAACTCGTTATTTATCGAAAATGTGTAAAATGCATTCCGGTAATTAACAAATCGCTAGAGATAAATTATATATATACTAAAAATTATAAAATAACCTAAATAATATTTAGTAATATTTATTTGTACTATATATGAATTTACATGTATGTAGAAATATGCGTAATTACTTAAAATACGCAAAATGTGCTAAAATAATAATAAATAATTAAAGAAAATTCATAATTAATTAAGGAAAATCAAGAAAAATGAGGAAAAGTCCAAAAGTGGGGCATGGCAATCAGATATTGACGAAAAAAAATCAACTAATTATAATGCAACAAATAGAAAGTGGAAAAAGAATAGATAAGACAATTGTCTTGTCTAATTAATGTACAATAATTACTCTAAAGCTCTATAAATAGTAAGAAAATTTCAGAAACTCATTTGGTCAGTTTAGAGAGAAAAAAATAAGGAGAGGCGAAATTGAGAGAAAAATTAAGGTTAGGAAAAAAAATAAGAAAAAACTGTACAATTAGGGCCATAAAGGGAAACCCACACCAGACGAGCACCTGAGAGTGGACGGCTACCACCACCACACGGTGGTGGCAGCACCTAAACCGGCCGACAAGGCCATGGTGGCCGGCGGTAGCCGGAGCCACCCAGACCGGTGAGTTCGATTTCTAGCCCAATTTTGTGTAATTTTGTAAAAATAGTAAATATTATTAGAAAATTATGAATTTTGTTATTCTGGAATATTTTTGTATGTAGTTTTTAGGAAAAATATTATTTTGATGAAAATATATCTCGTAATATATAATCCTTAAAAAATCATACAAAACCGAGTATGATTCGGTTTAGAAATAAATGACTTTAGGAGTGTAGTTTTAAACCCAAAATTTTTGTGTAGATTACTTAGATGATATAGAACAATGCTATGAAACCCATTTTCAAAAATTAATTTTCAAAAATTTTAGATAATTTTTAGGCCTTAAAATGAGGCATAAAATAGGTAATTTATGATTAATTGAGTAATTAAATGGTTAATTATTGATTTAGTGAATAATTATATGTTTTAGGATGTTAAAATCTGATGAAGTATGATACTTGTAGCATTTAGGGCATTTGATGTAATTATTAGGTTAATTATGTAATAAACGAGTAATAGGGAAAAATAGTAAATTTTAAGTTAATTTTGTAAATTAAGATAATTAAATGTAAAATTTGATTTAAGATGAATTTCCACATTTTGAAATGATAATTGATGTTGGGAGATAGTAATTAGAGTGATAAAAATATTGGATATGTATTATGTATATAATAAGTAATAGTACATAATACACAATTATTGGAAATTTAATAAATAGAAAATATTAGGATAAAAATTGATATTATATAAATAATAGGGATATATAATAAAACTGATAGAAAACTTAAATTTATATAATTATATGAAAGATGTAATAATTTCTCACATCAGGAGAAATTTGGTACACTAATAAGGATTTAAGTGTACTAGGTAGAATAAAATACTAATCAGAGGTAATGATGGTATTTAGGATATTGGAAAGTAATATGATTAATTTCACATTATGAGTTGAAACGAATTTCTAGGGTTTGAGTATAAAACAATACTTAGAAATCGAACTAGAACTTAATTTAGAAATCGATGTAGAAACCGAACCTGAACCTGAACCTGAACCTGAACCCGAACCCGAACTTAACCCCAAACCTAGAATAATTGTAAAAGACTTAAGACCTAGATAATTAAGCATATTAAACCCTAAACAAAACATAACAATAAGTGTTATAAGATAAAATGAACCTATAATAATTATATGAAAAACTAAAACCACGTTTGTGTTATAGAGATGATCGGCAATGGCCTGAGCAAGTCAGACCTCGAGTGAGTGAGCGAGAAGTCGAGGTAAGTTGGGATTAATACATTGTTGTATTTTGGAGACTTGAGATTATACTTGGTTGTGCTTGTTAGATAGTTGGTTGTGTACACGTGCTTGATTATGAGTGATGCTATGATTTTGTTTGTTGTTCTGGCATATATTGTATGATTTGTATGAAATGAATGATCACCCTAAACTAGACCTAATCAAATATATGACTTGTAATCATAATCGAACCTACATGGTAACTCATTAAGGGAAACCTAGGATTCTCCGGCTAAATACCGACCACTTCAAAAGGGATAGCGCAGGATTGTAAAGGGTCCCTTCTTCATCCTCAGTCGAACTAAGTGACAAGTGAGGAGGTTACGGCGAAAGTGAAGTCAATGGTTCGAAAGTAATCGCGAGAGGAGCAAAGTCTCCATTACACAAGCTTGGGTTTGGTCGTGAGCTGTTGTATTAACGGCAATTCCTAAACCCGGATTAGAGCGGGTGCAATTTCTTTAATCTCATGATGAACCGGACAACGTCGTGCGATGGCATTTGCTTGATCATACATTGCACTTAATAAGTTAGTTAATAATCTTGTTATGTTTATTGTATAGTTTTAAGTTCTCCATCATAACTTACTGAGCTGTGGTTGCTCACATCCTTATAGACGTCATGCAGGTGCTGGTTAAGAAGTGGCAAATAACTACTCTGAAGCTAGCAACTGCTGAATCCTAGGGAGTAAGGAAAAACATTTGAAGAATAAACACATATTTTTAAGGTTTAAGCTTTTATTTTAGAATTTTTCATTTCTGAATAATGTAATAACTAAGAAATACATTACGGAGAAATATTGTAAACTTTAATTGTAATAACTGAATTATAGTATATATATATATATTACCTCACTTTCTTAGGTAAATAATTTATTTAAAATTTCAAACTATTTACTTTAAAGCGGGTTAGTCGTGGATATCTTGTATAGATCAGGTCTAAAATAACGATTATAAAGTCAACTTCTATCTTAAGATAGTTTACACGGCGAGGCTGTTACAATTCTACCGCTTTGGGGCGTGACATCAAGTACCTTAACAAACACAACTAGACATTTTGATTAATCTATGTAAGGATTTTGGGTTTAAATCTTAAATAGGTAGATATAAGAAAACCCTAACCAAACGTTTTGGAATTAAGTAATTTGATTTAAATCTTGAAATATTTATTCGATTAAAGTGATTGAGAAAATTAGTTGATTTCAGTTTTAGAGTTATAATTAATAAAAGATTAAGGTGTCCTCATAAACCAGGAAATTAATGAATGAAACTGAATTGGGTAGGGCCATGAAAAGCTCAATCCATTAACTCGGTGCTAGTTCCATCAAGACAAGAGAGGGTTTTTGTAAGAACTTTGTGTCACGCCCCGAACAAGAAGAGTCATAACAGTCCCACCGTGTAAACTAATCTAAGATAGAAGCTGACCTCACAGCTGCTATCGTAGACGCAGTTTACACAAGGCGCACAACTCAACCAGCTTGAAACGTCTGTTCTGACATCTGTTAATATCCAAACCTGTGGTAGAGCTTTAACAAAATACTTGTTCTATACAATCTGTAGTTTAGTACTACAACAGTAATTATACAACATTTCACGTC